>OY776116.1:30437676-31037676 GCA_963675035.1 Allygus modestus
CTGTTTAACCAATTGCAATCCCTCTTTAGCTTAGAACTACAAGTGTTATCATCATATAACTAACTTTGGATCCATCAAGTCTCCGTGTATTTTTGTATCTCCAAGTGTTATTTATCGTTATAATATAACTAACTTTCAATCTCTTTTAGCAGACTGTTCAAAGGAGTATTCGAGGAATCTTGCATCAAAGTGTTGTTTAATTTAACTGATTCTTCCTTCTAATATCTTCGTTAAAAACTCTGTCTTCTAGTGATACCGTTACATTCTATTTCAAATATCCAAATTAATATGGCGTCGGCATCAGTATCAGTTTGTGAACGCAAACCCACTAAACCCTCCATCATCGCACCTTTGCCACGTCCGGTGACCATCGAAGTTGGAGCGACAGGTTCGCGGAAATTGCCGCCGTTACCCGTGACGGCAGTTGTAGGCGATGTTGTAAAGAGAAACATCCTCTTGGAAATGGGTCTGGAGCTCTCAGATGATGATTCTGAAGTGAAAGTTCCCTCTCCCAAAATACAGAAAACCACAATTCTTATATCCCCACATCAGGAACAACATATTGGACGCTGTAAACACCGTTTTATAAAAGGAAGTAGTAAAGGTCTCATGTGTAACAAACGGTGTTTGAAAGGGCGCGACCAGTGCGGTATCCACTTTGGTCAAACAGTAAAAAAATTGAAAACATCAGTTGCAGGTCCGGTTACCGTTAATAGTAAGGTGAAACCATCCGCTTCTCAAGAAGTAACTACACCGTCTGTGAACCCTTCTGGGCCACAAGAAGTAAGTTCCCAGTGTGTATCCACATTGGGTAAAACCCTTGACGAAACAAAAGCAAAATTAGCAACTCTTGAAAACATTCTGCTAAACCTATTGAAGGATCCGCCTAAACCAGTTACCCAAACAGAAGCTCGCAAAACTAAACCATGTAAAAACCAAAAACCTGCAAACATCCAAAAAATTCGCATATATAAATTGAAACCTACGGCCATGTATTAATTACTACGATATGAAGACAATATGCCGATTGTAGAAAGTAAGGGAAAACTATATAAAGTCCCATTACCTGGCTACATGACACGACCAAGTCCTAACGGGAAATGGAGCCTTGTTTGTGATTACGTCACAGCGCGTATGGAATGGAAAGAAGTATAAAAAATGTTACTGAAGCGGTATATATTTATTATTTGTAACAGTTGTGTTTGTGTTTAAACTATTGACCTTTAGCATCTAAAACCAAAACTTTAAACAATAGATTAGTCCAAACAAACCGTTATGAATGATTTATATACTGTTATCAATCCATTTGACCTAAAACTATCCATTATATAATTTTGTTAAGATATTTTCAAAAATATTTGTTTACCCAAACCCTAATTATTAAAGTACAGCTGCACCTGAAGGGCGAGGGGGTATTAACTAATAAAGATATTACCTGTACTAAGGTTTAGGTCTTTATTAGTTAATACTTAAGCCCGGAAAATATTGATCTAAAACATATCAAATGCAAAGATATGATTTTAGTTCATATTTTGTCATTCCCAACTGTGACAATGGTGTGTTTTTTAACAATTTTCATAATTATTTAAACAAAACAAAATCTAACATACTTTGAAACTATATATTCATTATTTGTTACAGGATTGTTTAAGATTAAACTATTGATTTTTAATATTTAAAGTATCAGTTTGAAACAATCTCTCAATCTCTCAATCTCTTTAGATTAGTCGTTTCAATCTCTCTCTCTCTCTTTCTATATATATATATAGACTATATATATATATATATATATATATATATATATATATATATATATATATTCTAAAACTGTTAATCGCTATATATTTGTTTAAAACAAACTTCCAAAATATATCATATCGTTTAGGCATAATTTGGAAGCCCTCGCGTATCAAAAATGCAAAATAAATACTCGCTCCGCTCAATATTGCAAGCAGACAACTGCATTGTATGCCTAGTTTTAATGTGGTGCACTAAACTTATACACCGTCGCCTTAAGTCCTATTAAAGCGTTATATGTTATAACTTGTGGATTGTTTTAATACAGACATTTGTAAAATATATGGTAGTGACATCTACGAGGCAAAATTCACTTATCATTAACATTATTGTTTTGAAGTGATGGTTTAAATTTTTGCAACATTATTCAGTTTCAGCATACTCCTAATCAGTTTCATGTGCAGTCTCCTGTCGATGGTACCGGGATGCATTTACGGTGCGTCGACCGAGATTTGCACCTCCTCTCCGTAAACGTGGCATTTCATTCACGTACAATGGTAAACAAACCACTAAAATAAACAAAACAACAATTTCACAGAAAGCTAATGTATTTACAAACAGCTGATAACAGTCTGCATTTAAATTTGATCCTTATAATAAAGAGACTGTAAAGATATGATTTTAGTTTATATTTTGTTATTCACAACTGTGAAAAAGGTGTCTTTTAATAATTTTCATAATTATTTTTTAAACCCTATGAGTGTCATAGCGTCGCTCACAGCGACGCGATGCATTTACGCATAAATTGCCGAACCATCTATATATATATTCCTAAACTGTTAATCGCGATATATTTGTTTAAAACATACTTCCAAAAAATTTCATTTCACCCAAACACCTAATTATTAAGTTTAGCTGAAACTAAAGGATGTTGCAATCATTTAAACCATCACTTAAAAACAATAATGTTAATGAGAAGTGAATTTTGCCTGCTGGATGTCACTATAATATATTTTACAAATTTCTGTATTAAAACAATCCGCAAGTTATAATATAACGCTTTAATAGGAGTTAAGGCGTGTCGAAGAATAATCTGTCGTGAGCGCGCCAATGCAGTAAATGTTAGCTATTAATAGCATTTATCGAGGAGGGGAGGCGGCTGTAGCGCGCCGGTAATCCACACTGTCACTCTCAATGAAACCTCAGTCAGAGCTCGTTCGTTGCGCGGTTCTCAAAACTAATATTAACTAAATAATTGGTTTGAAACCTCCGAGGTATATTGAACAAATTATTAATCTCTTGTAGAACCTCAGTTTTGAATTATATCGCGTTGACTGAAGCTTATCACGCGTTAAATGCACACTTGCAACAGAAGTAATTTTTAAGTTTGCAGCGTTGTTTTCCCCCACCACAATCCCCGTCTATAAAAGGAAAAATCACTCCAACACCTTCGCATTTGCTCGTGGGCATCAGTAGAGAGTGCATGGCATGTATGCGTTACTTATGATTATTAACATAGCATGATATGTTTGCATTATTTTATTTAGCTACTAATCAACTAATATTAAACACCTAGCTCGATTGAAACCCTTTGGTGAGGTAAAAAATATCGAAGCTATTCTTAAACATATTTAGTGTACAACCCATTGAGGTCAATGTCACTAAAACGCTTGAGTCCCTTAAGTGAGGCCTATAAAGCAAAACAACGCTTGAAACCCTTAAGTGAGGTCTATAAAGCAAAACACGTCCAGGTATCAGCCGCAGGAGGAGTACGAGTGGGGAGTTCTACAATCAGATGACCCGATGGTCCAGGGAGATGACTCGATGGTCCAGGGAGATGACTCGATGGTCCAGGGAGATGACTCGATCGTTCAGGGAGTCCAACAGATGATCCGATGTCCAGGAAAACATCACCACAATCCACGATGGGAATCTACTGATAGCTCGATTGAATCCCTTTAGTGAGGCCTAAAATATCGAAGCTATATACTTAGTGTACAACCCTTTATTGAGGTCAATGTCACTAAAATGCTTATATCCCTTAAGTGAGGTAAATAAAGCAAAACACGTTTGAAACCGTCCAGGTATATATAACGTGTATCCCCGCCGGAAACTGTTAAAAGTATTGAAAGCGGGGAAAAATACCTTGTTGAACCCCTTTATTGAGGTATATATACAAGGTATTTTGTTGGTAATAACCATTAAGTTAGGTTTTTGTTACCAACATATAACGTGTATTTCGTTAAAACTCATGCGCTTACCCCGCCGGAAAGTGTTAAAATTATTGAAGCCGGCTCTTAATTATTTAAAATGTTTCTATATTGTTTTCTACCATACATATAGTGGCCATATTATGTCATAGTAAGACAATATAGAAATATATTTTGTTCATAAAAATATTAAATATTTTGGGAAAAGTAGAGATTAATTGGGAGTGATGTTAGATTTTTGTTAAAAAATTAAATTTTTGTTTTGTTTTAGTACCAATCTTCACCTAAGGGGGGTTAAGTATTTGAAAAATTAAACATAAGTAGGGAGTTATTGAGAGTGATGTTAGATTTTGCTAAAAATTAAATTCCTGTTTGTTTAATACTAACCTTCACCTAAAGGGGGAGGGGGTGTTATTTGCGTATGTGTTTCTTTCCTTTAACGAGGACTTAAATCACTTGTAAATAACGCCTAACCCCGGGAAATATGTTCGAAGAGTGTTTAGTAAAACAACATGCTTTGAAGATATTTTAGCCATTCCCAAGCCATGGCAGGGTGATTAAGCGAAGTTCAAAATTAAGTTTAAAAATAAAAAAAGTGTGGACAACCTATTAAAATTTTACAGCATATGCTGCAGAATGAAAATAGGTGGTCCACACTTTTTTTAACATATTACAATGACCTTGACCTAAATATTTAAACTTTGAAATGTTACATTAAGTCAATCATTTGATTCAAATGGTGGAGGTAAGCGGGTATATAAGTGATGCTTCGGAACATAGTTACTAGTCAGCTATGGATACTCCGGCAGGCACATCCAACTCGAGGTCTCTTAAAACCGAGAAAAACACTGCTAAACAGCGGAAAACAAGAGCGAGACTCAATGAGGGTTATCGACAATTAAGAAATATATTACCATTTGTCCATCCAAAGGAATCGAAAATAGATACTATAAATATGGCCATAAAGTATATAAAAAGACTTCAGACACAACTCCAAGAAGCGAAACCTCAACAATTTGAAGAACCGCAGGCTCTCTCAATTCTCAGACAACTATTACACACCCCTCCACCGTTGGAATCGGTCTTTCTGGAAGAGGATGACTTGGCGGTTCACCACTTCTTTGCTGAAGAACCCTCAGCGTATAAACAACTGTTCCTTCTTGATGAGGATCAGGATGAATAAACAGTTTAACAAAATTAAAGACCTTTGAAATACAGAGCTGGGAATAGATCAGTTTGCGGTCAAAGTGAGAATCGCTTACTGCTCTATTCCCCGTTTTGGTGGTATTTTCAGGCGTCCTTGACCCACTTACAAGAATTATACAATTTGCGGATAGTATATAATTATTAAATAAAACACCCCTCCCTATCACTTGCAGCCCCACCGCTTACCCCCCACCACCTGAATCGGGTATAAAAGGAGGTTTCCCAACAATGGGGAAACCATTCTGCTATCATGGCGCCCACAAACAGCATCTTCCCTTCTAAAAATGATATCTTAGAAATTTTACATAATATTCCAATACAAATTAACGACGTCGATGAAGACGATTCAGTGATTGAAGATGATGATTCGTTTGGCGATCTTGAGTTACTAAGCGATGTAGCCTCCAGTGAACCATACAGTGGAGATATGGAGCAACTTGAGCTCTTGACGGACGATGACGATGATACCACAGAGCTTTATCAACAGTTGCTCTGTTTGGAGGACATGAATATAGACTTTGATAATATTGAAACTCCTCCAAGCGGTAGTAGCAATGGGTTGGTTTTCAGCGGTGAATTTAGTTGCCGGCGTCAATTATTCTATTGCGAAATGACCTCATCCTCATCATTATCTTCATCATCAGATGAGTCTGATTAAAATATTTGTTGAATACTGAACTTTAAACACAGAGCGGGGAATAGATCAGTTTGTGGTCCAAGTGAGAATCACTTACTGCTCTCTTCCCCGTTCTGGCAATATGTTCAGATGACCTTGACCCACTGACGAGACTTTGAAAACTTCGGTTAATATAAATTGATATATACCCCTTCCCTACCAACTTCACCCCCACCATTTTTGTAA
Source organism: Allygus modestus (assembly GCA_963675035.1). Lineage (NCBI taxonomy): Eukaryota > Metazoa > Arthropoda > Insecta > Hemiptera > Cicadellidae > Allygus > Allygus modestus. Next base: position 30,443,692 of record OY776116.1, read on the forward strand.
TTAGGTATAAATAGGGGTACATTAGCGTTGGTCTCATCTGACCTTGACCCACTGACGAGACTTTGAAAACTTCGGTTAATATAAATTGATATATACCCCTTCCCTACCAACTTCACCCCCACCATTTTTGTAATTAGGTATAAATAGGGGTACATTAGCGTTGGTCTCATCTGTAGCAGGTTATCCTTTGAGAAAGACACCTCTACAACATGCACCGCTGTGATATTTGCAAAGATTCATTTAAAGACGAATGGCTTTTAAACATTCATAAAGAAGTAGAACATAATATCAATGAAATTGAACAAAATGAAGAAGAATTAGAAACAATAGATCAAATGCTAGCTCAACACCAACATTCCAGACCAAGTGTTATTCAATATGCAGCATCAACCTCAGCATCAACTTCTACCTCTGCTCTGTCTACACTTCACCGTCCTTCAACATCATCAGCTGCATCGACTTCTACACCTGCTCTGTCTACACTTCATCATCCTTCAACATCATCAGCTGCATCGACTTCTACGCATGCTCTGTCTACACTTCACCGTCCTTCAGCATCAACAGCAGTAAATGTAGAACTACATGCCCGAGCACTTCCGGGTAATGTAGTAACCCACTTCAAAATTGACAATGCAAAATTACAACTCGAAGAATTTTTAAATAACGCAAAAGGATTGGTAAGCAACACTTTGCAAAATGAATTAAAAAGATTAAATTTTATCAAATTTGGACTATTACTGGATGCTTTATTTACAAACATTCAAAATGAAACTTCACCGAGAGGGTTTTTAACAAAAAACCGAACTATTATGTTTTCGTCAGATATTGATTCAATCGTATCTGAATGTTTTGAAGAGCTAATGATAAAAATACAAGAACATGAAGGAAGAGGCTCTGGATGGAGTTTGTTAAGCATCACAGGGCTAGACTTAAGGGTACACAAACACGGCTATGGAATTCGAGGAAGTAGCTACATCCCTCTACCAACAAAGATTAGAAATACCTTATCCTGCGTCAACGTACAAAATCAAGATACGGAATGTTTTAAATATGCCATGTTGGTCAAATATGTAACAGACAATCCGATAAGACCAAGCCACAAATATGAAGAAGTACAACATAGATATAATTTTCAAGGGATGACTTACCCTGTTGCGATAACAGACATTTCAAAATTTGAAAAACAAAATCCTTCAGCTTCTGTCAACCTATTTGGATTGGATTCATCAAACAATGTGTACCCCTTGCGTATAACATCAAATGAGCGCAGAGATCATACAGATATGTTATTGATTACTAAAGGCGATATTTCACACTTTGTGTATATCAAAAAATTTGAAAGTCTTGTTTCTAAACAATTATCTAAACATAAAAGAAAGATGACAATTTGCAAAAGATGTTTTTGTCACGTGAACAAAGAACTAAGAAGGGGAGGGTCAGATTGGCTAGTAGAACACCAACGGCTATGTAATGAAAACTATGAAGTAAGAATTAAATTGCCACATCCTAGCAGAGCGCAGATAAAATTCGACAAAGTAATCCAACAATACCGTTTACCTGTTGTTGTGTATGCTGATTTTGAGGCATCTTTACTTCCAATTGAACAACAAGAAGAGGATATCACAAAAAGAAGCAAATATCAAAAACACGCACCAAACAGTTACTGTATACTGACAAAATCCACGCTGTCTGAAGAACATCTTCAAGAATTTGGACTAACATCTGCTCCGAAGATTTATCGTGGTGAACAAGTAGCGAAACACTTTGTAGATGATTTGTATTACATTGCCTCTAAGGTGGAAGAACTCTACAAAATTAAAATACCGATGCAGCCTATGGAAGAACACCAACTTCAACATCACAATTTGGCAACAACATGTTATCTGTGTAATAACCTATTTACACCAGATAACGTTAAAGTGCGTGATCACGACCATCTTACAGGAGCCTACAGAGGTGCAGCCTGTAACGCTTGCAACTTAAATTACAAACTTCCATCTTTTATACCCGTTGTTCTACATAACCTTAGTGGATATGACTCTCACTTTATAATTCCCGAATTGGGAAGAGATGATGGGGCGATAGATGTTTTGGCAACAACAATGGAAAAATTTATAAGCTTCTCTAAAAAGGTTGGCAAAATAAAACTTAGGTTTATTGATTCGTTTCGATTTATGCCTTCTAGCCTAATGAAATTAACTGAGAATTTAAAAAGAGAAGATCTGATAGAAACAAGCAAAATTGTAGCCAGTAGTAAAATGGATCTGGTTCTTCGAAAAGGAGTCTTCCCCTACGATTACATTGATGGACTTCATAGATTTAATGAAACATCACTTCCTCCACCAGAAAAATTTAACAACAAACTTAATGATTCGAATATTTCACTTGAAGACTATCAACACGCATGTCGAGTATGGAACGAGTTGGATATGAAGACTTTAGGAGAATACTCAGACTTTTATGTAAAACTTGACGTGACTCTTCTCTGCGATGTTATGGAAGAATTCCGAAGAACCTGTTTTGCTGCATACGGTTTGGACCCTCTACATTCGTATACTTCACCAGGATTAGCTTGGCAAGCCATGTTAAAAGAAACAAAATGCAAACTCCAACTTTTAACAGACATTGACATGGTTTTAATGGTTGAAGCTGGAATAAGAGGCGGATTGACCCAAAGTGTTACCAGACATGTCAAAGCCAACAACAAATACCTTCCCAATTACGATGAAACCAAACCGTCAACCTATTTAGGATATTTCGATGCAAATAACCTGTACGGATGGGGAATGTCAAACCCACTTCCTTTTGATAACTTTAAATGGATTAATCCCGACTCTATTGGCGATATTTTACAAATTCCGAAACATGGTGACACTGGATATATTTTGGATTGCGATTTTGAATACCCAGAAAATTTACATGATCTTCATTATGACCTTCCACTTCTTGCTAAAACAGAAATTTCACCAATTGGAAAACACCCCAAATTAATGATGACATTAAATAATAAACAACGCTACGTGGCTCACTTTTGGGTGGTTCAACAAGCTATCGAATTAGGACTACGTCTAACAAAGATTAATAGAGTTTTGGAATTTTCTCAATCATGCTGGTTGAAACCCTATATTGATTCAAATACCATCAGAAGAGCAGTAGCTACATCAGACTTTCAAAAAGATTTCTTTAAATTAATGAATAATGCGATATTTGGAAAAACATTGGAAAACAAAAGAAGACACAAAAATGTTAAACTTGTTACCGACGCCAAAAAATTACAGAAACTAGTACAGCAGCCAAATTTTGGAACATCTATAATTATTAATGAAAAACTTGTAGCAGTGTCCATGAAGAAGACGAGTGTGAAGATGGATCGTCCTTTGTATATAGGCATGTCAATCTTGGACATCTCAAAAACACACATGTACGATTTTCACTACAACAAAATGGTGGCGTTCTACGGAAGAGAAAATATATCTATTACATATATGGACACTGACGCTTTCATATATCGCATAGTAACATTGGACATGTATAAAGATTTACGTACATTTATTTACAAGAACAACTTTGATTTCTCCGATTATCCAAAAGATCATCCAAACTACGACAATGGCAGACACAAAAAAGTACTAGGCAAATTCAAGGACGAGGCTAATGGTGTTCTACTTGAAGAGATTGTTGCACTGATGTCTAAACTATATTCATTGAAACTCTATAATGAAAAAGAAGAAGAAAAGAAGAATAGCTATATTAAGAAAGCTAAAGGTGTAAAGAGTTTATATTTAAAGAAGAAAGTGCATTTTGAACACTACAAGCAATGCTTATTTGAGGATAACATCATTACAGCTAAATTCAACACCATCAGAAGTTTTAACCATCAGCTGTACAGCGTGACTGAAGTTAAAAAGGCGCTATCCTGTAATGACGACAAAAGACAAACCCTTCCAGACAAAATCAACACATTGCCATTCGGCCACTATTCCCTTAACCCTATTGAAGATTAACCCTTTCATCGTCCTAGATCCTTTATCCTTTTCCTTTCCGTAAAAAAGGGGAAACACAAGCAATGTTAAGCTGTGTTTCCCCTTTTTTACACAAGTTTTGAATGACCTTGAACTATATGTATATAAGCAGATTTATACAACAAAATATTTAATACCATATCAGCTGTCTTCGTGAAACCATCATGTCAGACCTGAAGGAGAAGATTATTAATGAACTACACAAACCTGCAAGAATAAAGTTTCCAAGAAGAAATACTGTTATAAAAGGGATAAATGATCTATATCAAGCGGATTTAATTGAAATGCGACCGCATAGCAGAATAAACAAAGGATTTAAATATATACTCACAATTATTAATTGTTTTACAAAAGTTGCAGACGCTTTGCCTCTAAAGGACAAGACTGGTAAAAGCGTAACAGAAGCCATGGAAATAGCCATAAAAAGAGATAAAAACAAAATTAAACATTTACAAACTGATGATGGAACAGAATACTTTAATACAAACTTTGCACAGTTAATGAATAAATATAAAATAAATCATTATTCTACAAATTCAGAGAAAAAAGCAGCTATTGTAGAAAGATTCAATAGAACCTTAAAAGGAGCACTGTATAAACAATTTTCAAAAAGAGGTTCTTACGTATGGTATGATGTTTTACCACAATTAATAAATGATTATAACAACAGGTTTCATAGAACTATCGGTATGAAACCTAACAAAGTAAAAAGAAGAAATGCAAAAGATGTATTAAAACGCATAAAGAAAAATACAAAGCCTAAAGTAGAAAAAATGCAGCCAAGAAAATTTAATGTAAGTGATAAAGTACGGATTAGTAAATATAAGGGAGTGTTTACCAAGAAATACCTTCCCAATTGGACGAATGAAGTTTTTACAGTGTATAAAGTGCAACCGACTGTACCTGAAACGTATATCTTAAAAGATAACAAAGGAGATTTGTTGGAAGGTGCTTTTTATGGACATGAAATGTTAAAGTCAACAGTAGGTGATGTATATCTTGTTGAAAAAGTGTTACAAAGAAAAAAGGACGCAGTTAAAGTGCGGTGGTTAGGGTTTAACAAAACTGAGGATTCATGGATACCTATAAAGGACTTGGTTTAATGCAAGCAAATCATTTCGTCGTTAACCTTTGAGCAGGATGGAGATTATTCACCATAAAGATCCATTCAATATTAATAACATAGATGATTTAACTGTGGATAACGTTAAAATCAACAATGGTAAACACGGTAGTTTACTTCCAAACACTGTTCGATGTATAGTAAGTGGCCCTTCAAACTGCGGAAAGACCAATGTTGTCTTTAATTTGATCACTAATCCGCAGGGATTAAGGTTTAATAACCTATATATTTTTTCAAAGTCTCTACATCAACCAAAGTATCAATTGCTGGATAAAATCCTATCTGATGTGTCTGATGTTAATTTTTACAAATTTAACGCTAGTGATAGCATTATGCAACCAAACGAAGCGAAACCGTATTCTGTATTTATATTTGACGATGTATCTTGTGAAAATCAGGATACTATTAGAAACTACTTTGCCATGGGAAGACATAATAACATCGACAGCATATATATAGGACAAACTTATAGCAAAATCCCAAAACAACTTATCAGAGATAATGCAAATATTCTAATTGTATTTAAACAAGATGATACTAACCTAAAACATATATATAACGATCATGTGAATGCGGATATGCCATTTGAAAAGTTTAAAGAGCTTTGCGGAAAAGCATGGGCGGAAAAGTATGGATTTTTGGTTATTATGAAAGATCAAGCTATAAAAGATGGTCGTTATAGAATAGGTTTTGATAAATTTGTTTTAATACACTGATTAGCGGTATTACTGAACAAGTCGTCAAGGTGTGAATATGGTTAACCAGGAAAAGCTATTAAAGGAAATAAAATCACTTAGTGATTCTATTAGACAAAAGAACCGAGCTTTAAAATCAGGTATAAATGAAAGAGAGCAATTTTTAGAAACAACATTCAAACCTGTTACTGAACCTTTAAAGCGATTAGCACAAAATATGGAAAAACCTTCAATTCGCTTCGAAGGAGACAAAATGCTACCAATTTCCAAATATGAAGAAGAATTTCAGAATGATGAAAGTTTTGGTCAGTTACAAACATCTGAAGAAAGCGACGAGTATGAAGAAAGCGGAGATATAGAGGATTTAAAGGAAAAGGACATTGCAGAAGATACAAGTACAGAAGATACAAGTGTAGAAGATACAAGAGCAGAAGAAGAGGATATTAACCCATCCAACTTAAGCAAATTAGGCACTGATATTATGTTTAAAGGAACACTTGGAAGAACATATACGTTAAAAATGTTACACGCCGCACATGCTAATCGAAATTATCATACCTATGGAGCTAGAATAGAGGATAAGGGATTAATGATTGGAGATAGCAAGTTAGATATAAACGAAAATGATGATATAGTTATTGGAGATAAGAAATATAAAGGTACTAAAGGTTTGTTTGAACTCATCTTTAAAAATAATCCTGGTAAATATACTAAAAAGGATTTACAATTGTTTAAAAATATATTAGAGTATACAAATGCACATAGAAAGAAGTATTCCAAAGACCTACCTATTCATAGAAATCGGTCAATAAAATATACAAGTATTATATCTAGTCTTTTCCCCTCGAAATCAAAAAAAGCTCAAATTAAAAGAAGAGCTTTATCTTCTGCTGAATTAAATGTTTTGCATAAAAAGAGAAAAACAACTGATCCTACCACATCTGGAAGGGGATTATTGAAAAATTTGTATAAAACTAATATAATATATTACAACGATATAAATAAGTTAGTTGATCGAATGAGGTTATTACATGAAGCTATGGAAGCCGGCCATACTGGTTTAGAAAACGAATGGGTAGCTTTGGTTGATGAACTGCGCAAACAAGGAATAATTGTTCAGTAGACGTATATATATAATAAGAACCTAAACGATAGCGATTCAGTTACATCATGAGTGTGGACAAGTTTGGACGGTATTCCGAGTTTGGAGTAAAATCTGGATATAGTGAAAAAAGAGCTGGGTTTCCGTTAACACCTGACGGAAACTATAATTTTGAAGGAAAAGTAATTCAAAATGTTGGTGATCCGCTTTTGTCTTCTGATGCGGTTACGGTAAAATACATGGATAAAAGAACCCCAACTGTACACGAAGATCATTGGGGGTTTTCCGGTAAAAGGTTAAGCAATATACAACATCCCGTTTATGATGGGGAAGCAGTAAATTTCGCTACTCTAAAATTGTTAACGATTTACAAAAGGAATGAAACTGACACAAGCTATGATGTAAAAAAATTAAAATTATCAAATGTAGGTGATTGTGAGCTGGATGGAGACGCTGTAAATAAGAAAATGTTTGATATTGTACACAAGAAATGGACTACGGAATATGAAAAACATTTGGAAAGGTTTGGTGCAGCTCTATTCCATTATATCCATCGGGCTTCAGGAAGAGATGCAGCTTCAGATGTTGACAGTCACAATTATTTAGACTGGAAAAATATACACAATCCAGAGAAACTTAATCAACGAGATAAACCGTCTGAGCCTTCTAAAGTCAAGACATTAGGAAAGGGGGATAAAGTGAATGTGATTAATGAACCAACAGAAAACAATGAAGATTACATAAGAGAAAAAAGAATTTAAAATACACCCATGATAAGGGATAAAGAGGATGATGGAATCCAATATTACTGCGTGGAGTTTAATATCTCAAGAGCCGAGATTTCCCCAAGGAGTGTTGACAGATGGTTTTGTTCAACGGTTTGATAGATATATGGATTGGGAACAACTTTCCATACATTACCTCTTCACAATGACTATGTTAAGAATTTATTTTCACAGAGTTAACTGGATCCATATTTTACAGAGATGACATCAAATTTTAATAACTGTTGGGAAGTAATAAGTAAATATCAAAATCTCTCTGAGAATTACATTGACAATTTTAAAGATAAACTAGACTGGGATGTGTTATTCAATTACCAACGATTTAGTGGCAAGTTTCTAAGGAAACATGACAACTATTTAAAGTTTATTCATTTTACCGAAGACAACAATACCATCACCAGCGGAGAAACATCTGGAACATCTTCAATTACACCTTATTTCAATTTTTACTACTTCTATTTAATATGTCTACATTTAATTAATAAATCCATTTCTATATAATAAATGGATTTTAAACAGTATATAATACAAGAAACCAAAACTGATATTACATTCATTGTAAAACATTTATAGAGTGCACCTACTGATTGTAAGTTTTGCTATAAATAGTCATGTCGAGGGTTAAACGCATCAGTCATAATCTAGAGAGATTACAGAGAGGAAGGGGAATAGCATCAACAGCATTTTCTCTATTAAGTAAACCGGTTGGAGCTATAGTTAACAAGGCGATTGATTTATTACCTGTGGAATTACATTTACCTGGAGGATATCAATATTGTGGTCCTGGAACCAAATTAGAGAAACGTCTTGCTAGAGGAGATCCTGGAATAAATAAGCTCGATCAGGCTTGTAAACAGCACGATATAGCGTATTCCAAATTTGGTGATACTAAAAATAGATCAATAGCAGATAGAGCACTTGCTGAGAAAGCTTGGCAAAGAGTAAAATCTAGTGACGCAGGTATTGGTGAAAAAGCAGCGTCTTTAGCAGTAACAGCAGCAATGAAAGCAAAAACTACGTTTGGAGGAGGAAAGAGAAGAAGGCGTGGGAAAAAACCCGCTAAGAAACAAGGAGGTAATATCAGAAGAAAACGTCGATCTACCAGTGGTAAAGCTAAAAAGAAACCAACAATATGGTCAATGATAAAAAAGGGAGGAGGATTATACCTAAGACCGTATCGTGTGTATTAAATAAGAAAGAGCAATTAATAATTAAAAACAAAGAATTAACCAATGAAGAACTGATTACATATGCTTCTTGTTTGAAAATCCCATTTTTTAGAGGAGTATTTATGAAAGATGAATTACCGGTTAAAATGTGGAAAAATGAGACTGGTATTGTAAATTTGGATAATAGTGAAGGATTAGGCACTCATTGGGTGTGTTACAAGAAACTTGGTAAAACCATTTATTATTTCGACAGTTTTGGAGACCTTCCACCACCGAAAGAACTTCAACAATACTTTCGTGCGGCAGAAAATGTTTTTTACAATCATACAAGAAAACAACCTGATGATACATCCATTTGCGGTCATTTATGTTTAGACTTTTTAGCTAAAAGTGTTAGTCAACTTTAAGATGTCTTCGTATACAGTGTCATTAACCGGTAACTCATGTACTTTGCGCAGTATTCTGTTTCCAGCGCTACGTTTGCAAAAAGGAAGACTATGGGAAGCCGCATTATTGGATTTAACAACATATAACTCTATTCCAAACGTTAGTGAAGGAATTAATAACAAAATACATTATTACAAGACAAAAGCCGATAAAGGAAAGTATTCAGCTTTGGAAGAATTCAGTTTACCAACAGGAGCTTATGAAATTGATAATATAAATGAAGTTATACAAAAACATATGGGAAAAGAAAATATAACGATAAAAGGCAATAACAATACAATGAAAGCCGAAATTACTTCTAAGTATTATATTGATTTTAGTCAAGAACATTCAATTGGTAGTTTATTGGGGTTTTCTAAGGAAACAAAAGTATTAGAACCTAATAAAACTCATTCTGGGAATAAAACTGTGACGATCATTAAAGTTAATAGCATAGACATTACATGTAACATTATACAAGGATCCTACAGAGATGGAGAGAATCGTCATATATTACACACATTCTACCCATCAGTTGCACCGGGTTTCAAGATAGTAGAAAAGCCTCAAAACCTTGTGTACCTACCGTTAAACACCAGTTTCATTTCAGACATCGTGCTGAACATAGTGGATCAAGACGGAAACCTTATTGACTTTAGAGGAGAAGCTATTACTGTAAGAATACATATAAAATCATCCGCTTAGACAATGGGGTTATCATTTAAAAAGAGAGAGCCAACCAGCAAAGAGGTCAGTAGCTCATCAGCTGTAGAAGGATTAACAAGTGACAACATTCGTTTTCTAGAAGAAATTGGATTAAAGGTCATTAACAATGGATATACTGGATATAGCGCAGGGTCCAACATTCGACGAGACCTTATGGGAAAAGGAATATCACACGCACAACCCTTACGCTTCGTCCAAATTAAACAATAACGATGAAATTAGGATTCCTATACAACAACAAGACATTTATACTCTTCCATGCGAAAGTTATTTATATATTGAAGGAAAAGTAACAAAAAATGATGGTACTGCTGGAACCACTGTTCCGTTCATAAATAATCCTATGGCATTTTTGTTTGACGAGATTAGATATGAAATTTCAGGAGTTACAGTCGATTCAACAAAAAAGGTTGGAATTTCCAGTACATTGAAAGGATTAGCGTCTTTAACACCAAATGAGAAGAATCTGTTAGCTGTTGCAGGATGGGTTGCACCAGACAAAAGTACAATCGCTCCTGACTCTTCGGGAAACTTTGATTTCTACGTACCTTTAAGATTACTCCTAGGATTTGCTGAAGACTACAGAAGAATAATAATAAATGTAAAACAAGAACTAGTTTTATTAAGATCATCAAACGATAATGATATAATTAAAGCAGCTGCTGGAACAACTGATGCCAATTTAGACTGGAAATTAACATTAGACAAGATTGTTTGGAGAGTACCACATGTGCGACTAAATGATGAACATAGGATTACATTATTAAGAAAGTTAAAATCAGATCGAGACATTGTAATGCCATTCAGAAGCTGGGAGTTTCATGAATACCCCGTTTTACCTACAACACAACGACATACATGGACTGTAAAAACTTCTACTCATTTGGAAAAAGCGAGATATGTAATCTTTGGATTACAAACGAAGAAAAAAAGTATATTAACTGAAAATGCTGGTGAATTTGACCATTGTAAATTAACAAACTGTAAAGTGTTCCTGAATTCACAATTCTTTCCCTACGACAACTTTAATATTTCTTTTGATAAAAAAAGGTACAGTGTTTTATACGATATGTACGCTAGGTTCCAAAATTCATACTACGGCAAAACAAACACACCTCTACTATCTCCCGTACAGTTTGAATCGAAAGCTCCGATTGTTGTAATTGATTGCTCCAAACAAAATGAATCTGTAAAATCGTCTAGTGTTGATATAAAAATAGAAATGGAATTTCAAGAAAACGTACCTGCAAATACATCTGCGTATTGTTTAATTTTGCACGATAAAATTGTTACATACACACCGTTGACCGGTATTGTAAAGACAGTATTGTAAAACGTTGTACCACCACCGGCACCGCCACTGTCGCTAACCTATAAATAGCGGAGCAACAATGCGGGTCTTCAGTTGATCGCCTATCGTCGCATGGGTAACGTCTTCTACAAAATGAGTTCTCCATCTGTTGTACAAGGTAATGCAGAGGTAGCACCGTTATTGGAACATGATAATACCGAAGCAGAAATCATTAAGGAAATAACTGCATTTTTAAAGTTTGGTAAAAGAGATAGAGAGGAGGAAAGTAATGCAGATCCATCAAAGGTAGTATCAAAGAGGAAGAAGAAAGTTGAAGAAAATATTCCTCCTCACATTTTAACTGAAGTTTTTTTGCGAATCTTTTACCCCATCTCAGCATGCATCAGTAAAAGTGTATCAGTTGGATTGATGAAATCATTGGATTATTCCCCTACAGTAATACTACACCATGGAACAAAAAAGGTTTTATTTTCGCAAAATGCTTGGGAGTCATTTTTGAAACATGTACATTTAATAGAATGTTATTTAACTAACAGTTTGTGTGGAAGGAAAACACATATTCGACTTTTGGATTGTGACAATGAAATAGATATTGTTAAACATCGCGGACAACTACAAGTGCGAATTAGAGACTTGACTCAACATGAAAATAAGATTCTACTGTCACGTGAAGAATTCTACGTTTTAAACTACGCAACAGAACCTATTACAAGGTACATGAGACAGTTGGTATTTGCAAGCGCTATTATTAAAGAATATTTGCACGATACTTTGGAAAAACAACCTGATAGCACCATCGTGTACGGACCTGTGGATACATCTATTTTTAATAGAATACCTCATGAAGTTTGCATGTGGAGAAAGTTAAAGGATTTTGAACCACTTGTAGAAATCGCTACAGAGGCTACAGAAGAAACAACACAGGAAGAAGAAACAAAAAATCAAGAAGAAGAAAACGAAACACAAGAAGAAGAAGAAGAAGAAGTTAAAAAAGACTAAAGTTTAACTTAATAAAGAAGAACATACGTGGGGTAGGCCTATTGGGGACGGTGCCCACGTTAAATATACACCAACGCGCTGAGAACTGTACGGCCTGAGCTATAAAAGCTCTACCGTGGTGTGGAAACAGGTCAGTCGACATCCGAAAGATGGAGAGGTCTGGTGTAATTGAATTTCAAGCTTTCCGTGGAAACAATGATAGATACATTGTTAAAGAACTAATCATCTTAGACCTGCAAACATATGTTATTTATAATTTTTTATTTAAACCTCCATTTCCTTTTAACAAATTAACCTCCAAATCCAAAAGAATTAATAAGTGGTTGACGAGAAACTTGCATCACATTGGTTGGAATGAAGGTTATACAAGTTTTGAAGAAGTGGAAAGCATTATGAATCACTACTGCAGTAAATTTACAAGACTTTATACAAAAGGATTAGAAAAGCGCAATTGGATCCAGCTTTATACTACAAAAGATGTAATAGATGTTGAAATGGATAAGTGTTTCAAATTTGAGATGGACAATATTTGTATTTTAACAAAGAATGATAAACACGCACAATTTCATTGTGCTGTAAAGAACGCTTATCGTTTAGCTGCTTTTCTACATCCTCAAAGTGGAGGGGGAACCGGTGGGTATAAAAGCGGGGATAGCGAGGAGACCCACCATCAGTATTACTCCAGACTCCAACGAGATAACACGTATCAAGATGGCATCACAGAAATTTCTGCAGACATTGGCGGATCAGTTTAACACCCAATCAAAATCAACTATACTACCAACAAGAAAAACTTCAGAAATTAAAGAAAACAAACATTACATCGTGCACGGCATGAGGAAGATTGAAACATCAGTGGGAGACGCTATTCTCGTATCTTTAAGCGATGCTCCATACACAGTAGGAGATGAAGCGAAATTCCAAATTTTCCTGCCCAAGAGATTTGTTCAACTGCTTCAAAATGAAGATCTGCAAAACATCGAACCTGGAACCTTGTATATAGTATCACACGGAGTCAGCGGGAACAACTCTACCGAGCTATCTCTGCATTTAACCTCGTCCGGAACTTCAAATTGTTAGATTAAGCCAATATCATGTAAAACTTGAAATGTATTTTATGTAAAAAAAAAATAAAATATAAAAAAGATAAAATATCAGTATTAACTCCAAGTACTGATATTTTATCTTTTTTAAAAACATTCTTTGGTGACCTTGACCTAGATTTAGAACTTATAAAATGTGCTGTATTGGTTAAAGGATTATCACTTTCATACAGACTGACAATGAGTTGGTGGGGGAACATTATGGTGGGGGAAGGGTAGGTACCTGCCCTACACGCTTACGCCGTGTCAGTATACCTCCGACATTTGCCTTGGTACAACCTACAAAAACAAAAAATGGAACATATGGTAGTAAAAAGGAGAATGAGATTTCCTAAATATGCACAGTTACAATCGAGATTGGATACGTTTGATGCAGCATTAAAAGACTCGTTTCTATACAAGTCTAGAATGGATTTTGCAGATGCTGGTTTCTTTTACATGGGGCAAGATGATAAGACCGTATGTTACAATTGCGGAGGAGGATTGCAGGATTGGCAAGCGACAGATAACCCATGGGAAGAACATGCACGATGGTTTGACAGGTGTGCTTATCTGTTAGTTCAAAAAGGTAGAGAGTTTGTACAAAACCATCGGAGAGTTTATAAACCTCATCCTGTTAAAACACCAGCAGGAAAAAATAAGAGCGAAGGAAACGAATGTGTAGTATGTTTGTCCTCTGAGAAAAATTTACTATTTTTACCTTGTAGACACTGTTGTACATGCGCTGATTGTGGACTGATGTATAACCATTGCATTATATGCAGAACTCCAATAGGTTACGTGATGAAAATATTCATATCGTAGATGTGAAAAAAATGGAGGGGGGTGCGTATAAAACGAAGGCGAGGAGGTGGGAAGCTCACTCCGCGAGTAGCCGTACACGAGGTAACATCATGGCTCTCAAAATTAAATGTGTCCACTACAATACTGTTCATCTTTCTACAGTTCATGATTTGCAACTTCTTTCCGATGACTTAAAAGTTTTGATTGTAAACGGCTACAAAGTAACATTGGATATTTTTGCAACAAACACTTTAGCTCAAGAACACTGGAGAACATCCGCAACTACACTTCCACCGACACAGCTGAATAGATATAATTTTGAAGAGTATGAACCTCTCGCCTCGTTCAATGTCGGCAGCTCTAAGGAATCGGAGACTTCATCGTGGCAACCAACATCACTTCCACCCGCGCCTAGAATGAAGTATTATTGTGGAGAATGTGAACCCTACCCATCTACAGAAGCAACGGCCACCGCAGGATCGACGGTTCTCTGACAATCATTGCCTATGTGTACATTAATGTAAATAAAGAAATAGTTAGAATTAAGTCTACTGACTTGCACTTTTTTTATTGTATGTGTATTATTGTAAATAAAGAAATAAAAATAAAAGTTAGAAATCTTGCACAGGTTTCATTTGATTGTTTTCATTCCATAAATATATCTATCTTGCACAAGTTTGATTCGATAGTTTTAAACTATCAAAATTATTTGATGCTAAACTTTTTAGCCAAAGTATGGCATGTGAGTACTCTGCTGGCGCGGCTCAACAATACGAACAAGATGGTGCATTCAGAATTTAGATCCGACGAGGGAATTAGGAGCAATAGCGGAAAACCTTCAAAATATTGTTTTTTCGCTATTACTGCTATACCCTTAGTCGGATCTGAATTATGAATGCACCAACTTCTTCGTCTTGTTGAGACGCGTCAGCAGACTACCCACATGCCATACTTTGGGTAAAACGTTTAGCATCAAATAATTTTGATAGTTTGAAACCATCGAATCAAAACTTGTGCAAGATAGCTTTTTAAAAACTACTTCAGACGACCTTGACCTACTCCAAACATCCATGACGTCACTAATACGTCGCCAACTACGTCGCCAACTACGTCATTCCTACGTCATCAAAGTCACGTGACCGGAAGCTGTCAATCAAGTGAGCCAAAAGCCGCAAAATCCCACTACTATAACCACTCGAAGACCACAATTACCGTAACCACTTTAAGACCACAACTACCAAAACCACTCCAAGACCACAACTACCATAACCACTCGAAGACCACAACTACCGTAACCACATCAAGACCGCAACTACCATAACCACTCCAAGACCACAACTACCGTAACCACTTCAAGACCGCAACTACCATAACCACTCCAAGACCAGAACTACCCTAACCACTTCAAGACCGCAACTACCGTAACCACTTCAAGACCGCAACTACCATAACGACTCCAAGACCACAACTACCGTAACCACTTCAAGACCGCAACTACCATAACCACTCCAAGACCACAACTACTATAACCACTCGAAGACCACAATTACCGTAACCACTTTAAGACCACAACTACCATAACCACTCTAAGACCACAACTACCATAACCACTCGAAGACCACAACTACCGTAACCACTTCAAGACCGCAACTACCATAACCACTTCAAGACCGCAACTACCATAACCACTCCAAGACCACAACTACCGTAACCACTTCAAGACCGCAACTACCATAACCACTTCAAGACCGCAACTACCATAACCACTCCAAGGCCACACCTACCATAACCACTCCAAGACTACAACTACCATAACCACTCGAAGACCACAACTTCCGTAACCACTCGAAGACCACAACTACCGAAACCACTTCAAGACCGCAACTACCATAACCACTCCAAGACCACAACTACCATAACCACTCGAAAACCACAATTACCGTAACCACTTCAAGACCACAACTACCATAACCACTCCAAGACCACAACTACCATAACCACTCGAAGACCACAACTACCGTAACCACTTCAAGACCGCAATACCATAACCACTTCAAGACCGCAACAACCATAACCACTCCAAGACCACAACTACCGTAACCACTTCAAGACAGCAACTACCATAACCACTCCAAGACCACAACTACCGTAACCACTTCAAGACCGCAACTACCATAACCACTCCAAGACCACAACTACTATAACCACTCGAAGACCACAATTACCGTAACCACTTTAAGACCACAACTACCATAACAGCTCGAGGATCACAACTACCATAACAACTCGAAAACCACAATTACCGTAACCACTTCAAGACTACAACTACCTTAACCACTCCAAGACCAAAACTACCATAACCACTCCAAGTCCATAACTACCATAACCACTCGAAGACCACAAATACCATAACCACTTCAAGACCGCAACTACCATAACCACTCCAAGACCACAACTACCGTAACCACTTCAAGACCGCAACTACCATAACCACTCCAAGACCACAACTACCCTAACCACTTCAAGACCGCAACTACCGTAACCACTTCAAGACCGCAACTACCATAACCACTCCAAGACCACAACTACCGTAACCACATCAAGACCGCAACTACCATAACCACTCCAAGACCACAACTACTATAACCACTCGAAGACCACAATTACCGTAACCACCTTAAGACCACAACTACCATAACCACTCCAAGACCACAACTACCATAACCACTTCAAGACCGCAACTACCATAACCACTCCAAGACAACAACTACCGTAACCACTTCAAGACCGCAACTACCATAACCACTCCAAGACCAGAACTACCCTAACCACTTCAAGACCGCAACTACCGTAACCACTTCAAGACCGCAACTACCATAACCACTCCAAGACCAGAACTACCGTAACCACTTCAAGACCGCAACTACCGTAACCACTTCAAGACCACAACTACCGTAACCACTCCAAGACCACAACTACCGTAACCACTTCAAGACCGCAACTACCATAACCACTCCAAGACCACAATTACCGTAACCACTTTAAGACCACAACTACCATAACCACTCCAAGACCACAACTACCATAACCACTCGAAGACCACAACTACCGTAACCACTTCAAGACCGCAACTACGATAACCACTCCAAGACCAGAACTACCCTAACCACTTCAAGACCGCAACTACCGTAACCACTTCAAGACCGCAACTACCATAACCACTCCAAGACCACAACTACCGTAGCCACTTCAAGACCGCAACTACCATAACCACTCCAATACCTCAACTACCATGACCACTCGAAGACCACAATTACCGTAACCACTTCAAGACCACAACTACCATAACCACTCCAAGACCACAACTACCATAACCACTTGAAGACCACAACTACCGTAACCACTTCAAGACCACAACTACCATAACCACTCCAAGACCACAACTACCATAACCACTCGAAGACCACAACTACCGTAACCACTTCAAGACCGCAACTACCATAACCACTCCAAGACAACAACTACCATAACCACTCCAAGACCACAACTACCATAACCACTCCAAGACCACAACTACCATAACCACTCGAAGACGACAACTACCGTAACCACTTCAAGACCACAACTACCATAACCACTCAAAGGCCACACCTACCATAACCACTCCAAGACCACAACTACCATAACCACTCGAAGACCACAACTACCGTAACCACTCGAAGACCACAACTACCGTAACCACTTCAAGACCGCAACTACCGTAACCACTTCAAGACCAAAACTACCATAACCACTCCAAGACCGCAACTACCATAACCACTCAAAGACCACAACTACCATAACCACTCCAAGACCACAACTACCATTACCACTCCAAGACCACAACTACCCTAAACACCTCAAGACCGCAACTACCATAACCACTCCAAGACCACAACTACCATAACCACTCCAAGACCGCAACTACCATAACCACTTCAAGACCGCAACTACCCTAAACACCTCAAGACCGCAACTACCATAACCACTTCAAGACCACAACTACCATAACCACTCCAAGACCACAACTAGCGTAACCACTTCAAGGCCACAACTACCATAACCACTCCAAGACCACAACTACCATAACCACTCGAAAACCACAATTACCGTAACCACTTCAAGACCACAACTACCATAACCACTCCAAGACCACAACTACCATAACCACTCCAAGACCACAACTACCATAACCACTCCAAGACCACAACTGCCATAACCACTCGAAGACCACAACTACCATAACCACTCCAAGACCACAACTGCCATAACGACTCCAAGACCACAACTACCATAACCACTCCAAGACCACAACTACCATAACCACTCCAAGACCACAACTACCATAACCACTTCAAGACCTCAACTACCATAACCACTCCAAGACCACAACTAGCGTAACCACTTCAAGACCACAACTACCATAACCACTCCAAGACCACAACTACCATAACCACTCGAAAACCACAATTACCGTAACCACTTCAAGACCACAACTACCATAACCACTCCAAGACCACAACTACTATAACCACTCCAAGACCACAACTACCATAACCACTCCAAGACCACAACTGCCATAACCACTCGAAGACCACAATTACCATAACCACTCCAAGACCACAACTACCATAACCACTCGAAGACCACAACTACCGTAACCACTTCAAGACCACAACTACCATAACCACTCCAAGACCACAACTACCATAACCACTCCAAGACCACAACTACCATAACCACTCGAAGACCACAACTACCGTAACCACTTCAAGACCACAACTACCATAACCACTCCAAGACCACAATTACCGTAACCACTTCAAGACCACAACTACCATAACCACTCCAAGACCACAACTACCATAACCACTTCAAGACCGCAACTACCATAACCACTCGAAGACCACAACTACCGTAACCACTTCAAGACCACAACTACCATAACCACTCCAAGACCACAACTACCATAACCACTTCAAGACCGCAACTACCATAACCACTCCAAGACCACAACTACCATAACCACTTCAAGACCGCAATTACCATAACCACTCCAAGACTACAACTACCATAACCACTTCAAGACCACAACTACCATAACCACTCCAAGACCACAACTATCATAACCACTTCAAGACCGCAACTACCGTAACTACTCCAAGACCACAACTACCATAACCACTCCAAGACCACAACTACCATAACCACTTCAAGACCGCAACTACCATAACCACTCCAAGACCGCAACTACCATAACCACTTCAAGACCACAACTACCATAACCACTCCAAGACCACAACTACCATAACCACTTCAAGACCGCAACTACCATAACCACTCCAAGACCACAACTACCATAACCACTTCAAGACCACAACTACCATAACCACTCCAAGACCACAAATACCATAACCACTTCAAGACCGCAACTACCGTAACTACTCCAAGACCACAACTACCATAACCACTTCAAGACCACAACTACCATACCCACTCCAAGACCACAACTACCATAACCACTTCAAGACCACAACTACCATAACCACTCCAAGACCGCAACTACCATAACCACTCCAAGACCGCAACTACCATAACCACTCCAAGACCACAACTACCATAACCACTTCAAGACCGCAATTACCATAACCACTCCAAGACCGCAACTACCATAACCACTCCAAGACCACAACTACCATAACCACTTCAAGACCACAACTACCATAACCACTCCAAGACCACAACTACCATAACCACTTCAAGACCACAACTACCATAACCACTCCAAGACCACAACTACCATAACCACTCCAAGACCGCAACTACCATAACCACTCCAAGACCACAACTACCATAACCACTTCAAGACCACAACTACCATAACCACTCCAAGACCACAACTACCATAACCACTCCAAGACCGCAACTACCATAACCACTCCAAGACCACAACTACCATAACCACTCCAAGACCACAACTACCATAACCACTCCAAGACCACAACTACCATAACCACTTCAAGACCACAACTACCATAACCACTCCAAGACCACAACTACCATAACCACTCCAAGACCACAACTACCATAACCACTCCAAGACCACAACTACCATAACCACTCCAAGACCACAACTACCATAACCACTCCATGACCACAACTACCATAACCACTCCAATACCACAACTACCATAACCACTCCAATACCACAACTACCATAACCACTTCAAGACCACAACTACCATAACCACTCCAAGACCACAACTACCATAACCACTCCAAGACCACAACTACCATAACCACTGCAAGACCACAACTACCATAACCACTCCAATACCACAACTACCATAACCACTCCAAGACCACAACTACCATAACCACTTCAAGACCGCAACTACCGTAACTACTCCAAGACCACAACTACCATAACCACTCCAAGACCACAACTACCATAACCACTCCAAGACCACAACTACCATAACCACTCCAAGACCACAACTACCATAACCACTCCAAGACCACAACTACCATAACCACTCCAATACCACAACTACCATAACCACTCCAATACCACAACTACCATAACCACTTCAAGACCACAACTACCATAACCACTTCAAGACCACAACTACCATAACCACTTCAAGACCACAAATACCATAACCACTCCAAGACCACAACTACCATAACCACTCCAATACCACAACTACCATAACCACTCCAAGACCACAACTACCATAACCACTCCAAGACCACAAATACCATAACCACTCCAAGACCACAACTACCATAACCACTCCAAGACCACAACTTCAATAACCACTCCAAGACCACAACTACCATAACCACTCCAAGACCACAACTACTATAACCACTCCAAGACCGCAACTACCGTAACCACTCCAAGACCACAACTACCATAACCACTCCAAGACCACAACTACCATAACCACTCCAAGACCACAACTACCATAACCACTCCAAGACCACAACTACCATAACCACTCCAAGACCACAACTACCATAACCACTCCAAGACCACAACTACCATAACCACTCCAAGACCACAACTACCATAACCACTCCAAGACCACAACTACTATAACCACTCCAAGACCGCAACTACCGTAACCACTCCAAGACCACAACTACCATAACCACTCCAAGACCACAACTACCATAACCACTCCAAGACCACAACTACCATAACCACTCCAAGACCACAACTACCATAACCACTCCAAGACCACAACTACCATAACCACTCCAAGACCACAACTACCGTAACCACTCCAAGACCGCAACCACCGTAACCACTCCAAGACCACAACTACCATAACCACTCCAAGACCACAACTACCATAACCACTCCAAGACTACAACTACCATAACCACTCCAAGACCACAACTGCGATAATCTAATTACGGAGTTGCATGTAATAAACAGTGAGTGTGACAGTTGGTGGTAAAGGTGTTAAGTAAATATTTCCACAATGAGATCAGAAGAGTATTGCCATGTATATTTTCACAGTGGCCATATTGTGGATTTTTAATACACTATATGTTGTTCTCGGCCTGTTAGTTACATTTTCCTCAAGCTATGGCTCTCAAATGTTACACGAAAACTTAGATTAGTCATTTTTATTGTAAAGGCTGAACGAAACTACCAATGTAAAACATTATTTATTAAAATCATTAAACATTTTAGAAAACAGTAACAGCCAACACAATTAACATAATCAACGCAAAATCATAACAAATATCAGAAAGGTGTTATAGCTTACATGATGGCAAACGGTTTTAACTATTACCTTAAAATACGTGCGAATAATTGGCATTACTTCCATAGTTAGAGTCCCTTGAAATATACTTATAATATGTTTTTTTATCTCTTTAGAATACGGGTTTTCCAATCCAAACTGTCGGTACAGGATCCCTCTGTTTTTTTAATGATTTTTACTATTTATCAGTTATAGAAGAAATAATTAATAATTTATTTAACTAATTAATGTATCTTCGACAAAAAAGAGGTTTTACGGGTATTTTTTAGCCGATTATAACAATCTGCATGACAGCTAATGACCGGGCGGTGATTGAATCACTCGGGTCACACCAATCACTTGATTTTCCAATATTTTTCCAACGCATAAATTTAATTCGTTTAATTCATAATCAAAACTCAACAACCTTTAAGATTTGTTTCATTGTTTTTTTTTTTTTTTTTTTTTTTAATGTATTTGGTTATTCAGATTATAATCAGTTTAGTTTTGGATAGCAAAACTGTGTAAATTACCCTAGTCAAAGCATTAGTGTTACAGGAATTAAATGTTTATAAAAATCCATATACATAAAATAATAGTACATTTCTGATTTAAATGTTGATGTAAGTCAACAAAAAGGCTTACAAAATTACTGCCAGAGAAAAGGTAAAAATTATTGTTATTTAATTTGTTACCAGTAAAAATATTCATTGGGTATTTTCAATACGCTACATAAACATCTTTTTTCCTAATCAGAATTTTCCAAAGTCACGTATCCTATACAACTAGGTGTACGCTCATTCTTCCCGTAAGAGGATGAAGGAAGACTGAATTGTTAATTATTTATTTAAATGGACATGTTACATATTTAGCTTTTGTTAACTTACACCTTGTTTAGCCAAACACTTTTACAATAGGTCAACAAATATCTAGACCATATGCAACATATCTAAATAATTATAATTTCTTTATATTGTAATCCGACAGAGAAAGATTACAAATGTGTGAATGTACGAGTACAAATACTAAGGATTTCAACAGATTTCTTGTATTTAAAAATACTTAGAGAAAATTTGAATTGATATATTATAAAACTAAGGAGCTTTGCAAAGGTCCGCAAGCATACGTTAACGTGTCCACTAAAATATGTTACAAATTTAAGAGATAAGAGACAACCGACAAAATTTGGAGTACCAGCTATCATACTAATCATTCTAATATTATAAAGCTGAAAGTTTGTGAGTTTGTTTGTTTATTAGTTTGTGGCTCAATCACGCTCTAACTACTAAATCGATTGAGCTGATTTGGTAGGAAGATTGCTAATATCCTAAAGTAACAAATAGGCCTATTCACGTTTTAAAATTCCTTCATGATTTAGCCCAATGGCTACTAAACTTCCCATGTTAATCTTATGAGCATTAACATTTACTGGATTAGATTATTCCTAAATTTACTCAGTTATACGTTTGCAATCGGCAAAATACTGTTTTTTGGCTTTTTCGCCATCCCCATGTATAAGGAACGTGTAACCACCTATTCCGAGTAAAATACTGAACGTAGAGAGGCCAGGTTGGTGTCAATAGATTTCCCATATGTCAGAAAATATGACAACAGGGTGGCATTCTAGCGGTTCACTTCTGGAATTGTAGTTTTTTAGGTAGTTTTTAAAGAGTTTGTAAAACTGAATCAAAAGCTTGTTTAAAACATCGATTGTAGTCATTATCCTCCCAAAAGTAGTACAGCGGTTTTTGTATGAGTATATAAAAAAACATGACTAAGACAAACACAAAGACAAATACAGTTAAAACTGGGAGGTAAAAATGCGAAGGTAAAATTAACCACATAAGGTTTGTGAAGGTTTAGACGATTGATATAACCCAGTAAACTATATTTCAGTTACAAATTCAAGTTTCAAATTCCGATTCATTTTTTTTTTTTATTTACTTCGATTTCGATTTCATGTGCTGTATTGGATGAAATTGGGTGAAACTGGACGAAACTCTGGTAGAAATTTAATGCAATGTATAAGAAATCTAAGGACTATTGACCTATCATATTAATTAGCATAGAGTACAATGTGAAATATTTTTCCATACAGTTTATAACTAACTAGAATTTCCTGTGCGCAGCCTGCGCATCCCGTGTTGAGAAGCGAAAATAGTTAAATAATAAACAAAACAATGGCAGTCTGTCGCTAAATGTAATCCTTAAAACAGCTGTTTATTTAATTGAATTGAATTAAGGGAAAACACATGTGACATAAACCAAATTAAACACTCATCCATATTAATAACATGGGGACTTGGAAGTCCCATGGGGCAGAGCCCTGAGGCCTTAATCGAAAATCTAAAGCATGTTAACAAATCTACAAACCTAGGCGCGCGTTTTAGTGCATAATATGTGGGGGTAAATCATAAAACGAAAAGCCTTATTGTTTACATAGTTTGCATGTATATACGTAGCGTGTGTTGCGTGTGTGTTGCGTGTGTTTACGTAGTTTGCATGTTTCTATATTAATAATATAGAAAGATAGATGGATCCATAAATTATGTATTTTTGTTGGTCTGTCTTTAGATATATTGTATGTTAGCAAGATGAAATACAATTAAGTGGTAAATATGTAAACTGTATTTTTTATTGTTATTTTATTAGTTTAATTTGTATTACAAATGTTAACCCGATGAACAAATCTTGAAACACTTAATAACATTTAACTGCAGTTTTTAAGAAACAAAATTTGGCTTGAAATGACATCAAAATGGGTTTTCTTCAACATCCAAAACTAAACTAACAAAAAGGTTTAAACTAAACCCCTTTAGGCACGCAGGCTTAAAATGTATTTCGTAAAAAGTCACTTTTGGAATTCATACACTTTCTAATGAATATTTTAATATGCATTATGTTGTGGCTTTATTACAATAATACCTTTAAATTTGGCACGGCGGATGCCCATTTTGTTAAACGCAATTAAAAATTAAATTTTTAACCATAAATTGTTAAGCCATTCAATTTATTTTAAAACTAGTGAACAATACTTCTTTAATTTGTTTAAGCCCGACAATTGGAAAGCTAGTATTTTTTTAAACTTTTAAATTTGATATCATTCAATACTTCTACAATATGTAAACTAATTAGTTTTTAAAAACCTTATTTTTTCGTAACAAAATATTTCATTGGAATGTTGGAAACACGTGACAGTTTAATCTACATCCTGATTGATTCTGTTTGGTTAAAAATTTGTATTTTTGGAGGGTTGAATGTCATTTTATGAAAATGTCCTAATCTGCAACAGGAAGGAGAGTGCTAATTAAGAAAATTGAATCCAAACACGAACCAATGTTGCCCTGGGGAGGCGATAATGGCATTGGCATCATGCAAGGGGCCGGGCCGGGCTAGTGCCCTCCCACTGCTGTAGCCAAAGCATGCCAACAGTATCATTGTGGAAGAGTATCTTTATGATAATGTGACATTTTACTGACAATGTAATATTTTGTTATTGGATTCGTGTTATTTATCAAACGTTAAATTCTTAATTTATAATGGATTAAACTACTGTTCTATTGAAGCTAACATAATTGGTTATTATATTGCAGCTCATTCTAAAATGTATTTCATAGTTTTGCCAACATTCAAAGATCGAAGCGGCCCTGTAGTAGGTAGTAGTTGACTCCTAGTAGTCTACGAGTAGGTTGTAGGTAGGTAGGAGGTGTCATATTGCAAGCTTGGGTTTACGCCTATGTTGCCAATTTGTGCCAACTACTTTACCTACGTTTAAGAAGGAAATCCCATAAACAAATATTTTAATTCGGACAGCAGGGATACACCAAATGGCAACATCGCAAGGCAAGGGGGAGAGGGGAGTGGAAAGGTACCTGGCGTAGTATGTTCTTAACTGATTCCTGATAAATGATGTCAGTAATGTTTAACTTACGGTTTATACCTTGAATTTCTAGATATATTCAACGCTCGGCCTAAAACACATGTGGACAAACTGGGTGTGAAGAAGACTCAACTGAAAAATACAAACTAATTTCTTATAGGCAGCTATTTTGGCAAGCTAGATTTTCTCATTGTTCATCTTTAATCCTAACTAGCGCCGTGTGCTATTGTGTACTAATGTTGTTTGTGCGTTTGATTTTTTGGTTGTTGACTTGTGTGTTTATTGTAGTTTTATTTTGTTTTGACTGCTTTTACAGTTCTCTGTTTGAGCTTTTCAGTGTTTTTTTCTCCAGCTTGCCTGGATTGTGCTAATAATTTTGTTATGTTCTAGGTATTCTTTCCACCTGAAGACGGGATCAGATTCCAGATCCCGAAACGTCGTGAAACTTTGTTTCAACCAATAAGTGTTGGAAAATGTCCGCAAAAACTCCTTGAATAACACAATCCTAACTAGTTACGAAAAAAATATCCAGTTCAATAATTTGCTTTTTAACACCAATAAATGAAATAATTTGTTCACTGTTTATTTTTCTGTAAAGTACATGTAATTTTACGAATATTAACTTTTGGTATTTCACACCCGTGAACGCTCAAGTAGAACTAACCAGACAGGACGTTAAATGTCCCTCAGAACTTGTTGTGAGTAAATTTACAGAGCTTATTTTACTTCTACGCCTACATTATGCTGCAATCGAATAGCCTTTATTATGTGTACAATTATTAATTTAAATTCAACAGTTTTTTTTTTAAGATGTAAGATATTGAATACCATTTGTCAACGGCCTGAAGACAAACTCTGTAAAACAAAACTATTAAAATAAAATATAAATTATATTAGAAATATTCCTAGGTATGTTTTTACTAGAATAGCTGTTGTATCATTATAGAGATATTCATTTCAATGTAAAATTGTTCGCAGAGCATTTTATTTATTGAATCACAATATTACTAACACCTTGTTATCAAATAAGCAGACGCGTTGGCAACAACATCATAACAGGATGGCAACATCGTTGAGCAAATCCAAGATGGTGGAGAGGAAATTCAATCAGCTGTGAGGTGTAAAATCATCACACAGATGTTTGAGAGGAAAATATAGAAAATTAAATATACCCTAGTAGAAGTTTCTGATACGATTTATTAAGTGGTTATAAGAACATTACAATTTTGTAAATAGCGTTCAGACATATAGTAATACAGTGAAAACATTGCGCAGATATCATAAGTGACTACTGGAGAACCAGCCGGTACCCCGTTCACCCCATAGGGATCTCGGATGAACAATTAAATTCAGGACAAACTAAAAATGCAACGTGGCAGACTCCAGTTAAATATCTCTCTCATAACAGCTGTGTATTTGAATGAAATCAATGACTTTAAAACATTGATAGGCCAAATAAAATAGGTTTTCTTCCACAAGAATAACATGAGAACTTAAAGGTCCAGTGGGGTAGAGCTGTGAGGATTGAGGGGAAAATAAATTTTCATCGACAAATCTTAAGGAAAATCTCTCTAATTTAAAAAGAGTCAATCGTAAAATCTGGTCATAACATAAAGACGTCGTTGATCAAACACAAAATGTATTAGGGAACTTAAAAGTAAGAATATTGTTGACAATATTGTTGAATATTGTTGAATTATGACATGCGCGTCTAATAAAATGTAGCACAATATATATTTGGCACAGGTCCTAGATCAAAATATATTGCTATAATCACTTAGATTATTATTTTTTCTTGTACGTCCGTTAAAGATTTATAAATAACACGTTGATTGATGTAAACTTACTACCCACTATAGGAGGAAATAATTATTCATAAATCCTACTAATATTATAAATGTGAAAGTATGGATGTTTGTGCGTAACTAGGAAGTTCCATTACGTGATATCTAATGGACCAATTGAGCTGAAATTTTGCAGAGAGGTACTTGATAGTCCTGAGTAACATATAGGCATATTAAATTTGTGAAAATCCTATAGGGCTATACCCCACGCGAGTTAAAAGTTCCCATGTATTCCTTACGGACATTAATTTTTGTTTGAGCTGATGAAAATACAAACAACTGATCTTGATTCGTAGTACTGTAGTTCCACAGGATAACCACAAAATGCAGCTCACAACACTATCATAGTGTTTATAAATAATTCGCTGGGTGAAGCCTGCGGGTAACAGAATATAGAATAATTTTGAACATTGACCTTCTCCCTAGCCGCCTGATGGATAAACAAAGAGGATGATGTCGAGTGGATCCTAATGGATGGAGTAGGAGATAGATATCAAGTGGATCTTACGGATGAATTTGAAAACGGATCTTCGTGGTCATAATGTAAATAGCCATCTTGATAAATCGTCAAGTCCTTTTGTCCATTTTAAGTTATCTAACGTTCGCCAAAATATTCAAATCATAACAGATTTGATTAAAAATAGAAAGATTCAAAAATATAAAAATAAAAATAAAGTAAAAAATAAAAATAAAAAGATTCACTTTATCGTACTTTCTGTAAACATCATCGTACTTATTTTGACGATATTTTTTGTGAGTTTGATTTACCGTAGCACCAGGTTTAAAAAAGGAAACATTGCGCTGACAAAGTGAAATAGAAGTAAATACATTCCTATTGTTTAAATGTAAAATAAACCCGATGATAGTTGAAAGACTATTATTAGCTTATTGTTTTACCATAACGTTATACATTTGTTCATTACTGATGTTTTATTACTAATAAATCTATCTCAATATAAATAAATAAAGTAATGATCTGACTAGCACAAACGTTCCAGTTGTTCTTACCGACTTTTTCTGTGTATGTCAAAGGCCACACACTTCAATTTGTTATCACCCTCCTTACTTGCTCGTATAGTGTACAGAGATGAACGGTGTAGGCACAATGTGTGACTGTAAAAGCATAATTGTTTATCTACTATTTTAAAACACCCATTTATATTTCAGATTATTTATGGTTCTTGAAATAGTAACATTAAAGAAACTGCCACACAAGCAAACAGTAAGTTTACAAAACTACCCAAGCCTTCTGTAAATATTGCTCAACGGGAATAGCATCTCTGCAAATTATATTTTCTGGACTCCACCCAATGAGAGTAAAAGTAGACTTCGATTATTTAAATGGGTTTCAAGGTATAAAAGTTTAAGTTGAATCTAGATGAAGATTAACATAATTAGGTTATGAAACATTTCCAGAAAAATAATTATCATCCGCATTTTGAGAACTTCAAAAACTAAATATTCTTGGCGCTTCGACTTTTATTTTATTTTTAAGTGTCCTTTCTGTAATAACATTTCTGGACCGCTCCCTCCCGAGACAAGTAATCAAGTTAATCCAGTTTCTTGGATTCAAGAATTTTGTTATGGGTTTACCCTGTCAATTTAAGGTTATAATAGATTATATGGTATTGCGATTTACAAATTTATTTTACTAACTAACTGTATCAGGGACCCAAAAAAACACCTACTAGATGAAACAAAATCCTTCCACAAAGATCAAAGATCCATTTTCCACGCAGACTTTGCTCGTATAGCATATGATTATGTTTTAAACATAAATCCTTTCTGTTTTGCTGTGTTTCGTTAAGTTAAGATAAGAATAATCTTTATTTCCAAAGGAAGTTACAACACAATACACAACCGTTTTATAAAAAATTGTGTGTACATCGCCCAATGCCTATACATGAACAATGTACAATGTACAATCATTTGTTTTAGAATAAATATTATTTCCTTTAAAAATATCATACAAGATACTAAACAATACATTTTAAACATAGCCAATCAAAAATTTATTTTCCTCATTGACATACAGATACATTAACTATACAGTAATTTTAATTCAAAAATGCACATTTTTAAATTCCATTTAACGACTAAAGGAAATACAAAATTGTATGTACAAACAAAGAAGTAAGTTAAAAATGAAAAACAACTAACCAGTCATGAAAAGTAACAATAATAATACATATTAAAAATCAGGCGATGTCCTTAAAACTAAAAATATATATTTGAAATATTCGCACTCATAAATTAAATATTTAAGAAAACGATTGTCATTCCTGTCACATTTAAACATGCAATTCTTCTTATGAAATTAAAAAAAACCTTTAAAGGAAAACCTGTGTTGAGGCCCTTCTTAGAGACTGAGCGAGCAATTGATTATTATTTCATAGTTATTTCTATTATTTAGAAAATTATTTTTAATAATTGTATTTTTAAGTGTGCTTTGAAACTGATAAAAAGGTGACATCATAGTTAGATTTTTACAAGAGTACTAAAGAAAAAACACGTAAAAGAGAGACAAAAAAAAACTCTTCAATGACAATGAATTTGTAAACATATATTTAATTGCTGTCATAAAATCAATTCTATCCTTCCATAAAATCAAAATTTAAACTAAGAAAGCCACTAGGGTAGACACCTGGAGGTGAATGTTTTTCAGAACCCCAAAAGACACAAAGGTGAGAGCTTCTGGTTGATATCAAACGTAACAAATAGTTTTTAAGAGTAAAATTTCACTGAACAGATATCAATAAATTCTTTTGATTCTGTACAGATACAGAAGGATATTTTAATTATATTATACAGTGTAAGAAAGTTACGTTTAGCTAATTGTCCTATAGGGGATAACCTATTTCCATTATTGGTAAGATTTAATCTTGAGACCATGAACTTTTTATTTTGTGGCCCCTACATGTCACGAACACAATTAACATGATGAAATTTTTATATATTTATAAAGGGTGAGTCAGACCACCCGAACAGCATGTACAGGGTGTTCGGAAAAGGTGTTCCAAAAATTAAGGACGTGATTGTACACATAAAAATAAGAAAATAATTTCATATAAGCATATGTCGTAACAGCTATAGTTTTACGTCTATCTGTCTGCGTGTGATTTGTACATAATTGAACATATCTTAGGAACCTCTTAACGTATCAAGTTCAAACTTGGTTCATGCATGATGACTACAAAGACCAATCTTTGTTTGAAGTTTCAAATTTCTACTTTGTACAATTTCAAAATGGAGGCCATGTTTGTTTTCAAAGCTTGATATTTTAAAAACCGTAATATTTATGAAAAAAATAAGTATCAAAGAAGTTGTGTAATTTTGTCCTCAAAATAATAATATGAAAAACTCAACTACACTATTTTAAATAACTAAGAAATTGTAAATTTTAAAAGTTAAAATATGCTTTTTTACCATTTCTGGACTAAAACATAACGTTTGAATAACATCAAATTTGAATCGAGAAAAATATACGAGTAGTCTACAAAAACAAGATCAATCATAATCTATATTAACAAATCCATTTGAGATTACAGTTGTACATTTTAAGAAACCAGTGTTTGTAAAATTAACAGTTTTGTATTAGCTCAGAATACGTTATTTGAATTATTAAAAAAAAAACTTGACCATTAAGTAGGCTTCATAACGATATACTACTTTAGGGTTTAATGACGCAGTAGTTGAATTATTATGATTTAACCGAAGTAAACCTGAGATTATTGGCTATCAAAATACTGCAAATTTCAATAATGAAAACACTGCTAACTGATTCAGCTACCATATGATTAGTTTCAATGCATTGTTATTACAAATCAAAATAATTTTTTACTAAAGTTTATACAAAACAAATTTAAAATGCCGCAAAATAACATTTTACATTATTTGTAGGACTTGATAGGGCTAAAATAGGTGACTGGAGGCCTGGGGCAATATTCATATGAGCCCCAGAGACTCCTATATGTTTATCTTGTAGTTTTTTTCTATTGGCTGGGAGCCCCCTGGGGCCCCTGAAATTCGGGGGTCTGGGGCAAAGAGCCCCGGTTAACCCCCATCGTGACGGCCCTGGGACTTGAAATAATCATAATGACCAGTTACTTTAGTTTTTATTTTTTTAATGACTTATATTCTGACAAATTAGCAAGCACTATTTTATGCGTAGCTCCTACCTTCAACGATAATTTTCATCTAATTTTAAAAGCTCCGTCTGTGATTCAGTTATTAATTTAATTCTCATTCATCACTGGAGATGAATAAAAAACTTTTCATAAAAATACTACTCAAAAGAAAATCTACACCGGGGTGGGACTTAGATTGGGTACCTAGCAGACTAGGCTACAACATCCACCACGACTACCCGAGTTGTATAGTGGGTAGTTAGTGAATCTCGCACATCATTTAGAAAGTGTTGGGGCTCCATATTGTTATAAAATGATTGCCTACCTTCGGCCTGCTTCAACTTCCTCGAGAATACAAGGCAATCATTGACAAGTGCTTTATGTTTCTGAATGTGTTTATCAACAATATCTTATATTAAGTCAATCGCATCATATTATTTAAACTACAGTGTCGTCAAACACAAAAGTATAGTATATCGTTTTGAAGCTTATTTAATGGTGAAGATTTTGATAACATTTTCCACACCTTTAAACCATTTAAATGAAGAATTTTGGGCGAATACAAAATTGTGAATTTTACAAATACTATGATTTCCTGAAACTTACAATTGTAATCTCATACAGATATTTTAATATAAATGATTATTAACTTAGTAGTCTGATTGTAAATTTTATATAGATTTAAAAAATGTATTAATGATCTCAATTCTCACTTATATAAGCTGAGAAAATTAAGTTTTATTGTAAAAAGTACCAAATTTCTAAAAATTTGGAAACCTACTTGTATTATATATAGTTTTTTTAATTGGAACTTTTTAAGTATATATTTTTATTAGATTTAGGGTGTACTTTATCCACAAAACTCTTTAATATTAACTTTATTTCGTCTTGTGTAACTACAAAATAATTGAATTTGTTATTAAGTTTAAAGATTAAAACAAGTAGAATAGGTTTCTCCTTCTTAAAAGTTGGAAAAGGTATTTACAATACACCTTATTGGGGATATTTTATAATTGAATTAAGATAATAGGGCATTCCGTTCGGCCCTACTCCACGCTTAAAATTCTTTAGTTTTTAGATAAACAACAATACCGTATAATATAGGGGAACCACAAAATAGGCAGGATTACTTAAGTCTATCCAAAGTTCGTTATACAAATATTTACAGTTCCCAAGAACGTTTTCCTGAGAAATGTTCACATTAATCAAGATTTAAGATGTCGGCAGGTGCCACCGAGGATAAGTAATCAAGTTGAAACCAATTTGACTTGAGTAGCCGCCATATTGCGGCTCCTCAGCCAGTCGCATGTTTTAACCCTTTACCAGGTTTTATAAGTGTGTTATATGTTTATTAAATCGTATTTTAACTCGGTTTTTATTGCGATTATAGTAATCAAGTTGATATTTTGAGTTTTATATAATCGTGAATTACTCGTTTGCACTGAACTGTGCTGACATGGTTCGTTTAAACGTGGTCAAATTTGATTGATTTTGGATCCCTTATTTATATTTAAACGGATACAATTACATATTAATCGCTCAAAACGATAGTAAAGTTCATGTTTAACTTGGTGGTTACATTCCACGTAGTAGCACAGTTCTAACGCTAATTATACAGTCTACAGAAGGATTTATATCCGTAGATTGTATAATCAATGGTTCTAACCAATTTTTTTTAAATTTCACACAGTAATATAATAAATTGTAGCCAAGTTCTCATTCGTTAGTTTTAACGTCCAAATTGCTATTGCTAAAGTCATTCATTTCGTGGTGATAACCGTTGAGAGTATTCCAGGGAAGGATGTATCAACTTTGATTGGCAGTTTAGCACTTAACAAATTGCAGTATACATTCACACTGTTTGACGTCGTCATTACAAGGACTGACTATTGGAGCCTCGTAACACAAGGGAATAAAACTATTCAGACGGTACCAAGTCTTGACCTAGTTTTTAAACGCTGCATTTCCAATTAAAATCTTCAGGAAAGAGGTTTGAAATTATACAGGCTAGAAGAATTAAGCTATGTGTACTCTTAGTTTTCAAGCATCTGGACATCAAGATTGAATTCCGGTTTCTACAATACTAACACAATAATCTTTGCAGCTGGATAACAAAGCAGTAATTAAACAAAATTGATTTTTGTTCGTTTCCACGATGTGGTAATACAATCAACTAGTCTAAAAACTAATTGATTTTCCTTCACGAAGAACAGAGAGTTAAAGATATCCAATATCGGACAATTGAGATTCAGGTCATTGAACTGTAACTATTTAATTTTTCTTCTTCTACAATCGGACCTGTAGTAGACTAGAAAGACATCCTTAAGCAAAATATGATTAAATAAAGATTACTCGCGACGAAACACTAAAAGAGCTCGGGTTTTTAGTTTTCAATATAAATTGTAAAAAAGTAAGCACAGACGACTATCGGAGCTGGAGTTAAAGAGTGAAATTAAAGAGGAGCGTACATTCCATCCCTTCAAATTAGCAAGGGACAAGACTGAACACGGCTGAATAATGCAGAGCCGCGCCCTGAATAGTAACGCTGGAGCCCCCAGCGAGTCAACAAGTTAGAGCCTTCCTAACAGTTCATTACTGTGCATATCAAATGTTTTATTTTAATAATATGTTCGAAGTTATTATTCGATTTTAATAATTTTTCTTTTCATATATAATTTACCTGGTCTTGCTAAGGAAGACTTCAATAAATTTTCATTCTTGTAAACCCCAATTAACAGGTTAAAGAGAACTACATCTCAAAAGTACAAAATATATTTACACTTATATACTGTATTTACATACAAGACGGTAAATATACAAAAAAGATGGTACAAGGCGATCGATTTCAACCAGTCACACCGGTCATCATCAGGCCCGATCAGAGAACCCTGATGACCGGTGTGACTGGTTGAAATCGATCGCCTTGTACCATCTTTTTTGTATATTTACCGTCTAGTATGTAAATACAGTACAGTAGAAGTGTAGATATATTTTGAGGTGTTGTTAGACGTAGTTTATTTTATCCTGTTAATTGTTACAAAACGTATTATGCTACTCAAGAAATTATTTAAACAACACCAAACAAAATTATAATGAAAGTTCACTAATAGAGGAAATTTTAACGTTTACGTTTACATCTCTTGATTAAAGTAATAGTTAAGTTGGTTAACATCTATTGGGTAAGTTTAGGAGACAAATTTCATCTCAATCGATTCTATAGTTTTTTGTTATTCCCAACACAGACGAGGACAGATATACTGACAGGCAGCATTTTCTTTACATTTAGAGGTACTATCGCTTGGCTAATGTAATTTAGAAACCGATCGAACAAATAAACTTTATTATTTTTTGTTAAATGTAAATATGTTTAGTTTGACAAAATACTTTCTTAAAAGATAAAAGTAATTTTTCTAGAAACAAATTTCGTAAACAAGTATGACTTCCATCTTGACCAATAAGTTAGCATCATAACATTTTGTATTTTAAAGTACAACTTTTTTACGGAGAAAAGTTTTAATTCATCCACACTACGACAAATTGGATTGCGCCAAGTTAAGATAACTTATATCAGACTTTTCAACAATATTAAGGTGAGATCAAAATAAAACTCACGACTGTGGCGATTCCTGATACGCTGTGGTATTTGATAAGGTTAATCACTGAGAAAACAAAGGGCAAGCAGACCAAAGAGTAGGCACTGGGAATGATATTAATCACGGTTGTAAATCTAGAGAATGTCAGGGTCAGGGAAGGTCGATTCTAGACAATGGAGAGCAATACCGTAGCCGACGAGATGTCTTCACCCTTCCTCCTTCCCCATCCGGCTGTCCTCTAGCTTTCTGTGAAATATAAGGATTAAGAATTTGTAATAAGGGATATTGTGACTTGAAACGAACTATTTACAATTAGTGATCAATTGATAAGATAAATGTCTTCAACATTAATGATAAAAAGGACATTACACATAAAAAAGGTCAAATAACGACCAGATCATACATCGGAGATAATGAAGTCATGTTGTACAGTATCAATGTAAATATATTTAAGGGTTTAAAATGTATTTTATTACTTCTCGTTTCGTCATTACTCACATTTAAGTTTCAGGGGAGAAAACTGCCTAATCATTTCTCTTCTCGTTTCGTGAACAAAACGAAGTCTCCGCTACTGTCTTGTTTCTGTCCACACACCCTACGCAAGCTACCTTGTCAAGGTTACCTTCTCTGTTTCCTGCATCGTGTAATCGTGGCTTTACATCCAATGACTTCAAGCATCAATCATTGAATTTATTTTTCTGGTTTCGAATTCGAAGACGGTGTTTAACCTTTTTATAGAGTTACTAAGATGAATTTTTGCACGTCGAATGGAAGAACCTTAGTAAGAATCTTAAGTTTATAAAAATGCATATACATGTTAAAATAATCTGCCATCTGCAATCTGTAGCTTTATAAAAAACGTTATACATGTTGGAAGAATTAACCATTACAAGGCTTACATTAATAACAAAGTACGCTTAGGCCCTGTAAATTGTTTTACTTAAAAATGGTAGGTATAAAATCTAATGTGCACAAAGACATCGAACGTTTAAATTTTATTTACACTTATAAAATCAACACAGATATTTGGGCCTCATCGTAGCTTAATGTTTTTTGAAGTAACGGTCAGGTTTGGAGTCCATCATTAAAAGTTGGAGTTACCTTAATCGAGTCCAAAAAGACTGTGAAACAAGTTTCCTCTGGGCGAAAAACTGGACATTAAGGCCTCTGGAGAACTAAGAGCCGTCATTAGGGGCAAACAAGTCGCATTACGCGCGCTAGCATCAGGGGATTACAGCAGCATACTAGGGCCGACACATTTCATACGTCACCTCACCCTGGCGCTGGCGGCTTGGCTGGGTAATAAACATGTGGTGTTATAACGTTTGAATAACTTATTCACAGTCCAAACATTAGTTCATACTGAAAACATGGAGTTTTTATTTAATACTAGCTGGCCGACAGACGTTGTTCTGTCCTAATGTCATTGAATTTGTTTTATGTCAAATACTCGTTAATTTTCAAGATGAGCTCGTTCGCTTTGCTCACTCGCCTCCCGGATTAGCTCGTTCGTTACGCTCACTCGTCTATCGAAAAAAGAATTTGCCATTCGAGTTTGCCATCGTCTTTTCTTGAGTTGTCATTCAAGTATTTTTGTTTATTTCCATAATGAGAGTTGCCATTTAAGTATTTTTTTATTTCCATAATGAACTATGTTTATGACTTTCAAGTATGTTTAGATATAATCCTTGTTAACAGCTGTTTGGTGTAACTAACTGAACTTTGATCAAATCAATAGGAACTTTGAAGGCCAGTGGGACAGAGCCCTTAGGTCGGATTAAAATATTTATTTTATAAAAACCTCAACCTTACATGAACGAACACAATAAAAAAATTATTCAATTTGGTGCACTCGTTCTCAAGTGATGGTCTGACCAAGAGAAATAGGCATTCATTTTTAGTGAATTTCCTATGGAAAGTGAACTATTAGCATGACCCGCGTGGTGAAACTTAAGCCCGGGACCATGATAGAAGTTCCTAACGTGACCCCCTGAACACGTTTTGGGTGGTCGCTCAAAATTATATATATGTTTATATACTTATAAATATATATAAGTAAACATATATAAGTA
Source organism: Allygus modestus (assembly GCA_963675035.1). NCBI lineage: Eukaryota > Metazoa > Arthropoda > Insecta > Hemiptera > Cicadellidae > Allygus > Allygus modestus. The sequence goes on from OY776116.1 coordinate 30,481,252, forward strand.
AATGTTTATATACTTATATATGTGTGTGTGTGTGTGTGTGTGTGTGTGTGTATGCACTATAGTGGTCACATTATTGTCCGGTTTACTTCAAATTTGGTAGGGACGTTCCTTTCTGTAATCAGTTGGACAAGTTCGTTGAGAAAAACAATCGGAAAACTCTAAACCCCTTTTTTGGGGATTATTCTTTCAAATTTCGAGTTCTTGGGCCCAAAAAGGGTAAGAAAAGCCCCGGACGTAAAGTTAATGCATGTAAGATGGACATCAGTGAAGCGAAAGTTTTAAGCCCTCTCTCGTCATTCTAGCATAAATATTTACCGAGTTATTAAAGAAAATGTATATTGGCCAAACACATAGCTCTCCCCGGTACTAAGTTATAATAAGCTATGAAATGTGTCAAGTACAAGCCGAAGCCGATGTTCAAGGAGGGGTTGCCTACTATTAAAGGTTGTTATTATTCAACAACGACCAAGGAAGAGTTAGTGGCTAGCTGCTGAATAAACGTAGCGGTTCCTTAATATGAAGGCTACTACAATGCTAAGCGTTATAAAACTGTCCTCTTTTATTTTGTAAAATTCGATATTCTTAGTGAGCTTGGCAATTACAAAAATAAATACCCCCGTCGCAGCAAACCTGCATACTCAGCAAATCTCCAATGCGACATAAAGCCACTCACCAATTTTCATTAAAATACATGAATAAACAAGTGATATATAGCATTTTATTTATTCTCCATAAAAATAACATTGAAGGGTGAGTAAGCAGGTTTGCTGCAACAAGAAAGATAATAAATGTGTTTTTATACGATTACTAATATAACTTAACCAGGTGAAGCTACATACCAAGTTTTATTAATTTTTGTCCATAATTAAGGGAGATATAAAACATTACTTATTCTCCATAAGAATAACATTAGGGCTGAGGATGCGGGCTGATGCTACGGGGACAATCGGCAAAAATTATTTGTTTGTGCGCAAATATCAATATAACAGCACTAGGTGAAGCCACATGCCAAGTTTCATAAATATACATTCATAAATAATCACGATATCAAATTTTAATTATTCTTCATAAGGATAACATGGGACAACGTACTGAGTTTGGCATTTTCAATATCTCTGCAACGGTTGGACGTAGAATCACAATTTAATCACCAAAATGATTCTTTTCTAGAGCTGAACTGATAGGTAGAAGAAAATGTGAATTTTCAGTAAAATTAACTGAGGGAAACCTAAAAACCTTTTTTCCATAAGATTAACATGGGAGATTTTATTATCACTTTTTTGTATTTTCCCCGCAACTACTTAACCTAGGTTAATGATTACAAACACCATATTATTCGATTTTTTAAGATCTTTAAAATATTCAAAACCAAATTTGAGTGTTTTGAACATTTTAAGGTGAAAAATACAAAACACAGATTTTTTGAAAACGCCCATAAACCCTCCTTCTCATAGTCTTTCTTGTTTTCGAACTTAGAGTCATAAATGTTGCTTTACATGTTTGTGCCAAATTTTATCGAAATCGGACGTTTTTTAGTTAAGTTATTGGGTTAACGGACACACACTCTCTCACACACACACACACACACACACACACACACACACACACACACACACACACACACACACACACACACACACACACACACACACACACACACACACACACACACACATAAATTTGAACGAACAGTGTTTATGGCATCTGGGGACCTCAAGACGAAAAGTTATTACACCTGGGTAGATTGACCCTGAGCAAAATCTGAAATATTCTACTCTATTCTGAAAGCTTGGACCCATCACCACTAGCTACCGTTAGGCTACTGAATATAAGAACAGGCCAGCCTTAGATTATCCGCGCTTACTTTTTTAAAAATAAACTAACAATAATTTAAATCCCGAAGCCCTCTTGGAGTTCGGATACATTAATAAAAATGTAATACATTTGACCATTTGCTGTAGCATTCTCAAAATTGACGTTTTCATAAAAGTTTCCTTGAATTAAAACAGATAATTTAATTGGATGAGAGAGAGATAAGTTAAGGTCTAGGATCCATGCCCTATAAGGTATCCCGTTTCATAAAGAGTAACGATGCAGCCTCCACACAAAGTTGATAGTAACGTCTATTCAGCCGCTGCCCGCTGTTTTATTTTCTTTGTGCAGACATGTCAGTAACGTCTATTCAGCAGCGGCTAGCCAATATTCAGCTACTGACAGTCTTCCTTGGTCGTAGCTGCTCATACAAGACCACCTTTCCTTTAACATCGGCTTTGGTAGGTTCTTAACACCTTTCACAGCTTATCATATAGGAATACAAATAATAATGTTTATAATTTAATACTATATTTAATTATATTTAAGTGGGGACAAATTATTTGTTTCCTTGACTAAATCATTGCCTCGGTTGTGTGCAGAACGGGTTTTCAAGACCGTATCACAAAATAGGAATGTACGTTTACAAAGTAAATAATGAGACAAATATACATCGATTTAGTCGTCAGCTTTTGCCTAAAATTGCCTTAACACTTGATGGCTTGCTGTTTTACTCGACAGACTCCTAACTTAACAGGTTTTGTAAAATATTTTTAAATGTTAGTTTTGACGTGCAAGTTCTATTTCGCAATATATCATATTATTATGTTCGCTGGGGAATTTTCAAAGTTAATTTTAATTCAAAATTAAGAAATTAATTACAACAAAGTTGGTGATTTATTTGTAACTGTCTGTGAGTGACGCAAAGGCGGAGTGGTCTAGATGGCCTTGCCTTGGAGTGGACTCGAATCCCAGCCCTGGAAAATAAGTCTTACCAGTAATGTCCAACTTGTACCGTACGGTTCGCCCTTTGTCTTGCAGGATACTTCCCACGCACCAGTCTTTAAGCTATGTGGGCGAGCAAAGGCAAAGTAAGTTAGAGAAAATGTTATACTTTTGAATCAAGCTTCGCAAATATTCACTTAATCACCGTAAAGACGCCGACGTAACTATGGCGTAATTTAAGGCGAATATGAATGAATGGTGAGTGCACAGTGGGTGAGATGCCTTTTATAGCCATGTTACTGACAAAGACCAACTGATTATTTGTATAATTCAAGTCTAGTCTGATCATTAATAGCAAAATTACTAATGACAGCTGGATACAGTTTCGAACCATATTAAAACCTTCTCAGAATTTTGTTCAGGAATTTTCTAAGTTAACCACCACGCTACCCATCCCTTAGTAAAATCATTGACTATAAATACTGAAGTAGACTTCTCATTGCCATTGTAAAATGTGTCCCTAGTTTTGTGTATGCCAGGATTGAAAGAGGTCTTAGTTTACAACAATCACCAACAGAGTGTACTGCTATCAACTATTACTTATCCTCTCAAGGAGGGGATAATGCAACAGTTGGTGTGTCAGGAAGCAAACATAAGTTGATTATCACTTGCTTTCTGGGGTTTGGATATTTTAAAAGTTAACGTAAATAACTAAAATAAAAATTTGACAGCAGCACAATCTGTCGGTGACCCAATCAAACTACTTCAATTTTAAATTCTAGCATACACTAAAAGTGGGACAGCTGGGCCATATGGATGGGATGTCTCCTTCAGTATTTATAGTCAATGGTAAAATGTGCTAAGAAATGAGTATACAATATTCTAAAAACGTTATACTGTTCGGGAAAAGCTGTACAATCATGCATAGTTTCTGAGGAGTGTAGTACGATTAACTTATTAGGGAAAAACTTTGATATATGAAATAGCAAACCATTATTTCGCCAACCAAGTACATTTTGCGTCATGAAAACCCGAATTCAACATGGCAGCGTCGGTGATTCAATTATTCATCCAACGCAAGCCATCCTACAAAAAGATATGGAAAACCCGTTCAAATGATCAGTGGCAAAATTAATGATCCCGGAATGTTTAACCGCTACACGTATTTATTCGCACTTGTATTGAGAAATATTCAGTCTCAATCTGGTTAAGTTGTCGGCAAGTGCCGGCGAGCAAGAGTAATCAAGTCCCGCCAAATTGGATTGAGTGGCCGCCATCATGGAAAGGCCCTTCAGCGGGTCTGAAGCAGCACATCTGTTACGTATCGCAGAAATCAACAGGATCAAAATTTCCTACGATATCTATAAATTTAAATTCAAACCGTCCCAAGATCTTTTGAGGAAACTGTAAGTATATCACCTGTGAACCACACACTTGAACGGAATGTGTCGGGACGGGAAATGGGAGAAAAATGTTTATATAACCCCTCCCAAGGCAATAAATAAATAAAATAAGCGTAAAGTTAAAACGTATTTTTAAATATTGGAATTTGATAAACTGTGTGATTTAATTTGACTATAAAACTGAAGTCAGATCGAACCAGAGCTATTTGGTTCATCTCGTCACAATAAAACTCTTTTATATTCTTAATAATAACAATTACTAAAGAAAATAATTACTGAAATTTATACTAAGCAATATGAATGATTAGTTAAGGTAATACTCGCCAAGTGTGAATAACTCGCAGGTTTTGGCTAGCGTTTTACCTAGAAAAGATAATCATTCGCACAAATTGTATTTCATGTACGTTCAGTCACCAAGCAGAGGTCAAAACAAACAGCCCAAATTAATTCCCCCGTCGCAGCAAACCTGCATACTCAGCAAATTTCCAATGAATTATAACATAACACATTAAGCCACTTAACAGGATTCATAAGAAATATATTCACAAACAAGCGATATTAAAAATATTAATTATTCCCCATAAGAATTACATTGGGGATGAGTACGCAGGTTTGCTGCAACAAGGAAAACAAAATAATGGGTTTTTATGCAAAATATCAATAGAACTCAGCTAAGTGAAGTCACATACCAAGTTTCATCCATATACAATCATAAATAAGCGATATACATTTTAATTATTTTCTATAAGAGTAACATGGGGACCGAGTACCTAGGTTTGCTGTTACGGGATCCATAGGCGAAAATTTTTTTGTGCAAACAACAATAATCCTCAACCAGATGAAGCTATATACCAAATTTCGTCAGTTTATGTTCATAAATAAGCGAGATGTACAATTTTTCTTTTTCTCCATAAGAATAACATTAGACAACGTACTGTGTTTAGTACTTTCGATATCTCAGTAACCAATTGACGTAGAGCAATGATCAAGATGCCAAATTGTTTGTTTTTTATGCTGAATTCAGTGGTGAAAATTAAAATTTGGTTTAAATAAAAATTACATGTGGAAATCCCAAAAAACCCATTTTTGGGGTACAAAACCCCCCCAAACCCCCTTTTGGATGGTGCGATTCGTCTGGTTTTCGAACTCGTTCAAATAAATGGTACTTTACACGTTTATAAATTTATAATTTTTATATATATATATATATATATATAAATTTGAACGAATGGTGTTTTTGGCATCTGGGGACTTCAAAATGAAAAGTTATCATGGTCTCGGGCTTAAGTCTTACAATGAGACCTACGGTAATAGCTTCTTCCCTATAGGGGAAATTCGCTAAAAATCACACACAGCTTGTCAAAATATATTATATTACATCTTCTGACTGCAGATTGAACTAACATTATAGTTTGAACTAAAAATACTAGCCATTCCAAAATTACATTAGTTTAAAATTTTATAAAATTGGAAGCCGCTAAGAAACTGTTACGTTAAATTTCGCACCTTTCTGTGAATTAGTTGCCGTTCGAAAGTCTTGTAAAAAATAGAGTTACTGAAAGTATCACAACCACAAAACTTGTAAAAGTTGTAATCCCTCACTCTATTAAAACGAAAAGAGTACAGAAAAGTTTGTCTCGAGGATTACCTGGAAGTTTCTTCAAGTTAGTAAGCCTTTAGTTGATTGATTTACCAACCATAATTGTCAGTGAAGTATTGCATTGGTTTCACTCCACACAGAACCTCACTATCTCCCTTCAAAATAAAACGAGTTCGCACGCAGCACGCTGACGTGAGGGAAGTGAATTTCCACATAACAAATTTTTTAAACTCAAAATCAGAGTAAAACTTATATTTATTCCAATTTTTATTGAAATCTGAAAACATTGATTTTTAGGCTGTTCTGATGCTCCTGGTTTCATTTACCTGCAATGGTGGGAATACAATTTTGAGCATTATAAGGTCCAGTCAGGCTTTAAAGTAGGCGTGAGGTTTCTGGGGATGATAAAAGTACACCATCAAATGAATAACAGGCTTTTCTAATGTAAAACCCCCATAAGACAACGTACTGTGTTTGGTCAATAAACATTTTCTTCTATAACTTGGTAAATATTTATGCTAGAATGACGGGAGGGGGCTTAAAAATTGCGCCTTACTAATTCCCATCTTTATACATGGATTAATTCTACATCCGGGGCTTTTATCACCCTTTTTGGGCCCAAAAACTCAAAATTTGAAAGATTAATTCCCAAAAATGGGGTTTAGAGTTTTCCGATTGTTTTGCCCAACGAACTTGTCCAACTGATTACAGAAAGGAATGTCCCTACCAAATTTAAAGTAAATCGGACAATAAATGTGACTGCTAGAGTGCAAACACACACACATATATAAAATTTTGAACAATCCCCCAAAACGTGTTCAGGGGGTCACGTTAGAAACTTACGTGTTCAGGGGGTGGTCCCGGGCTTAAGTTTCACCGTGCGGGTCATGCTAATAGTTCATTTACCATAGGAAATTCACTAATAAAATACAAATTACATTTAGTACCAAAGTAAGTACCAGATTTCAACCAATGTACGCCGGACAAGTGAAAAACTCAAGGTGATTCACGCATTAGTTCTTCATTGACTAAACATCTCAGAAGTCAGTATAAGGCTGTTGATTATTCCTGGGTATGAATTTAATTCCTATAACTTTCATGGGGTTTATGAGTTCTAACATTAAAGCATCCCGTGTTTGTTGCGGAACCGTCCCTGTAAGCATCTGGTCATTACGATTTAAAAGTAAAACTAAATACTACAAGCATTGACTATATAGTCTATCCTACAAGGAGCAGTACCGATTACATTTATGCGCATGCGTTCTTTCCTGTTTGGGTTGCCTGGCTCCGAAGAATGGTTTTTAAAGACCCAAACATAGATTTGTAAGTTCTTATTTATATTGTAAGTTACTGTAACTATGGGGACCTAGTAGACCTCCTTTATTTATTAATATTTTGTTTTATTTTATTCTCAAGTTGGTAAAAAAGTTGGTTCAATGTCTTAATATTTATACAGACTAAATGTCGGAGTGAAAGGATCAATTTAGTAAATATAATGATTTAAATTATAAAATTAAATCTATTATATAATCATTATATTAATTGGGAATCACAAAACTGTCCCTCCTGTTTTCTCAGCGTGTATGCATCGTTGGATAAATTCACTCATACCGTTAGATAGATATTGTCGTGAAGATGTGCAGAAATTTCTTGTAATTTTCATCGGCCCTCAGGGCTAAACCATATAGGCCTTCAAAGTTTCAATGTTAATCTTATGGTAGAACAACCAATCCAACGAACCAACAAATAATCCAACAATCTTAAGGATATTGTCTCAATCACTTAAGGATGATCTACAATCTAGCTCAACCCCAACCAGATGTTTGAGGCATAAATAATGTAGGCCTAAATAAAAAGACTGCTGACTGCTGGGATGGTAACACCCTTCTGTTATCCGTTTTAACTCCACATTAAACGAATGAAACGTGTGGGTGAGGGACAGGGGGAGAGTAGTTGTGAAATACGGGGGAGAAGCCACTTCCGGCGCTTTTTTCCCATGTTATTCTTATGGGGATCAGTTTTTGCGCCGACACCCGATCCCGCCCTACACAAGTTTCCTTGTTAGCCTATATTAATACCCAACCCTTGCCTATATTAAATATATTTTCCCAATCCCCATCCCTCCTCTATATTTTTTAAAATTAATTTTCAAATTCAGGCTAAAAAAACTATCTTTAGTGTTTATGGTCCGATTTGTTTAAAACTTGGATATGTTATTGTCGTAGGCAAGTGTTTTAATAAATTACACTTACATTTCCCAAATTCACTATTACAGTCAAATTAAAAATTATTTTTGAAAAATACTATAGTGCCAATTGCCAACTTCTTTATTAAATGTCCGATTTGTCTGCAATTTGGATATGTTATTGTCCTAGGCAAGTGTTTTAATAAATTTCACTTACATATCCCAAATTCACTATTACGGTCAAATTAAAAAATATTTTTGAAAAATACTGCCAATTGCCAACTTCTTTATTTACTGTCCGATTTATTTAAAATGTAGATATGTTATTGTCCTAGGCAAGTGTTTTAATGAATTCCACTTACATTTCCCAAATTCACTATTACAGTCAAATTAAAAAATATTTTTGAAAAATACTGCCAATTGCCAACTTCTTTATTTACTGTCCGATTTGTTTAAAATTTGGATATGTTATTGTTGTAGGCTAGTGTATATGCACCATCCACATTTTACAAATATTGCGGTTAAATTTTTAAAAAATTGGAAAAATACTGCCAATTGGCAACTTATTTATTTATGGTCTGATTTGTTTAAAATTTATATATGTCATTATTCTAGGCTAGTGTATATGTACACACCATCCACATTTGACAAATTAACTATAATGGTCAAATTAAAAAAATATTTTGAAAAATATACTAACAATTTCAAACTTCTTTATTTACTGTCTGATTTATTTCCGGATATGTTATAGCTCTTATATAGGTAACAAGACCACACTACCACACGTTCCACCACCCCCTATAATACAGTATTTTGTCTTTTTTGTTTGTTTATTTTGCTGTAATCCCAAAACTGACTTTGCTGTTTATTGTCCGATTTGCCTACACTTTGGATATTGTCCTAAGCATTTATTGTCTGATTTATTTTTGGATATGTTATAGCCCCCAACTATTATATCTAAAATTACAATATTATTTCCACCTATAATACAGTTGATGTGTTGTTTGTTTTGCCGCAACCTAAAAACTAACATTGGTATTTGTGTTTTTACAAAACTATATTTTGTAAATTACTACCAACAACTCCTTTATTTACTTTTCGACTTGTTATATCCCCTTATATCTAAATTTACCGTATATTTTTTCCCTTTTAGTGCTGTTTTGTCGTAACCAAACTTTGGATATGACTGCAATATATTACTGGCCATTGCATAAGTAAATACCCCATTTCCAAATTCACTATTACGGTTGGATTAAAAAAAATAAATGCAAGCTTATTATATACATCCAGCTGTTATATTTGCCACAATTCCAATATTGTTGTGACCCTCTCAACTACCTCTCATTGTAATAATACAATAAGTAATATATATCCACAAAATATTTATGGTCAGAACTGCCTAAATTTTGGATATGTTTTAAGCCAATGCGATAGCAAAAATAAATTTTTAAAACCCAAAACAACTAAACACAAAACACTAATCTTTCTTTGTGCTTGTTTGGAGTAGTCTTTATTTTATCCAACTTAATTTTAATTTTGTAGTTAAAATCAAACTTCCCACATTCTAGCTCCCTTTCCAGCCAGTGGTTGGAGACATAAAGGTTACGAATATTTTCAAACTGTACAATATATCTTTTTCTACCCCTATGTTGGACTTGTTTAATAGCGCTTATTAATAATTCCGCACCATATTCCAAATCCTCCAGTCTACTACATTCTTTAAATTTAACATTGCCTTTAATATCTTGCATCTCTATGTCTTCTTGTCCAACATCATCCCACTCATTGTTACGGAAACTTAGGTTTTATATTTTTGGAAAGGAATTGCCATAAAATGTTGTGGTTCCGTTAGTGTTAAAGCTTGCAAGTGGCTCGTTGGTAGGTAGATAAATAATGTCCAAATCACCACTGTATGGCAACACGCTATAACCTTGCCTATTCTTATTTATCTCTATAAATACAGTTTTACAGACACCTTTAACATAGTATACACCCCTCCGTCCATCCTTTTCTGCCAACACTCCCACAAACTTGTTGTTTACTACAAACGCATACACTATATAATGTCCATAATGCTCTAGATCCTCCCAACGTCGCAGGAAGTAATCTTTTAATTTATCCTCTCTTTCCCTTCTTTCTTGTTCTTTAGCCAACTGTGCTTTGTATTCCTCTGCAACAGTATTTTCCACATATTCCAATTTACGCTTATTACTGTCAATGTCTTCTAATTCCAATTTCCTCTTTTTGGAACAACTCTCTAAGAAAGGCTTGGAAAGTGGCTCTATTTCTTTAATAGTGTATGGGTACAGTTTATTGGTCCGGCTTCTTAAAACGTAGGGAGTAAGGTTAGGACTTTCCACTAAGCCTAATTCTTCTAAATTGATGTGTTTAGGTATAGTGGAGAAAGGTGTATTTGATTTTGTAAAACATGTGCCCCCAGATTTGATGTAACACTTATGCTTTACACTTATGGCATCGGGAAACTCCTCTATTACCTCTACATAGTTAGTTGGTAAACAGTTAAAGCTAAATGCAGATAGAGCATACTTTATAACTTTTCCCTTTGATCTTTTGGCAGTTTTAGTTTTACTCCAGTTATCTTCTTCGTATTACTATTACCCCAATATGCGTATTGTAATAAATCGTTAAACACTAAACAACAACTGTTTTGTAATTGATTGGCAACTTTCACCCACATCTTATGCAGAGGTACAGCATAGAATGGAGCATTTTGAAAGTACCGTTTGTTGTCTTCTATTAGACTTAAACAATCTCTTAAAGGTTCAAACCCTTTACCTCTACAATAGTTATAGATTGTTGCCTCTAACCTTGTTATTCCATTCTCTCTAGCTAGTTTAGACGAGAACGTTTCTTTTAGTCTCGCATCTGGACAGTTTACAAAGTTTATTATATGGTTTCCTATACTTTTAATTACTCCAGGGCTTGTAATCTGGCATATAAATTTATTATATATTTTTACCCTGCTATTTACATTAAACCATGTTAAACAGTCTTTACTAACATTATCTACAATAACATTATATCCATTCGCCCCTTGGTAGCAAAAGTTAAAGTTTTCTGTAAGATATTGGCACATTTCCTCTTTATTAAATATTCCAGCCAAATCTAGTGTTATATCGAAATCCATAAGATAGTACATTTCTTTTTCCAGATCTTGCAGTATCTTTGGAAGATCTTCCAACAAATCCTTAATTTTAACATTTGCAAGCTCTATTTTATAGGGAATTGCTATAGGATCATCATACTTTTGTTTAATTTGGTCAATATCTTTCTTTATTATTTGTAACACACCCTCGCTTTGGACCCCAGAGGACCTCTCCAAGGAGAATGGTAGTTTGGCCACAACACCATGTCGAGCTAAAGAGAACTTTTTAAATATTCCTCGTAAGTAGCTATTAAACGAGCCACATATTTCCTTCTTAACTTTAAATTTATTCCGAACGTCCCCATCACAATCCGTAACATTGGTTATCTTAACTAACATTATGTTATCACAAAACGCATCCGTTATAGATGTTAAGTTATTTAATTTTGGTTCGCCCTCGCAATAGTTTATATTACCTATGTCTGTAAGAAGGTTATTATTACGTAGATTTTCTAATAAAAACCATATACCGAATCTTTCGTTAGTAGGTTTAATACAATTTCCCAATAAATGGCTAACAGAGTACATTTCTTTTATACAAAAAAGTAGCGGAAACATGTAAACAGGACAGATTACACTATAGGCATATAGAGGCTGTAAATATATATTGTATATAAACATAGGTGAGCGGTAAGTGTAACATGTAAGTGGACACCCATATGCAAATATGGAATACCCACAAATTCGACTAAATAAGTTTATAGTCTCAATATAATTAACACATTAACATTAGTACCCAAATTGTCGAAATTCTATAATTCTATTCTTAGTCCTTGTATTAGGTTTTGTACTATTAAACCCTACACCCTGTGCAGTAGAGTAATATATGTATTTAATACGCACATTCTACAAGACCTGTACATCTGTTGTATAAGCAGCAGAATAGACGTCTCATTGTGTTGTTGTAAAGTAAAACATAAATGTGCTGGATACAACCGGCCAAATATTAGACAGGAAATGTGTTGGAAGTGTATTGCCAAAGACAAATCACATAGTGCAGCACGTAATCAATCCATTATATTTAGACAGTATTGGTACAACATCCGATATATTAGCTAAACCCAGTCCAAACATTGTGTCCTCAAATTTGTTTATATTACATATATTTCTTACACAATTTACAAACTATTTTTGTGTCAGTTGACAGAAACGTGTAAAGTTGTGTTAAATGGCTGTAAACCAGTATCTGTGCCTGTGTCGTAATGTGTTGGAGTGTGTTATTGTGTCTCTGCATTTGTGTTGTTTTATAAACTTTAAATATTACTATGTTCTTATACTCTTACTATTTATGTTACTATAATATTAATTTTTTACTGTTTGTTTTCCAAGTTTGATTGTGGGTTTGGCTAATATATCGGATGTTGTACCAATACTGTCTAAATATAATGGATTGATTACATGCTGCACTATGTGATTTGTCTTTGGCAATACACTTCCAACACATTTCCTGTCTAATATCTGGCCGGTTGTATCCAGCACATTTATGTTTTACTTTACAACAACACAATGAGACGTCTATTCTGCTGCTTATACAACAGATGTACAGGTCTTGTAGAATGTGCGTATTAAATACATATATTACTCTACTGCACAGGGTGTAGGGTTTAATAGTACAAAACCTAATACAAGGACTAAGAATAGAATTATAGAATTTCGACAATTTGGGTACTAATGTTAATATGTTAATTATATTGAGACTATAAACTTATTTAGTCGAATTTGTGGGTATTCCATATTTGCATATGGGTGTCCACTTACATGTTACACTTACCGCTCGCCTATGTTTATATACAATATATATTTACAGCCTCTATATGCCTATAGTGTAATCTGTCCGGTTTACATGTTTCCGCTACTTTTTTGTATAAAAGAAATGTACTCTGTTAGCCATTTATTGGGAAATTGTATTAAACCTACTAACGAAAGATTCGGTATATGGTTTTTATTAGAAAATCTACGTAATAATAACCTTCTTACAGACATAGGTAATATAAACTATTGCGAGGGCGAACCAAAATTAAATAACTTAACATCTATAACGGATGCGTTTTGTGATAACATAATGTTAGTTAAGATAACCAATGTTACGGATTGTGATGGGGACGTTCGGAATAAATTTAAAGTTAAGAAGGAAATATGTGGCTCGTTTAATAGCTACTTACGAGGAATATTTAAAAAGTCCTCTTTAGCTCGACATGGTGTTGTGGCCAAACTACCATTCTCCTTGGAGAGGTCCTCTGGGGTCCAAAGCGAGGGTGTGTTACAAATAATAAAGAAAGATATTGACCAAATTAAACAAAAGTATGATGATCCTATAGCAATTCCCTATAAAATAGAGCTTGCAAATGTTAAAATTAAGGATTTGTTGGAAGATCTTCCAAAGATACTGCAAGATCTGGAAAAAGAAATGTACTATCTTATGGATTTCGATATAACACTAGATTTGGCTGGAATATTTAATAAAGAGGAAATGTGCCAATATCTTACAGAAAACTTTAACTTTTGCTACCAAGGGGCGAATGGATATAATGTTATTGTAGATAATGTTAGTAAAGACTGTTTAACATGGTTTAATGTAAATAGCAGGGTAAAAATATATAATAAATTTATATGCCAGATTACAAGCCCTGGAGTAATTAAAAGTATAGGAAACCATATAATAAACTTTGTAAACTGTCCAGATGCGAGACTAAAAGAAACGTTCTCGTCTAAACTAGCTAGAGAGAATGGAATAACAAGGTTAGAGGCAACAATCTATAACTATTGTAGAGGTTTTGGTAAAGGGTTTGAACCTTTAAGAGATTGTTTAAGTCTAATAGAAGACAACAAACGGTACTTTCAAAATGCTCCATTCTATGCTGTACCTCTGCATAAGATGTGGGTGAAAGTTGCCAATTACAAAACAGTTGTTGTTTAGTGTTTAACGATTTATTACAATACGCATATTGGGGTAATAGTAATACGAAGAAGATAACTGGAGTACAACTAAAACTGCCAAAAGATAGTACACAAAGGGAAAAGTTAATAAAGTATGCTCTATCTGCATTTAGCTTTAACTGTTTACCAACTAACTATGTAGAGGTAATAGAGGAGTTTCCTGATGCCATAAGTGTAAAGCATAAGTGTTACATCAAATCTGGGGGCACATGTTTTACAAAATCAAATACACCTTTCTCCACTATACCTAAACACATCAATTTAGAAGAATTAGGCTTAGTGGAAAGTCCTAACCTTACTCCCTACGTTTTAAGAAGCCGGACCAATAAACTGTACCCATACACTATTAAAGAAATAGAGCCACTTTCCAAGCCTTTCTTAGAGAGTTGTTCCAAAAAGAGGAAATTGGAATTAGAAGACATTGACAGTAATAAGCGTAAATTGGAATATGTGGAAAATACTGTTGCAGAGGAATACAAAGCACAGTTGGCTAAAGAACAAGAAAGAAGGGAAAGAGAGGATAAATTAAAAGATTACTTCCTGCGACGTTGGGAGGATCTAGAGCATTATGGACATTATATAGTGTATGCGTTTGTAGTAAACAACAAGTTTGTGGGAGTGTTGGCAGAAAAGGATGGACGGAGGGGTGTATACTATGTTAAAGGTGTCTGTAAAACTGTATTTATAGAGATAAATAAGAATAGGCAAGGTTATGGCGTGTTGCCATACAGTGGTGATTTGGACATTATTTATCTACCTACCAACGAGCCACTTGCAAGCTTTAACACTAACGGAACCACAACATTTTATGGCAATTCCTTTCCAAAAATATAAAACCTAAGTTTCCGTAACAATGAGTGGGATGATGTTGGACAAGAAGACATAGAGATGCAAGATATTAAAGGCAATGTTAAATTTAAAGAATGTAGTAGACTGGAGGATTTGGAATATGGTGCGGAATTATTAATAAGCGCTATTAAACAAGTCCAACATAGGGGTAGAAAAAGATATATTGTACAGTTTGAAAATATTCGTAACCTTTATGTCTCCAACCACTGGCTGGAAAGGGAGCTAGAATGTGGGAAGTTTGATTTTAACTACAAAATTAAAATTAAGTTGGATAAAATAAAGACTACTCCAAACAAGCACAAAGAAAGATTAGTGTTTTGTGTTTAGTTGTTTTGGGTTTTAAAAATTTATTTTTGCTATCGCATTGGCTTAAAACATATCCAAAATTTAGGCAGTTCTGACCATAAATATTTTGTGGATATATATTACTTATTGTATTGTTACAATGAGAGGTAGTTGAGAGGGTCACAACAATATTGGAATTGTGGCAAATATAACAGCTGGATGTATATAATAAGCTTGCATTTATTTTTTTTAATCCAACCGTAATGGTGAATTTGGAAATGGGGTATTTACTTATGCAATGGCCAGTAATATATTGCAGTCATATCCAAAGTTTGGTTACGACAAAACAGCACTAAAAGGGAAAAAATATACGGTAAATTTAGATATAAGGGGATATAACAAGTCGAAAAGTAAATAAAGGAGTTGTTGGTAGTAATTTACAAAATATAGTTTTGTAAAAACACAAATACCAATGTTAGTTTTTAGGTTGCGGCAAAACAAACAACACATCAACTGTATTATAGGTGGAAATAATATTGTAATTTTAGATATAATAGTTGGGGGCTATAACATATCCAAAAATAAATCAGACAATAAATGCTTAGGACAATATCCAAAGTGTAGGCAAATCGGACAATAAACAGCAAAGTCAGTTTTGGGATTACAGCAAAATAAACAAACAAAAAAGACAAAATACTGTATTATAGGGGGTGGTGGAACGTGTGGTAGTGTGGTCTTGTTACCTATATAAGAGCTATAACATATCCGGAAATAAATCAGACAGTAAATAAAGAAGTTTGAAATTGTTAGTATATTTTTCAAAATATTTTTTTAATTTGACCATTATAGTTAATTTGTCAAATGTGGATGGTGTGTACATATACACTAGCCTAGAATAATGACATATATAAATTTTAAACAAATCAGACCATAAATAAAGAAGTTGCCAATTGGCAGTATTTTTCCAATTTTTTTAAAATTTAACCGCAATATTTGTAAAATGTGGATGGTGCATATACACTAGCCTACAACAATAACATATCCAAATTTTAAACAAATCGGACAGTAAATAAAGAAGTTGGCAATTGGCAGTATTTTTCAAAAATATTTTTTAATTTGACTGTAATAGTGAATTTGGGAAATGTAAGGCTAATTTATTAAAACACTTGCCTACGACAATAACATATCCATGTTTTAAACAAATCGGACAGTAAATAAAGAAGTTGGCAATTGGCAGTATTTTTCAAAAATATTTTTTAATTTGACCGTAATAGTGAATTTGGGAAATGTAAGTGGAATTCATTAAAACACTTGCCTAGGACAATAACATATCTACATTTTAAATAAATCGGACAGTAAATAAAGAAGTTGGCAATTGGCAGTATTTTTCAAAAATATTTTTTAATTTGACCGTAATAGTGAATTTGGGATATGTAAGTGAAATTTATTAAAACACTTGCCTAGGACAGTAACATATCCAAATTGCAGACAAATCGGACCATAAACACTAAAGATAGTTTTTTTAGCCTGAATTTGAAAATTAATTTTAAAAAATATAGAGGAGGGATGGGGATTGGGAAAATATATTTAATATAGGCAGGGTTGGGTATTAATATAGGCTAACAAGGAAACTTGTGTAGGGCGGGATCGGGTGTCGGCGCAAAAACTGATCCCCATAAGAATAACATGGGAAAAAAGCGCCGGAAGTGGCTTCTCCCCCGTATTTCACAACTACTGGGGAGAGATGTAGAGAGAGCGGAACAGGACCCACTAGGTATCAAACATATTTATTTAGTTATTAGTGAAATTAACCCTCATGGCACCGGTTCAAATTATTTTGTTTTACTGATTATGCAGGATAGTGAGATAAAACATTCACACAAACAGTAATTATTCGTTAAACAATAATTGGTCTAATTTCGACAATTGGGCGGTTGCTAGTTTAATTTTTATTAAATTTAAATTAAATTATGAAATTAAAACTACCAAAAACAAATATCATACAAACTGTAAATTTAAAATTGTGCTATTTTATGATACAAATTAAATACTGTAACTGGAATATGGTATAAGTATTGTGAAATATGTCATAAGAAAGATTCTGTCTCGATTCTGCGAGGAATGTTTTGTTGTTGATGTTATGCAACATTCCAACGTAACTTAGAGTTATCAACCTGTTGACAAGCGCTTCGTATCTGCACCACTTTGCTTTATTTGGTTCTAGGCAATATCACCCTAAAAGAGGTTTCCATCAGTGAATTCATAAACGTACTGCCTTTCCACTTATTATTTGGTATTTTTGTTAAGTTTTGATGGTTTTTACCTTTTAAAATCTAAATAATTGCATAACGTTGTGTTTGAAGATTACACAAATATTTTGTGAAGGTACATGCCCGGCTTTGGACATATCAACAAGTCCAATCAGCGAGTTAAGTTCAAATTTATATTTTATCGTGGAAACTGCAATATGTATCATTTATTGATTTGTTTAATGTACATCAACTATCAGGAAACATTATAAACCATAATGTAATTGTCGTAAGTTATACTTTTGATCTCAGTTTAAAATGAAATAACTGTAAAAGCTCCGAACCAGAATCTCCATTTTGTGAGGCCATTAAGATTATCGTCTTGCCTTTGGAGCACGTTCTGTTAGTTTTTAATTTCCTGGAGTTAAGCCTGAAAAGGTGAAGTGTACTTAGGCCTATCCTACTAAACTAAAAAATACAAAGAAAATCTAAGTAAAATACAAATTTTTAAGATCATGTGTCTGGAGCAAAGGTTATTTTGACATAAAAGGATTTTGATTGATACAATCAAAACCTTCACAGTACAATCGTGACAACAACGGTCAAGATTGTAAAATTGAAACAAATTAATTTTAGATTTCGACCGGTTTAATAAATAACATGCTTCAAGAAACGAAAACTAAGTTAGGAAAACTATATAAATAAATTACCAATATTTAGAAAATGTTTGTTTTAGAAGCCACCACCTCCAGCCGCTCTTAAGAAATATTTATCTATTTTAGCGAATTTCCCCTACAGGGAAGAAGCTATTACCGTAGTCGGCATGGTAAGACCTAGGCCCGGGACCATGATAACTTTTCGTTTTGAGGTCCCCAGACCCCAAAAACACCATTCGTTCGATACTGTATATATATATATATATATATATATATATATATATATATATACAGAAATACAACAACCAAAGAACTCAGCCTGTTGTATATATATATATATATGTGTGTGTGTCCGTGAGCACGATAACTCTCGTAAAAATGATCCGATTTTGACGGAATTTGGTATAAATATGTAAAGCAGCATTTATGATTTTAAGTTCGAAAACCAGACAGATCGACCAATCCGAAGGGGTATTTTGGGGGGGTTTTGTACCCCAAAAATGGGTTTTTTGAATTTTTTCCATATAATTTTTGAAAAAGTCAAATTTTAGTTTTAACCATTCGATTCAGCTTAAAAAAACACACAATTTGGTATTTCGATCATTCCTCTACGTCAATTGGTTACCGAGATATTGAAAGTGCTAAACACAGTACGTTGTCTAATGTTATTCTTATGGAGGAAAAGAAAATTTTTTTATCTCGCTTATTTATGAACGTATACTGACGAAACTTGGTATACAGCTTTATCTAGTTGAGGTCTATTGATATATGCTCCAAAAAATTGTTTTCGCATAATCTTCTCGTAGCAGCAAACCTGCGTACTCAGCCCCCATGTTATTCTTATGGATAATAATTAAATGCTCTGTCTCCCTTAATTATGAACATAAATGAATAAAAACTGGTATACGACTTCACCTAGTTGAGTTATATTGACATTAGCATAAAAACCCATTATTTGTGTTTCTTGTTGCAGCAAACCTGCGTACTCAGCCCTAATGTTATTCTTATGGAGAATAATTAAAATTGTATATATCGCTTATTTGTGAATATATTTTTATGAAACTTGGTAAGTGGCTTTATGTAGTATTAAGACATTTATATCTCCATTGGAAATTCGCTGAGTATGCAGGTTTGCTGCGACGGGGGTATTTTTAATTGCTGCTATTCAGAAACCAATTGGCAAAATCCTTAAACTCAGAAAAAAAACATTTTCCTGCACGAAATATTTCTTATATTAAAATATTTACGATATGCTTATGGAGTTTCAAAGCATACAAATTATTCATAATAGCTGATTAAAAACAACCAGTAAGCTGTCACGGTAACACTCACATCGTGAAGTAGCCTTATGTGATTTTGATCCGAGCAAAGCTCAGCCCGAGGTACTTCTTACAACTTGATAATGATTTTCAATACAGTATCTTTCAGTCGTTTTGCTACCATTGAACTTCATCCAGATAAACGCAGCGTGATCGGATTTTTTTCTGCTGTAGTGTCGAATTTAAATACAGTATACCAACATTAAGACCCGAGGATACTGTTAATTAACTTGTTGCGATATTGACAAGTAAATATCACCCCACTGTAAATTTGAACGTAGATTACTGATGATATCTAGTATTTATTTGTAACGATATCATATATGCAAATTACGCGAATTTACGTTGGAAGTTTTCAGATTTTAGCGAATTTCCGCTATAGGGAAGAAGCTATTACCGTAGTCGGCATGGTAAGACCTAAGCCCGGGACCATGATAACTTTTCGTTTTGAGGTCCCCAGACCCCAAAAACACCATTCGTTCGAAACTGTATATATATATGTGTCCGTGAGTACGATAACCCTCGTAAAAATTATTCGATTTTGATGAAATTTTGTATAAACGTGTAAAGCAATATTTATGACTTTAAGTTAGAAAACCAGCTAGATCGCTCTATCCGAAGGGGCATTTTGGGGGGGTTTTGTACCCCAAAAATGGGTTTTTCTAATTTTTTACATATAATTTTGGAAATAGTCAAATTTTAGTTTGTCCCATTGGATTCAGCTTAAAAAACACACAATTTGGTATTTTGATCTTTTCTCTACGTCAATTGGTTACCGAGATATTGAAAGTGCTAAACACAGTACGTTGTCTAATGTTATTCTTATGGGGGAAAATAAAAATGTTATATCTCGCTTATTTATGAACGTATACTGACGAAACTTGGTATACGGCTTCATCTGGTTGTGGACCATTGATATATGCTCAAAAAAACAATTTTTTACCAAAGGCTCCCGTAGCAGCAAACCTGCGTACTCAGCCCCATGTTATTCTTATGGAGAATAAGTAATGTGTCATCTGGCTTCATTATGAAAATAAATTAATGAAATTTGGTATGTGGCTTTACCTACATGAGTTATATTTATATTTGTATAAAACCCCATTTTTTGTGTTCCTTGCTTCAGCAAACCTGCATACTCAGCCGCCATGTTATTCTTATGGAGAATAATTAAAATGTCATAAATCGTTTATTTATGAATGTATATTGATGAAACTTGGTATGTGGCTTTATGTGGTATTAAGATACATATATATGCATTGGAAATTCGCTAAGTATGCAGGTTTGCTGCTACGGGGTTATTTAAATTTGACGGCGTAACCAAATAAATCTGCAACCATTGTATTTTCCGATTGTAACGCTTCTTATAACTGAATCAATATAATAGTACGGAGCGATGATACGGTTAGATTAAGCAGTTCAATGATATAAAATGACAGGAACAGCATTTGAAAAGGCAAGTACCGTAGAGCCTCGTAGATTCAAGATTGGAAGTCGTGTTGAGGTCTTAGCTGAACTATTCAGCAACCGTTGCTGAATTATTCAGGCAACCTTTAGCACCCTGTTATAGGTAATTTATGCCTTACCTTTATGCCCAGTGTTTATGCTTTACCTGTTGAATCGATTTTGCATGTTTAGACCCTTGTGTTGCCTTATTTGCATTGAAGATAACTAATTTGACTTAATGATGAATTTATTTATAAATTTGTGTTATATTGTAACACGAAATACCCCCGTCACAGTAAACCTGCATTCTCAGCGAATTTCCAATGAATATATAACATAACACATTAAAACACTTTACAGGATTCATAAGAAATATATTCACAAACAAGCGATATTTAGAATATTAATTATTCTCCATAAGAATAACATAGGGGATGAGTACGCAGGTTTGCTGCAAAAAGGAACACAAAATAATGGGTGTTACGCAAATATCAATAGAACTCATCTTAGTGCAGTCACATACTAAGTTTCATCCATATACATTCATAAATAAGCGATATATAACATTTTAACTATTTTCCATAAGAATAACATGAAGACCAAGTACCTAGGTTTGCTGCTACGGGAACCATAGGCAAAAAATTGTTTTTTTTGTGCAAACAACAATGAACCACAACCAGATGAAGCCATATACAAAATTTCGTCAGTTCATGTTCATAAATAAGCGAGATATACAATTTTTCTTTTTCACCATAAGAATACTGTGTTTAGCACTTTCAATATCTCAGTAACCAATTGACGTAGAGTATAATAAAAATACCAAATTGTTTGTTTTTTATGCTGAATTCAATGGAAAAAATAAAATTTGATTTAAATCAAAATTACATGTGGAAACCCCCAAAAAACCATTTTGGGGTACAAAACGCCCTAAACCCCCCTTCGTATGGTGCGATTCGTCTGGTTTACGAACTCGTTCAAATAAATGGTACTTTACACATTTGTACCAAATTTCATTAAGATCGGACCATTTTTACGAGAGTTATCGTGCTTACGGACACACACACACACACACACATATATATATATATATATATATATATATATATATATATATATATATATATATATACATACAATCTATAAAACCAAAGAACCGAACAACACAGAAATCTGCATTTGCTGAACATATTTTTGAAACTCAGCAGAGTTACAAAAATATCTCAGAAAATATGGAAATTCTAAATATCGCACAAAAAGATGAACATATTGGAAGAATTCCAAATCTATAAGAACAAAAAACATGACCCTAATAATATTCTAAATGTGATGAAGAATGAAATCCAAAATCCAATATTTGAAAAAATTGAAGGATTAAGAAACAAAAATTAGCTCGATGAACTCTACCTTAATAACCCTATTTGTCTGTATATCGTTTATTTATTTTGTACTTTATCTATATTTTAACATATGTTTATTCATTTTAAATTTTACTATTTTATTTTAAGGTTATACTTTTTATACACTTTGAGAACGGCATTATAGCCGAAACGCGTTGTGACAAATGTTTAAAAAAGGGTTTGTTTTCAATCTCCCCTTAAACAAATATGTAAACAAATTTGAACGAATGGTGTTTTTGGCATCTGGGAACCTCAATATTAAAAGTTATCATGGTCTCGGGCTTAAGTCTTACTATGAGACCTACGGTAATAGTTTCTTCCCTGTAGGCCGCTGAGCTTGCTCTTCACGTTGAAGTTGCTGTTCTTCTGGCGTTTCTTTTGATCTGTGTGCTGCCTTCCGCAAAGCTTTCCATTTGTGTTTTAAGTTTCGTGACTTCTAACCTCTAATAAATCGGTTAATCGGGTCACTAATAAAACTTTATTTACGTTTCCCCGGCATTATTGTGATACAGGTGCCTTCGTGGATAAAGGAGCACAACAAATTTAAACCAAATTATAAACAAATAAATGAACTCAAAATATAAAATGCCTGTTTTATTTATAATCTGATCCAGTAAATGTTAATGCTCATAAGATCAACATGGGAAGTTGAGTAGCCATTGGGGCTAAATCATAAAGGAATTTTAAAACGTGAATAGGCCTATATGTTACTTTAAGATATTAGCAATATTCCTACAAAATCAGCTCAATCGATTTAGTAGTTAGAGCGTGATTGAGCCACAAACTAATAAACAAACAAACAAACTCACAAACTCTCAGCTTTATAATATTAGAATGATTAGTATACTGTATTAGTATACTTATATTGTAAGAATGATAGCTGGTACTTCAAATTTTGACGGTTGTCTCTTATCTCTTAGATTTGTAACATAATTTAGTAGACACGTTAACGTATGCTTGCGGACCTTTGCAAAGCTCCTTAGTTTTATAATATATCAATTCAAATTTTCTCAAAGTATTTTTAAATACAAGTAATCTGTTGAAATCTTTAGTATTTGTACTCGTACATTCACATATTTGAAATCTTTCTCTGTCAGATTACAATATAAAAAATTATAATTATTTAGATATGTTGCATATGGTCTAGATATTTGTTGACCTATTATAAAGTGTTTGGCTGAACAAGGTGTAAGTTAACAAAAGCTAAATATGCAACATGTCTATTTATATATATAATTAAAAATTCAGTCTTCGTTCATCCTCTTACGGGAAGAATGAGCGTACACCTAGTATTCTTTTGAATTTACTTACCATCAGAAATCTCTGCAAGCAAAATGGACCAAGATGCCAGTTACTAACCTGAAACATAAATAATTTTTAACTTAAGCTGATGTAAAAGTGAATTTTGTTGTTGTATAAACAGCTTTTCTAGACTCCCATATATTTAAAGAAGCCGGTGTTTTTATCCACATTTTCTGAACTATTGATTTTATTGATTCTTTTTTTAAGGAATGCCAATTTTGAATATAAGGGAATATTGAAGCCTAAATTTATATTGAGAGTTTTAGTTTTGTACAGATTTGATTTTAATTACGAATAATTCTAGGACCCGTGGTAAACTAGATTAAGATTAAGATATGACTTTACGATCATATGGTCTAAAACCACAAAGATAGAACATAAAATGATGACAACATTACTAATACTACATATTAAACCGAGTGTGTTAATAGTCATGCCTGCAAGGCTGCAAGAACAGCTATTATTACTAATCAGTACTTAATTTCTTCTCTTATTCCGAACAAATTAAGCCACATTGTACAAACCGATGAGGATAACTTGGTTATAAAGTTGCCGTAACGAGTTGCGATGGCCGTTGCTGCAAGTTGTGGCCGTTAAAGCCTTATTTATAACAATAGTCATCTCGTTCTTGGCCCTCGGCCATGACTTGCGACTGGAAAGACAAATCTTGGGGACAATAGTAAAACAACGAGACCGCCGGGTCTTTCAGAGTTAAAGGTGGTTTAAGTAATTGTAAGTTTAATTTACCTAATCCAGTAGAGTTAAGTAATTGTAACGTTGACATTTATACTAATATCTGGTATATCGTATTACGAATATAGAATAGTGGTTAATTTAAAGTGCTTGCCTCATTATCTATATATATATAAAGCCAAGCCGTCCCAAGAACTTTTGAGAACACTTTTAAGTCTGTCATTTATGTAAGTTTTAATGACTGGTTTCGGTGAGAACTTTGGCCTCTCCTAAGGCCAAAAATTCATTAAAACTGACAAGTTAAAACACATTTTGAAACATTAAAGTTTCATCAGATCTGTTTATTTTTATTTGATTATAAAACGAAAATCAGGTGAACAAGCGAAGCTGTTGGGCAAAACTAGTGTCCTATCCAATAATCTGATTGTTTGACAAATTTATCTCGGAATCCAGCAGAACGATTGTGTTACAACTTTGGGATTAGGTGCTTTTGGACCAAAACAATTTATTGGTAAAAGCCTCAACGCCAGGAAAATTCATGTTTTGCTATAACGCGCATTTATAGATTGGAAATTTTAACATTGGGCTTATAAAGTTTCGAAAAGACAAAAGAATCATACCAGCTGAGAATAGATTAACCTATGAACTGCCATAAGGTAAAGTACACATAAGCACGTAAAGTATCAACAAATGGTTTCTTGAAAACAGTGACTAATCATTGAATAAAGATTGCGTATAGACTTCTTTTCCACCCACGAAACGATTCAAATATCACCGAGAGTGGTTTGGTGTCCCGGTACTAATGTAATAATTAGAACATTATTATTAAGTAAGTGCAAATTAAAACCATCATATTATCATATTAAACTTGAATAACAGTTAGGGGGTTTCCAAAACAATTATATAACATTTCGTGGTGGATTATAAAGCGAAATTAGTTAATAAACCATTTATTAAACTTTAAGATAGCAAATTATTAATGTAATAAGCATCTTAAAACAACTGAGCATAGAAAAAATATGGGTGAAACAAGTTGCGTAACAGGGGCCTGCTAGAGTGGTTTTTAACTTGATCAGGGACTTGTCCAATTATGCCTAACTACTCTTAATTTGGAGCCAATTGACATGAAGAAAGTTTAACTAGTCCTTAACGCATTCTCTTTGCATGCGATTCAGTAAACTAATATATTTTGTCTCGGAAATGATTAAACTAACGAATGATAAACAACATTAGGGAACGTTCAAGGGGATTCTCTATAATCAGGATGTTTTATCAGTTGCTCAGGTGAGCAACTCCAAGACATCTAAACAACCTGACTGGCCTTCGCCCGAGCAAAGCTTTTTTTAAATTTAATAAAAAAAGGAATTACCCCTCTGTAAAAAATGAAAATGAGTTTCATGTATTTTAATACCACTTACAGGGTCACAAAGCCACACAGCAACACAGTAGTAATAGGTATTACTACTGTGTGGCTGTGTGGCTTTGTGACCCTGTAAGTGGTATTAAAATACATGAAACTCATTTTCATTTTTTACAGAGGGGTAATTCCTTTTTTTATTAAATTTAAAAAAAGCTTTGCTCGGGCGAAGGCCAGTCAGGTTGTTTAGATGTCTTGGAGTAAATTTTACCACTTCCCCCCACTGATAATCAGATTTGTATAACTAATTTGCCTCTTTTCTAAATTTTTAAGGTCACTCCAGTTGTTATTTATCGCTCAATGTTCCTTTTATTTATTTTACTACTCTATATATGTAATCTTCACTTAAATCTTTTAATCTTTGCTCTCAGGAAACCACATTGTAATAAACATAAACAACATGAGTATTACTTTGACAGTTCCCTGGTTGATTATGAACAGCTGTTACAATTCTTTTGTTTTGATTTGAAACTCCATAAGCCCAATGTTAATTTTTTAACTTAAAATTTTAGTTTGTTTACATTATTTGATTTTTCCTGGGGATGAGGCCTGTCTAGAACTTATATTTATCCCAGAAATTAGTTATTTCGAACATCTGAAGGAAACCGTTGGAGACGTTTTTGAGATGTGTCGCAAGCAAGCAAGCAAACCTTACTCATATTAGAGTATAGGATAAATTTCCTCTGTCTAGAAGTAATGTAGAAAACATATGAAAATTAACGCCAGGAATAAAATTCCTACCAGCTGTTTAATTAAGTGTAAATATAACCATGGGGTTTTAAAACTACTGAGGAATAATTTCTCCAAATTTCTCATGTGGACGCTTTCAACGTTTGACTGGATCAATATGAAGGATATTTTTAATTTAACTGAACCAAAAAGCCAACATTAACGCAATAGTCACAGTTTAATGCCGTCAACAGATGTTTTGAGCGAAATAGTTATACGAATAGCTTACGAATAGTTTACGAATGTAAACTAGTAAAATATCAACACAACTCCAAGTCCTAAGGCCAACTAGGAGAACGAATTTACATGGTCCATTGAAATGAATTTGAGGCCAAAGGAATCTCAAGACAGGAGTGAGTAATGTCCATAGCTAACTCTTTTGATAAGTCACGACATAAAAAACGATCGCACGACTTTTCAACATGTGACTTTGTCAACATTCAAACAACTTTAAGAAATAGGCTTCATAAATCCGAGGTAAATAGAATGCATTTTTATGCAGCATACACGCGATGCTCAGCGGCCGGGGTGGCAGCAGCTATTCAGCAGTCAACCACTGCGTTATTAATTCTCCTTCCATATTCAGCAGTGACGCGGCGCTCGGCAGCAAAAGCCACGGGATCTATTAAGCAGTCAGCAGTCGACCACTGCGGTATTCAGTCTCGTTCCATATATATCAGTGACGCGGCGCTCGGTAGCAGGAAACGCTGAACTATTCAACAGTGACCACTGCAGTACTCAGTCTCCTTTCGTATACAGCAGTGACGAGGCGCTTGGCAGCAAAAGCCGCGGGAACTATTTAGCAGTCAGCAGTCGACCACTGCGGTATTCAGTCTCCTTCCATATTCAGCAGTGACGCGGCGCTCGGCAGCAGGAAACGCTGAACTATTCAACAGTGACCACTGCAGTACTCAGTCTCCTTTCGTATACAGCAGTGACGAGGCGCTTGGCAGCAGGGGCGGCGGGACCTATTCAGCAGTCGATCACTGCGTTATTCAGTGGTAGACCACTGCGGTATTAAGTCTCCTTCCATATTCAGCAGTGACGCGGCGCTCGGCAGCAGGAAACGCTGAACTATTCAACAGTGACCACTGCAGTACTCAGTCTCCTTTCGTATACAGCAGTGACGAGGCGCTTGGCAGCAGGGGCGGCGGGACCTATTCAGCAGTCGATCACTGCGTTATTCAGTGGTAGACCACTGCGGTATTAAGTCTCCTTCCATATTCAGCAGTGACGCGGCGCTCGGCAGCAGGCGGCGGGAACTATTTAGCAGTCGACAACTGCGGTACACAATATAGACACAATAATATACACAATTTAATATAGAAATAATGAACGTTTTTTAAAGATACTACAAAATAATAAATAATGCAGTTGATCTATAAGTTATAGTTTCTATTATTTTGTCATATCACATAAAGAGAGACACTAATCCAAAGGAATCCTGTGGTACGGACTGATATGATTAGTTATAGTTTAAGATTTTCTCTTCTGGACTACATATTTTCAAAATTACTGAGAATTTTTCTTAGCAAAAATTATGTTAAGAAAATTTTTGTAGAGAAACATATTAATATATAATTTTTCAGCGATAAAATGCAGTTTAGATCATAACTCAAATACTGCTATGAGCAAGCATTTCATCTAACTGACGTGGCATCAGTTAGGTATTTTATCGTATGTATGGCATGAGCAATTTCCATAAAAATTCCCCACTATATGAAAATATTATTGTACTTTATAGTACCACTTTATCGTATCTATATTATCTATACTTACTTAATAGGCGAGCAGGTTTTTTGTGGCAATCACTCCTCCTAAACTACTGAACCGATTTTCATGTTTTTGCTGTCATTGGAAAGAGCCTAACGTGAAGTTGTGCAGGAAACTTTTTTATAGAGAAATAATTTGTGAGTGAGACCCTGGGGCCCCTTAAAGTTGAGTTTTTTCCCATAAGCTCAACATTGGGGAATAACTATGCAATCAGCTGGATAGAGTAAACACAGTTAATCAGCAGGCCATGTTGGCTTTGGAACGGTAACTCAATATTTATACGGGACTATCAGTATAATGTTGCGTTGTGATCGCGAGCGAAGCCGCGACAGGCTAACTATAAATTTAATACACATACAGATACATATTTTCAAACAACACAAAGCAGCACAAACGCATGTAACTAGTGTGAGAATTCTGTATTACACCTTTTGGGAAAATAACACATGCAACCGATTTAAAATTGTTGAAAAAATCATAACGATTACGCTAATAAAACGGACACGGGGGGGAGGGGGGATGATTGGGGAGATACGTCTGACAGCTCGTTACGGCTAGAAGCTCCATTTGTTGTGGGTTCCCAGCAAAAAGAAACTCTGACACTATCAGACTGATAAGAACAAGAGAAAAAGTGTCCTTCGTCTTCGTATAACTTCAGGAAATGTTAATGTTGTACACTATACCGTTTAACTCTTAAGGAAAACACTGTCTTCACTCAGTTAATTGACAATACAAAATTTACAACAAAATGTATTTGTTTTGTACATTTAGGAATCAAAATAAAGTAAGAATTGTGAGTCGTTTATACGTAATAATTGACTAATTGATTGATTACTAGCTGATTATACCAGTTTCACCCTGTCTAAATTACTAATGTCAGCTGTTTATATGAACAAAATTAAACGAGTTCGCACGCAGCACGCTGACGTGAGGGAAGTGAATTTCCACATAAAAACTTTTAAAACTCAAAATCAGTGTAAAAACATACATTTGTCCAATTTTTATTGAAATCTAAAAACATTGATTTTTTGGCTGTTCTGATAATCCTGGTTTCATTTACTTGCAAAGCTGGGAATACAATTTTGCGCATTACAAGGTTAGGAGAAGGTCCAGACAGGCTTGAAAGTAGGCGTGAGGTTGCTGGGGATAATAAAAGTACTTTAACAAAGGAATAACAGGCTTTTCCAGTGTAAAACCCCCATAAGACAACGTACTGTGTTTAGCCGATACACATTTTCTTTAATAACTCGGTAAATATTTATGCTAGAATGACGAGAGAGGGCTTAATACTTTTGCCTCTCTAATTCCCATCTTTTTACATGCATTAATTTTACATCTGGGGCTTTTCTGACCTTTTTGGGCCCAAAAACCCGAAATTTGAAAGATTAATCCCCAAAAAATGGGTTTAGAGTTTTCCGATTGTTTTGCCCAACTAACTCGTCCAACAGATTATAGAAAGGAAGTCCCTACCAAATTTGAAGCAAATCGGACAAACAATTCGACTGCTAGAGTGCATACACATACATACATATATATATATATATATATATGAACGACCCTCCAAAACGTGTTCAGGAGGTCACGTTAGGAACTTCTATGGTGGTCCCGGGCTTAAGTTTCACCGTGCGGGTCATGCTAATAGTTCACTTTCCAAAGGAAATTCACTAATAAATAGCAGAAAACTGTAACTGTAGTCTTATTTGATTAACATTGGAATTTTGGATGTTCCACGGGAAGTGGCCCTAGAGGATTTAGAGGAAACTGAGAGTCAGGTACAACAGCTGTAACCTAAAGGAACCTGCCCTGAAAATTTCATGCCTTAACCACACACTGGCGAACCACACACGACAAGAACTCTGCTTTATTTATATATTTATCACCTGATTGCAACAAACGAAATTTTTTTGATTTTGTAATCCTATATATTAAAACACGACACAACAAATCTTCCGGAAGAACGTGTGAGACTTCAACTGGACCGATTTACACGAGAGCGGTGTAAAATTAAAGGGAATAATCCCCATATTTGCAAATTTTACCTTAAGAGGGCGTTGGAGAGCGGCCATGTTGAATTTTATCTCCATAAGAACAATGTTAAACTTAAAACGATATATCTCGCTTATTTATCAACATACGATTATGAAAGATGTCTCAAATTAAAGGTATTTTGAAGACGCAGGTGGTTTGCTCGCTATTTTCTAAATAAAATAATACATTTCCAAAAATATAGTAATTTAAAGTCTATATTTTTATACATATTTTGTAGTTTTTCCTAGTCATTAAAAAATAAAACTCCCAGCAAACACTAATCACAACTTTATAAAGATTTAAACAAAATTTATTCCAAATCAATAAGTCAAACAATAACAAAAAAATATGCTTTTCAGTAAAGACATGTTTTGTGCGTTTTATCATTGAAATAGCCCGTAGCGCTAGGGTCAGCGACGATATTTCTTCTGACTCCAACGTCCTCTTAAATGGTGGTATCTGGTCAGTAGCTATTTAAAAAAACTAGATTTCGATTATTCTAATGCAATTTAACATGGTGTAAAATTTAAACTGTGCACCTCTTTGAACAGTTCATTTTAGGTTTCCACTGCACCATTTTACACACGGTTTGTTTTAAACGAAAGATCAATCTCTATATATTTGCACAATATACTTCAATTTTTGAAATTTCGTTTAGAATGTAAAAAATAACTTTTTAAAACCCACTTTATCACTGTTTGAAGTTTCTCTAACCAGCTGATTATTAAAAAACGTACATTGTGAATCTAAGAACAGACGAAATAGCTATATCTTGTAGCAACATCAACCAGCTGCCTTAGAGAAAAAAATTAGTGGCCAGTATCTTAGAAACGATGCATCTCATATATTGCAATTACTGAAGTCGATTCAGGTGAACCCAAAGAAGATAGGCCAAATATTTTATCTCATATTTTGCAATTACGATATTAATTTACATAATAAACAATATATACATAACCCTTTAAGTAGTGACACCCCATGTTATTCATTTTTAGTTTCGCCCCTTGAGCTCAGAGTAAAAAATAGCGCTCATGTTCGTATTATGTCTCCGTGGCTCTACGAGTGGCGTTTTATTCAACCCATTAAATGTCAAAACGAGTTCGCACGCAGCACGCTGACGTGAGGGAAGTGAATTTCCACATAAAAACTTGTAAAACTCAAAATAAGTGTATAAACATACATTTGTCCAATTTTTATTGAAATCTGAAAAAAATCATTTTATGGCTGTTATGATACTCCTGGTTTCATTTACTTGCAAAGCAGGGAATACAATTTTGAGCATTATAAGGTTAATAGAAGGTCCAGACAGGCTTGAAAGTAGGCGTGAGGTTGCTGGGGACGATAAAAGTACTCTAACAAAGTAATAATAGGCTTTTCTAGTGTAAAACTCCCATAAGTCAACGTACTGTGTTTAGTCGATACACATTTTCTTTAAGAACTCGGTAAATATTTATGCTCGAATGACGAGAGAGGGCTTAAAACTTTCGCCTCTCTAATTTTCATCTTTTTATATGCATTGATTTTACCTCTGGGGCTTTTCCAACCCTTTTTGGGCCCCAAAACTCGAAATTTGAAAGATTATATCCCCAAAAAAAGAGGTTTAGAGTTTTCCGATTGTTTTGCCCAACGAACTTGTCCAACCAATTACAGAAAGGAACGTCCCTACCAAATTTGAAGTAAATCGGACAAAAAATGCGACCACTAGAGTGCAAACACACATACACACACACACACATATATATATATATAAAATATAACATATATATAAAATTATATATATATAATTTTGAACGACCCCCCAAAACGTGTTCAGGGGGTCACGTTAGGAACTTCTATGGTGGTCCCGGCTTAAGTTTCACCGTGCGGGTCATGCTAATAGTTCACTTTCCAAATTAAATTCACTAACAAAGTTGGTTTGGAAACAATAGAGTAAGCAAGTTGTGTACTGTCAATGTAACATTCGTACTGTAATCCGTCGTAAAAACAAAATCCAACAATTAGCAAACGTTTCAGACCTCCAAATGAAAATTTTCAATCAGGTCTGATCCAAATTTCCTGATCAGACCTGATCCAAATCCGATCAGGATTGGACCCAGTTCTGGGGCGATTCCAGATCAGGTTCAACCTTATTTCATCGAATACTCAACCTTATTAATATTGTGTCCTCCGAATTTCGACAAGCACCAACTGGTATACATTACACAAACTACAGTTTTAAATTACAAAAATACCCCTGTCGCAGCAAACCTGCATACTCAGCGAATTTCCACTAAATATATAACATAACACATTAAAACACTTTACAGGATTCGTAAGAAATATATTCACAAACAAGCCATGTTTAAAATATTAATTCAGGTTTGCTGCAACAAGGAACACAAAATGGATTTTTATGCAAATATCAATAGAACTCATCTTAGTGAAGTCACATACCAACTTTCATCCATATACATTCATAAATAAGCGATATATAACATTTTAATTATTTTCCATAAGAATAACATGGGGACCAAGTACCTAGGTTTGTTGCTTCGGGAACCATAGGCGAAAATTTATTTGTGCAAACAACAAAAACCCACAACCAGAAGAAGCCATACACCAAATTTCGTCAGTTTTTGTTCATAAATAAGCGAGATATACATTTTTTCTTTTTCTCCATAAGAATAACATTAGAAAACGTACTGTGTTTAGTACTTTCAATATCTCAGTAACCAATTGGCGTAGAGCAATGATCAAAATACCAAATTGTTTGTTTTTTATGCTGAATACAATGGTAAATACCCCCGTAGCAGCAAACCTGCGTACTCAGCGAATTTCCAATGCATAAATATGTATCTTAATACCACATAAAGCCACATACCAAGTTTCATCAATATACATTCATAAATAAACGATATATGACATTTTAATTATTCTCCATAAGAATAACATGGCGGCTGAGTATGCAGGTTTGCTGAAGCAAGGAGTACAAAAAATGGGGTTTTATACAAATATCAATACAACTCATGTAGGTAAAGCCACATACCAAATTTCATTAATTTATTTTCATAATGAAGGGAGATAACACGTTACTTATTCTCCATAAGAATAACATGGGGCTGAGTACGCAGGTTTGCTGCTACGCGAGCCATTGGTAAAAAATTGTTTTTTTGAGCAAATATCAATGGTCCACAACCAGATGAAGTCGTATACCAAGTTTCGTCAGTATACGTTCATAAATAAGCGAGATATAAAATTTTTCTTTTCCTCCATAAGAATAACATTAGACAACGTACTGTGTTTAGCACTTTCAATATCTCGGTAACCAATTGACGTAGAGAAATGATCAAAATACCAAATTGTGTGTTTTTTAAGCTGAATCCAATGGGAAAAACTAAAATTTGACTATTTCCAAAATTATATGTAAAAAATTCGAAAAACCCATTTTTGGGGTACAAAACCCCCCCAAAATACCCCTTCGGATAGAGCGATCTGGCTGGTTTTCGAACTTAAAGTCATAAATGTTGCTTTACACGTTTATACCAAATTTCATCAAAATCGGATCATTTTTACGAGAGTTATCGTGCTCACGGACACACATATATATATATATATATATATATATATATATATATACAGTTTCGAACGAATGGTGTTTTTGGGGTCTGGGGACCTCAAAACGAAAAGTTATCATGGTCCCGGGCCTAGGTCTTACCATGCCGACTACGGTAATAGCTTCTTCCCTATAGGGGAAATTCGCTAAAACTAAAATTTGATTTAAATAAAAATTATATGTGGAAACCCCAAAAAATGCATTTTTGGGGTACATGTATACATATTATATACATAAATACAAATTAGAACGAATAGTGTTTTTGGCATCTGGGGACCTCAAAATGAAAAGTTATCATGGTATCGGGCTTAAGTCTTACCATGAGAGTACGGTAATAGCTTCTTCCCCTATAGGGGAAATTCGCTAATATAATAAAGTTGTGAAACTGAATTGAATAACTTATATTGCATGTTTATTAAAATATAAGTTGAAATTATATAAAAAGATGAGTTACCAAAACTAGCAGTAATATTAGTATGGTTAAAATATGAATAATCAATTCTTTTCTCAAAACAATACCTTGGATAAAATCAACAATTAAACAATTATCTAGGCAACAAACTGTCCATCACTTTTAAAAACCTAGAAAACGATTTTGATCAATTTGTTATTAGCTTCCTCTTAGTCTGACTTATGAAGATGTGGTAGCTGTTACCGAATAATATAAAATGGTAAGAGGATGGATATAAAATATATAGGTGCTGGAAGAGGATGGAAGATTTATCGGCAACCCTCTGCCAATATCCAGCAGGCTCCAACAGAAGAAGAGATTAAAGTGACAGAGGAAGAGGTGGGGGCTGACACTAAATACTGAAAAATGGCAGGAGGATAGGATAGAGGTGAAACATAGAGGTGCTGGAAGAGGATGAGAGATGAAATCATGCGGCAACCTTCTGCCGAAATCCAGCAGCCTCCAATAGCGGAAGAAATAAGGCGTCAGATGAAGAAGAGTTGGTGGCTGTCACCAAATACTGTAAAGAGGTACAAGGATGGAAGTGCTGGGAGACGATGAAAGATGGAACCACCGGAAACCCTCTGCCAAAATCCAGCAGCCTCCAACAGAAGAAGAGATAAGGCGTCAGATGAAGAGGAGTTGGTGGCTGTCACCAAATACTGAAAAGAGGTACAAGAATGGAAGTGCTGGGAGAGGATGAAAGATGGAACCACCGGCAACCCTCTGCCGAAATCCAGCAGCCTCCAACAGAAGAGATCGGCATAGGGCGTCGGATAAAGAGGAGTTGGTGGCTGTCACCAAATACTGATAAGAGGTACGAGGATGGAGATGCTGGAAGAGGATGAAAGATGGAACCATCGGCAACCCTCTGCCGAAATCCAGCAGCCTCCAACAGAGGAAGAGATAAGGCGTCGGATGAAGAGGAGTTGGTGGCTGTCACCAAATACTGAAAAGAGGTACAAGGATGGAAGTGCTGGGAGAGGATGAAAGATGGAACCATCGGCAACCCTCTGCCGAAATCCAGCAGCCTCCAATAGAGGAAGAGATAAGGCGTCGGATGAAGAGGAGTTGGTGGCTGCCACCAAATACTGAAAAGAGGTACAAGGATGGAAGTGCTGGGAGAGGATGAAAGATGGAACCATCGGCAACCCTCTGCCAAAATCCAGCAGACTCCAATAGAGGAAGAGATCGGCATAAGGCTTGCCTATTTTCGAAACTTGGTCAGGAGAAAGATGTCCAAGCACCTTTCAAGACCCCGAGCAGGGAAGCATCATGGAAAGAATTACTCCCTCGTGGACAGTTCAGTGAGAAAATTATTAGAATGTAAAATTCGTTAGCAACTTGAAGCCTATTAAAGTGCAAGTTTTTCAAATAAAATGTTTGATTTTTGTGTTGAAGGTATAATTCAATTTATTAGATTGCTAAGATAACATTTTTTATCTTTTTATACCAATTGATCTGAGGTATAAATTTAATTACTTTTTTCTCTTTAGTATAAAACTATATATTCAATAGGGGTCTAAAGAAAGTTATCAAATCTTTGATCTGATCGGAATGGCTTTCCTATAGTTTCCTTTAGTTGGAGTGTGAAGTTATTTATATATATATATATAATATATATGTATATATAATATATATATATATATATATATGTATGTATGTATATACTAAACCAAATTATTCGGGCAACACCCGACTTAAATTACTGAAGAATCGGTGTCCTTGGTTAATTCTTAATCCTCCAGTCATAACCGGGCTTGAACGCTTATGCAACCCCACTTTAATCATGCACTTTTGGCCTGAGAAATAATGTATTCTACATATCAATCTAGTTTAATTTAAAACTTGTTATCCCCAAAGTAATTTGTGGTTTAAGCTTTAAAGTGGCTGCCATCTTAAAGCGGTTTAAAACGTGACTAATAACTTTTTTGCTTACCAAGATATGCATTTGTCTGTCAAATTACAGGTTCACATAAGATCCATCATCAGACATTGTTGTAACAAAACTCAAACAAGACTGACAGGCCCGAATCTATAGATTTTATTTCAGACTTGTGTTCATTTCGTTAAATGTTTTGGTGAACAGATGTAAAACAATCGTGAGTTCGGATACACTCTGGAGACGACTGCGGGGATTCATAAGTCCCACACAACATCACTAGTGTACCAGTAAACAAGTGCAGAAGTAATCCGTTCTCAAGATAGTCGGTCATAAATCTGACATTATCGCTTCAATGATTGGCGGTAAAGATCGGTGTTGGACGCCTTCCAGAGTAAACACCCGCCGATTGCATCAGGAATTAAGTGCTCTTCACTCCAAAGTCTCAGAACTTGGCTTATCTCTTTGAGACGGTGCACTACAGTAAAGTTGCGCAGTCAATGGTGAAAGTATCTTGATCATCTAAGGCCTTTCTTTGTTGTTATTATATAGCAGTTATTATTTTCTATGACTAGCGCACAGTATTTTAAGTTAATTTCCTATGAAAAGTGAACTATTAGCATGACCCGCACGGTGAAACTTAAGTCCGGGACCACCACAGAAGTTCCTAACGTGACCCCCTGAAACGTTTTGGGGGGTCGTTAAAATTATATATATGTGTGTGTGTGCGCGCGTGTGCGTGTGCGTGCGTGCGTGCGTGCGTGCGTGCGTGTGTGTGTGTGTGTGTGTGTGTGTGTGTGTGTGTGTGTGTGTGTGTGTGTGTGTGTGTGTGTGTGTGTGTGTGTGTGTGTGTGTGTGTGTGTGTGTGTGTGTGTGTGTGTGTGTGTGTGTGTGTGTGTGTGTGTGTGTAAGCACTCTAGCGGTCGAATT
Organism: Allygus modestus; assembly: GCA_963675035.1. Classification (NCBI taxonomy): domain Eukaryota; kingdom Metazoa; phylum Arthropoda; class Insecta; order Hemiptera; family Cicadellidae; genus Allygus; species Allygus modestus. The sequence goes on from OY776116.1 coordinate 30,518,295, forward strand.
TTTGGTCCGATTTACTTCAAATTTGGTAGGGACGTTCCTTTCTATAATCAGTTGGACAAGTTCGTGGAAACTCTAGAGATTTTGGGGATTAATCTTTAAAAAACTGTCAGAAAAGCTCCGGACGTAACATTATTGCATTTAAAGATGGGAATTATTGTGGCGAAATTTTTAAGCCAACTCTCGTGTCATTCTAGCATAAACATTTACCGAGTTATTAAAGAAAATGTGTATCGACTAAACACAGTACGTTGTCTTATGGGGGTTTTGATTAGAAAAGTATGTTATTCATTTGTTGGTGTACTTATCATTCCCAGCAACCTCACGCCTACTTTCAAGCCTGACTTGACCTTATAATGCGCAAAATTGTATTTTCAGCATTGCAAGTAAATGAAACCAGGAGCATCGGAACAGCCAAAAAAATCAATATTTTCAGATTTCGATAAAATTAGAATAAATGTATGTTTTTACACTGGTTTTGAGTTTTAAAAGTTTTGTATGTGGAAATTCGCTTCCCTCATGTCAGCGTGCTGCGTGCGAACTGTTCAATAATATTACTATAGCCTTATTAGTATTAAACACTTGTTGTAAATCACTGAATTTATTATCAGTTGGCAAATCAAACGGTAAAGCACTATCTAAAACTGGACGTAAATAAATGAACCGAATTTTAATTAAATGAATCTAGTTAGAAAATGAATCTAATCGTGAGCCTCCGAGATGTCACTAGATTGTAGTTAGACGGACGACTGAAGGGTTGAGGGCGAGGGCATAAACAGTAACCCCCTCCAACACCCCCGCAATCGGCGTCAACAGTAATTTATGGGTGCGCCCTACCCAGATTGAATTCATTGTTGTTTAGCGCTGCGCCGGCGCCGCCAACAAGCAGGGCCATGCATATTTACGCTTGAAGACCATTTTGTTCTCCTCGATCACACTGTTATTTTACAGATTTCTACCAAACTATTTGCAGTTTCACACTTTTCAGATTCCAATCTAGGGATCATACGGTTTCTTTTCTCCAAAATAATTTTTCTCCATACGTTAGGAATCTTTAGAAAAACGCTTAATTTGAGAACATTACTAATGGCCTACCACTTATTTTGAATTAAAATCACGATTTTTAAATCGTATGATCTCTAGATGAACATTTATTGAATTAAATAACATCAAATTGTTTTTAATTTGTTAACAATTTAGCCTACAATGAGGGAGATGCAAACCCCTTACTTGAGCGTGCGGAAGGGAGGTACGGCGCACCCTTATGATTTCTAGTAAGATAGGTTGGGCGGTTTTTACCTACAGTTTATCCTTGGTTTATGAGTAGGCTACTCAGCATAAAATAAATTTTTAACATAATAATGAGATTATATAAAATTTATTGGCCTGATAAAGGCCTAATAACCTATAAGTTTTACGCAGTTTTTACATAGAAAAATATGTTTAACTCCAAAGAATATCAAGTTTTAAACGGTAACTTAGGTTATAACCTTCAAATAGGCATTTATTTAAAAAATAAAGTAAAATAACAACACATGTTTACAGCTATATGATTAATAACATTTATATTATTTCCACATAAACTTAACTTCCGTCGCAAGTCATTCCCCAATTTACATAAAACATTAAATTATAATTACATACGTATACATAAACTAGGCTCTATTTAAGTTGTTGTACTATTCTCGATCAAGTACAATAATCAGTTAAAACTCTGTCTTTACAACATTTCATTAATGTAGGCTGTAAGTGTGTTTGTAAATCCATTATTCAGTAAATACTTCAATGTAAATAGAAAAAAATATTTAAGTCTACATGGTTCTAAACACATGATTCGATTTTTGTTTAATCAGATGATAAATGACCATAGAAACCTCCTTTGTTTACATCCAGAAACAATCCTGGATCTGATCCTAGATCTGACCCTTGCTCACTGCTTCTATCCCGGCTACCATCCTAGTTCCGAGCTTCTGAATGGCTGAAATAAACCGACTTGTATGCCTTAATGCGAGTATGCTTGTATCCCGGCTCCGGTGTACACGTACCCTTAGGGTACCGACCAACCAATTTTACCAGAAATCATAACTTACTGTTGACGCCGATTGCGGGGGTGTTGGAGGGGGTTATTGTTTAGGCCCTCGCCCTCAACCCTTCAGTCGTCCGTCTAACTACAATCTAGTGACACCTCGGAGGCTAACGATTATATTAATTTTCAGACTAGAATCATTTCATTAAGATTCGGTTCATTTATTTACGTCCAGTTTTAGATAGTGTTTCACCTTTTGATTTGCCAACTGGCAATAAATTCAGTGATCTACAACAAGTGTTTAATTTACAGAACCTATTTTGCGTAAAAAGTACGGTACGTAGTTGCGCCGCCAAACTTACTTTTCATGTTGATAAAAAAATAATTGTTATCAGTTGTTAAAATCTTTCTATTGAAAATAGCTCGTCTTCATTACAAGATTCGACTCTTTTTTATGTATTGAAAAAAATTACTAAATAGAAAGATTACAATACATTTAACAACATTTACAATTAATGCAAAATGAGCTGCTGCCCGTAATATTTTGCTGATATGATCCTTATAACAGCTGTTTATTGAATCAAGAAAAACACATGTCATAAACCAAATAAAACTCTCCTCCATATGAATAACATGGGAACTTGGAAGTCCCTAGGGGCGGGGCCCTGGGGCCTAAATCGAGATTATTGCTCGACAATTACTTAAAACTTGAAATTATATTTTAAATAAAAAAAGAATCATCAAAATCGGTTAAGTATTAACTTCAGGAAGTGGGTGAACAAATAGCAGGATTTTAAAAAAATATTTAGATAGTTCAAAACATGATTTAAAACCAATGAGTTTACTTATTTTGTGTTTGATTTGAAACAAATATTTCCAAACAGGTGACTAAAATTATAACAGGTGATTATACTGATTATCGGTTGCTATCCCCGCTTGTATACCGGCATAGATCTAGGATCAGAGCTAGGGTCAGAACCAAGATCAAAGCTACCATCCCGGGTACCAACCTGGGTCCAATCCCGGCTCCGGTGTGCACGTACCCTTAGGTCGTACGGTAGCTTCAGAAACCTGTGCAAAGACACGAATTTTCAATTTATCGTCACGAAATCAGCAATTAGGATATTCTGATTTTGACACATGATCTTGTTGCTAAAATTTGTTTCACTGTTTAATAGTATTATTATAGCCTTAGATGCTCAGTCAGCCTTATAACACCTCAAAGTGCCTATGTTAATTTTTAACAGTTGTATCATGAATTTATAAATGATTTCAACACAATTTATAAATACTTCTTTGTTAAAATCATTCGTAATTGGATCCAACTCATGGTTGTTTTAACTCCTTTTATAATTAATACTAATTAGGTGTTTTTATCATAACCATTATATTTCTACTTACAAAATAAAAAAAATTTCACAGTCATTTATTTCATTTCAATTCTACACTTCTGAGATAATTTTGTTTAGATTTGCGTACTAAACTAGGAGAGATAATGATGTTTATTCTAAAGCGAAAATCTCAAAACTATTAAAAATGTAGTAAATCTTTTACACAGCATACACTGCAGATGTGCAACGAACACCCATGTTATTTTCAATTACTACATACACTACCATTGTGGTTTACATTGTAAACTAGATTGTAGTCAATGTAGTCAGTGTTATTTGTGAGCAAGGTTCGTAGAGCTTTCAGACCAGGTGTGCTGAGTCGATCTATTTAAGGTTTTCTACTTTACCGGAAGAGACCTCGTAAAAACAGCTGGAAAGTCACGTGATCACCAATCCAATCTACAGTGTTGCTGGAAACACGATATTTATCGTATGAGTACTATATTTTCCTCATCAATGTAATTAGAATTAACATTGTTTAACTGCTTACATTCTATGATAAGCTGTTATTTTATGAAACTAATATATTGTTTTGATTTATTTGTATGATTAGATTAATGGATTAAGGGTTTAAATTTTCTTTCTGCATGTCCAGTGACAATTTAAAAATAGGTGTACCATTATTATACCCTTAAGGTTGGCTACACTTTATGGTATGTTGTTGATTTATGAATCAGCTGGACGTCCTCGTAAGACATTAGCTGTAAACATTGCTCTTATGTAAATAAGCACACCTGGTCTGAAAGCTCTACGAACCTTGATTTGTGAGTACACAGTTAAACTTGCCAAAAGTAAATGTAGGCCTTACTGTCTCATGTCATACTGTTTTTGGAATAAGTTTTCAATTTAGAGAATCCAGTCGATAAAGGTTAATGTTCCCAACTGTCTACCATATTTTCAATAAACAATTCAGATTTATTATCCTTTATAAGAATCACATTTGAGCTTCAATACCAAACTGGAGTCCTGAGGAAAGGCGTAAGATTTCCTATGCCTCGATATGTTTAAACTAAGACATTATTTTTTTACAATAAAAACTGATTTATTAGTTCCCTAGATCCCCTTACATATGTCGTTTAAAATATTAAGATTACTCAACGAGTTTAATATATCAAGGGGTCTCGTCTCTTATAAAAAAAGGATAGCCTACATGGTCGACCACCATTTTGCCCTCTGTCCACTCTGCTCCCAAGATAACCAACACGGTAACCAATCAAGTCCTCTCTTCTGAAGTTATATTTTTGTCAGCTGACAAACATAGTCTTTGAAGAGAGAATTTTATATGTTACATGAGAAAGTTGGTGGTCAGCATGTAGGCATCACTTTTCAATCCCAGACGAGACCTCTAGGCAGTAAGATATCCCAAGATTGGTTAATTTTTGAAGCCAGGAAAATGGATCAGCTGGTCCACTAATCAGACAACTTTATCAGCTGCGTACGAAACAAAAATAACAAACCCAATTTTCATACAAAAATAATCCCGTTTTATCCCTTTGAACTAACTTAAAAAATCCTTTTTCATCCCACTTCTAATCTTAGATCGTTCCGCTAGATTGCAGAATAAAATAGTTTTCTGTTTACTTTTACCAGCTGCTCTCTTTTAATTGTACAATATATATTTATAATTTTAAATACTGGAAATCTTCTAACCTGTGATGCAGGACGAACAGGGAAGGTTATATTGGTGTTTTTATCCCGCATCCCGCGGATGGCACAAATATCCCGGAAACGAGATAAAAATCCCGCAAATTGAAACATTGGTTGCCAGCGCCTCCTTTGAGAAGGTGTAGCACTAGTTTCATAGTGTATTTTTAGGGTTAAAGATGGGCCATCAGCTCGGTTCATCTATTCTGTATTCAAAATCAATTGTAGTGGTGACCTCGTCACTGTTACTTTAATTATTCTCTTTTGTACTGAGCGTGGGGTCCTGTAGCGCCGAATCTCTCAGCCCAGATTAGTGTTTTAGTCCCATAAGGGCGAAATCGTGTTGCTCCCACAGACCAGAAACCTTTCTGGGTTGTGACATGATACACGTATTCTTCGAGGTTATGGAAATATTGTTATAAATTTTATATATGAGATTTTTAAGCAGTAACCATCACCCAGCCATGGTTAATTATCGATATTCGTCTTTCAGCCCCGAAATAATGAGCGTTACTGTTTCACCACACGCTGGCGCGTAATTGGATGTTCCCGGCAGCTGCGTATGAATAGGGACCTTCCGATAATTCCGATACTAGGTATCGATACTTTATTTTCGCTGAGTATGAAGGTTTGCTGCAACGGGGGTATTTTACATTGTTAAAACAGATACGTTTTGGATTATTATACTTGTTAGCAATATAAACTCAAATAATACCTTAAAAATAGTTCTTGTAACATATGATAAAGAAGATCGACTCTAAGCACTTCATAATGGAATTTAAAAACGTCTTTTAAAACTATCGTTTTTTTACAAAGTCTGACTATTGGACTAATATCGATAGTATGTAATCACAGCCCATTTTTTCTGACCTGTGGGACTGTGGCGATATACATCGACACTACGCCAAGCTCCTCATTCATTCGCATTTGTGGGACGATGTGCCAGACATTTCGAAGGTTTGGGACACCACTTCAATAAATTCTTTGGGACTATGAAACCAGTACAGTTTCTAAAAAAGTAAAAAGTACGGGACTAAAAACACTATGCTGTGGGATCAGGGGCTATGGTATACGTTCATAAATAAGCGAGATATAAATTGTTTCTTATTCTCCTTAAGAATAGCATTGGACAACGAACTGTTTTTAGAACTTTCAATATCTCTGTAACCAATTGATGTAGAGTAATGATCAAAACACTAAATTGTATGTTTTAAAGCTGAATCCAATGGTGAAAACTAAAATTTTACTTTTTAAAATATTACATATCAAAACTTCAAAAAACCCATTTTGGGGTGCAAAACCTCCCCAAAATACCACTTCGGATGGGTCAATCTGTCTGGTTTTCGAACTTAGTCATAAGTGTTGCTTTACACTTTTTTACCAAATTTGATGAAAATCTGACCTTTTTTACGAGTTATCGCACCCACGGACATATATATGTGAATGGTATTTTTTGGGTCGAAAAATTATCACGGCCCCGGGCCTAGGTCTTACCATGCCGACTACGGTAATAACTTCTTGTAAATTCGCTAAAAAGGACACAATACTAATACTGTAAACACCTGTTGATCAAACTACAGCTGTAACTCAATAAGATAAATAATGCACACAATCACACAACAAACCTACTAAAGTCTTCAAATCAACAACCGTTCTCCTCCTCATGGGTCTCGGAGCGTTCTCGAAGACCATCCGCCACCACGGGGGCGTCTGGCAGTGCCTCAGGTCCCTGAACTACCGCGATTCCCTCAAGTACGGCAAGCTGGTCGGCACCGACGTCTACGGCAACAGATACTACGAGAACAACAACTACTTCGTCACCCGCAACCGCTGGGTCGAGTTCCCTGACCATGTGGGGTACAACTACGATGCCAGCCAGGTTAGAACTTCTCTTGGACATTTTTTTCATTTTTATTCTAGATCAATGGTACACATTATGCACAGAAATGTTAACAATTATAACATTCCCAACCAGAGAAAGCTAGGAACAGTTACTGAATATGTATAAATGTTCGGTGTAATATACATTACACGGTTATTGTTCATCATTGAAAGTTGTCGAATTTCCTACACTGTAGGAAACTGCACTGGGGACATATTGTACGTTGTTGAGAAACTTGAGAGTGCAATTTTTATAAAATATGTTATTTTTTTAATGCCGAGATTTACGGTGAAGCTGGGTGTTTCTAACAACCAAGAACCTTTTCCCAGTATCCAATTTAGTCCTCAAAATTTCAATTCCATTTCCTGTCTCCTACACCAGATGTAATGTTTCCAAGTTAATCTTTTTTCGAGGTTAAGACCTAAATATTTTAAATGATTGTTGTTTATTTTTGTTGTTTTATATTTATATATGTTTTGTAGATTCCTGCAGAGTGGTTCGGGTGGCTCCACCACCGGACTGACCTACCCCCCGACCAGGAACCCTTCCGACCCAAGTACCACTGGATCCTACCTCACGAGGAGAATATGACCGGAACCCCCCTGGAGTACGTTCCCTACACGACCACCAGACCCAGGATAGAACCTTGGGTGCCGCCCCGCGTCCACGATAAGTTGGGGAAACCCCCACCTTCAGACAGTGAGACCGACTCGAGGAAAGGGTGTGGAGAAAGTAAAGCGGAAGAATCACCTCCAAAGTGTGAGGAAGAAAAGAAGAAGTCACCACCACCGTGCCACAAAGAGGAGAGACCTCCGAAATGTGAAAGGGAAGAGGTGAAAAAAGAGTGTGTTGAAAGGGCTGAAGAGAAGGCCCGACCTACGTGTGAAAAGCCGGTTAAAGCTTTTCACTAACAGTAAACAAATGATCGCGATTTTAGAGTTTAATTTGTGTTTTGCTATAATGTTGAAAATGTATCATATTGCATGTGTAAATTAATCGTAGGTTACATATGAGACTTATATGGGATTTATATAGAACTTTGTTAATTATTTGAAAACATAGTTTATCAGAATGCTGATTTAGTCATCAGAGAAATAAAAGACACCTTTAGATCGGAATCGCGCACTGTCTTAGTTGTCATATGATCGTTTACTACAACCACAGGTATACACATCGTTAACATCAAGAATACATTTTGTATCGATTATTGTTTTCAATTTCACAAGAACAAGGGAATTCAATTTTTGTTGTTTTCAATTCCAATTCTAGATATTTTAGGGGGGTTCGAATATAAGAAGTACCGTGTACGTTAAACAAGAAGGATGTAAAAAATTAACATGTATCCGGGACGTTTATTCCTACTTTAATAATTAAACGTTTTTTACACTATTTTTTTACAGTCATTTTTATTTACACGGCATTCATTCTTAATTTTGCACCAAAAGGGTGCTAGTGTTGTTAGCCAAGGGAGCGCTCAAATATAAATACCGTTTCAGTTATGAATATAGATTTGCTCATAAGAAATAAATACAATTCATTTTAAAATATAAATGTACATTTATTGCTCATTTCTTGCGTCCTCAAAAATCAAAATTATAACCGAAAATTGCGTTGCCACCATGTTTATTGTTATTGGGCCACCATCTAACGAATTTATTCGCGAAATTTAAACATGGAACTAACTACGAGTACTAGCAGAAGTAATCCGATATCAATGTAAAGTTTTGAGGGGGTGATGGGTTGAAGGGGATGGAGGGGGAGGGTCGAAGCACCGAGGATCCGACGGTGAGGCATCCCCAAACTAATAGCCTGTAGGACCCTCGACGCCGCCCCTGCTCCAGACAAGAGAGGCTATCGCACTTAATACATTAATAATCCAATTTCTCTTTAAATATGCTACCTAAAACTTCCTTTAAAGTTAATTATGGTAAGTTAAAACTTTTTTCTTATATAAATCAAACAAACATCTACTTCAACGCAAGCTTTCCTAATATTAAAGTACTATTAATATGGTTATATAGTATTTCAAAACTATATAGTACAGTTCGGGGCACAGTGCTTGATGCCTGGTTAGCGTATGTTCTGGAATGACTTTTCGCCTCTATTCGGCTTAGTACCGTTAGTGTTACAGTATGCTTTTGTCAACAGAAACCAAAATGAAATAACTTTATTTTAAAATATTTGTTTTGGTTATTTTCGTAATTGTCTGCTTTTAATTATGAGAAGTTTGAGTTGGTTCTCGCCTTTCCCAGGCGTCAAGCACCGTGGCGCGAACTGTACAAAAATTGGGATATACTTCACTAAGCACCCATAAGAAAGAATTAAAATTTTGGGGCGAATCATAACTATCGAAAGTATATCGTTCATAAACGATACTTTTCATCATCCTGCAAAATGATACAAGAAAGCCAATAATGCATTTGAATATGTGTTTATTGCTAGTTTAATTTATTTCAGAAACCCGTTGATAAGTGTACGAACATTTTTCTGGACACTTGTAGACTTTCGGGACACTTTTTAAATTATCTGGAACCGTTTTCGAGTATTTATACATCGAAAATGGGAATTTATGTACCAAGAGCGTAAAGTAGTTCTATCTCAAATAAGGAAGACACTTTACACTCGATTTACACACCCAAGTTTTCCTACAACTGCATTTTTGGATACCACACAACATAAAAAATTCACTTTTATGCATTTTTATTGAATTCGAGAGATTGAGGTTATAAATACTGAATCAATTAGCTTGGTCCAAAGCAAAAATCAACCAGAAGTCGTTTATTTCTGCTTCAGCGATCGGAAAAGTAAGGCAGAGCGAGCAAACCGGTTTTTTCGCCCGCTTAACAGAAACAGCTGTTTTACTATGTGATTTTAGATCGTAAAGAAGCCCTTTGGGCTTGGTTGTAGGAATCCTATACTTTAATATGAGTAAGGTTTGCTTGCTTGCTTGTTTGCGACACTGATCTCAAAAATGGCTCCAACGATTTCCTTCAGATGTTCGAAATAACTCATTTCTGGGATAAAAATAAGTTCTAGACAAGCCTCATCCCCAGTAAAAATCAAATAATTTAAAAAAAGCTAAAATTAAAAGTTAAAAAATCAACATTGGGCTTATGGAGTTTCAAATCAAAACAAAAGAATTGTAACAGCTGTTCATAATCAACCATGGAACTGTCAAAGTAATACTCAAGTTGTATATGATTATTAACATGTGGTTTCCTGAGAGCAGAGATTAAAATATTTCAGTGAAGGTTACATATATAGAGTAGTAAAATAAATCAAAGGGGCATTGAGCTATAAATAACAACTGGAGTCACCTTAAAAATGTAGAAAAAAGGCAAATGAGTAATACAAATCTGATTATCAGTAGGGGGAAGTGGTGAAATATGCTCCAAGTCATCTAAACAAACTGACTGGCCTTCCCCCAAGCAAAGCTCGGCCCCCCCAGGTACTTAGCTATTGTAGGTGCAGTATGATGAAAGATAAATGTTGCGATGTCTGCAGTCTGGCGGGGAGGAAGGGTTGCATGACTCCTTCCTCGTTGTGGTTAACGGTTTCAGCACGGCCGTCCACAGCCGAGATAAATGGGCAAGATAGTGTACACAGTTTAGGCTGCCTTCTTCGGTGTAATCTCTTTATTTATAACGGGACATTCGTTACCAAAATTGTCACCTAAGTCTATGAAAGTTGCAATACATGAATTAATAATATCGATGTAGTGGTAAACTAGTTTATTTGCAAGAAAATGAATCGTATTATTGTGAATAACAATTGACTAGGCTAAGACAATAGCCTACATTTGCAAATAATCTCACAAGAATTGCCAATATTATTTTTTAACATCTATTCTATATTATTAAAATAATTTCTCGATTTTTCTTCGCAGCATATCGACCCCTAGAAATTTATTTTTCTATTTGGTACCAAATTAAAGCTATTTCTCTCTAGATGTGCCTTTTTCGGGTTTGGAAAATATCTCACGAAAAGCCTTCGTCCAGGAGGCTTTTGAAATTTCAGCGAATGTGCTACTATCTGTTGTTAAACCTGTGAACTTTTTCCTATTCACATTTGTTTATAACAAAACATATGGTGATGATTTGATTGAGTTCTTAAGTATGACCACAGAATACAGCACTTTCATTTATTTATTTGATGAAACTGAAAGTTGATGAAAGTTATAAGTAAGTTGATAGGCTAATTCATTTAATTTCTTTAAATAAAGATTTTTTGGATGAAAAAAGAATTAAATTTTAACTACGAAGAAAAGTACCACTCATGTAAATCTGGGACATTACCAGTTTGATTTCAACTAATTTAGTGTCTCTTATATGGTAGATGTTGAAAGCTGTTATTTTATAATGAGATGTAAGATGTTTTCCCCAAATACATAGGTTAAAGATTTTATAGTAAAATGTAAAGTAAAAAGTTGTAATTATATTTGTTCATAGTTTATCTAGAACATTTTAATATGTTTTAAAATTTGAAACTGAAATAGAATGTGTTTCAGTGATTTTCCGGGGTACAGTTCCGCAGACATCCCTACAATATATTATCGAATGAAAATATCATCGAAAATAAATATCTATATATTATCGAATGAAACAATCAATTGATTATAAATATTAATTGGAATTCAGTTGAAATTCGATATATAAGGTTTAATCGATTGTATAAGGTACTAATTAAATTAGAACAGATTTAACTTAACTAACCAAATATATTTAACAAATTAACAAGGGATGAAAGATGAAACTAATTAAAAAAACAACTCATACTAACGAAACAAAATATGTACCCAACAAAACAGATTAAACTTATTTACAAACCATACTTAAACGAAGAAAAATTATCACTTGTAGAGTTCATTTTAGGTCACTTACCAAGGAAAGGAAATAACATAAACAAATAAAGGAAAAAAATATATTTCAAAAGATGATTTAATACGGCATAAATATTGTTGAAAATATCGAAAATATCGAATTCCAATCGATATTTATAATCGATCGATATTTTCGTTCGATAATATATCGTAGGGATGTCTGCGGAACTGTACCCATTTTCCGTTTTTTGTCCAGTTTATTTTGCAAATTGTAGACATTCCATATAAGACAATGAAGTGAAGGGAATGAGTGAAGTGTTCAACAATTTGTGTGTTCTAACTTTTCAAATATTTTATCATGAATTATATACTTCAACATCAGTGTTTTTCTGGTTTCACATCAATATCTAATAATCACTTTGTATATAATATGTATTGACCTATATTCAGAGAGGTTCGTGCTATTTTTGGGACACATGATTGATTTACTACTTTTAGGTTCAACCAAGTATGGTTCCTCAAAAGTTCAAAAAGATAAGTCACGAAGTGACGCTGGCTGCTAGTAATATTATAATAATATTATTGACCGAAGCTCTCTTTCCCTCACTTTGTCACTTCTTTGTAACGGCATCACAGTGTAATGGCTTTACCGATTGTTATGAAATTTGGGCAGCAGCTAGGTGATACCGAGGAGAAGGTTTTTATTTAGAGAGATTTGAAAAATTCATCCTAAGTTACGCCCCACTGGGTCTTAAAGTTTACATGTAATTGTATTGGAAGAAATATTTTATTGGGTTTATGTCACATGTTTTTAACTGACTTCATTTAAATTAAATAAAAAGTTTTTAAAAACTGTCACTGTTTTGTGTATATTATTTTAAGTTTGTTTACTAAATGTAGCGTCCTTCCCCATAGATCTTCTTTGCTCGCGCTTTAACGTTGTACCTGTTGCTTTGCTCATTTATGCGTCTAAGTGTAACGGCAGTCCATCCTAGTCAATACTATAATTCGCATTTGTCTGTGGCTCCGTGCGCCCGTCCGTCCGCGGCTGTTTCTCGAGCTGTAATGGCTCCCAAGCTACGAAAAGATATTTTTTGGGGTAATCGAGGTCGGGTAAACTGCACGTGTCGTTTGTTTTTCTTGAAAAGCAACCTTAATTGAGCTACAGAAGTTTAAAGTTTTATGTTTTTAGGCAATTTTAGCATATATTAGCGGAGCCGGGAGTATTCAGCTGTGGATTTATATTTCTACAAGCTTAGTTCCTAAAACAGCTGATTATTTCCTGCGGTCGCGATAGCGGCCGTCAATGCTAGTCTATATTTATAAAAGAGGAAGTATGTATGTATATATGTATGTAACCTATGGACTCCGAAACCGCTCGACAGATTGTAATGAAACTTTCAGGCATTATTAAGCATTATTCAAGGATGGTTTGTGTGAAGTTTGGTGCAAATCTGTCCAAAGGGCTCCGACCCAGAGGGCATACAAGGGTGCAGTGTCAGGTTTTAGAAATTTAGTGTTTACAAAATTAACAGCTGTAATTAATTAACAGCTGTAATTAAAAAAATCAAAGTTTTGGGCGCAGCAACGCGCGCCGGGTAACTGCTAGTAAGTTATAAAATACAAATGTTTGCTTAATATCACTCACTGTGATACCGCACGTTCCTCGGGTTATGATTTAAACTCTTTATCACTGCGCTACCCCTCTAAAATTGAATTTGTCCGTTATACTGACAAAAGTAACTGACTAACTGTGTAAAAGGTTAAGAATAATAGGAAATAGAAGTGATTGTGATAGCAATTTTGTATCATTATTAAAAGAGAAATTGGCTAGGAACAATGAAGATTTCAGATTTTTAATGTCTTTTTGAAAAAGTTGTAAGCAATAAAAGGAAACTTAAAGAGATTTTTGAATAAATCTTTAGATTACTCCAGTGGCCTGGACAGAATCCTCATTAAGTTTGGGTCTATTAATTACAAGGCGCCGTCGACGCTGCTGGGGGTGGCTTCACCACGCTCACACAGCATTTAAATTATCTTAGAAATGTCTGTGAAACTGAAATAAAACGATTTAAAGTAACAAATTAAAGAAACCCGTAATCTGTACCAGTAGATTAATTAAGTTTCTGCGATTCCTCGACCGGCAAAAACACCCTGGGCGGATTCTTAAAACCCTTTGAAAGCTTGAACTGAATTGGGTTGTGATTTTGCAATTGCACTATTAATTAATGATGCCACTATACTTTCTTAGAAAATATCGACCTGGAAAAGTAGCACCAAGTCCTATGTTTGGGCTATCACACTGTGGGGCAGAATGCCGTAGTTATTGGTATTAATTCAACCTATGATATTATACAAAATTTTAAAACTATTTTAAACTTAAACAACACTATGCAATCTGCACTCGAATATCCGCAGGGTGAACAACTTAACTATGCCACCATTGGCATCTCGAAATATATTAGATTTAGATAAAACCTTCAATGGGGGTCTTCACCTATTTTGTTATGACAATCATACATATGAATTCCATTTTTTTATAAATGACCGCCATTTTCCAATATGGCGGCCGACTTTAAAATTTCTTATAGAACACCTTGTATTTTATGTTTTTAGAATCTACATGCAATTTGAAGACTCTTTTATTCTTGACAATTTCTTCCTCAACCTACTCGTTTAGGAGCTAAAGCATGTTAAACCTCGGAAAATCTGGCTCTTCGTGTCATAATGTGATTTACATGTAATAAACTCGAATTATCTGACCTAAAAATAATATTTATTTAGTTTATATTTTAAATTTAAATCATACAAAAAACGTACCTATCATTTTTGAGATAATTACAATCACTTTGGTTAACAAAATAATAGTAACATTGCACTACATAATTAACAATACAAATTGTAACATTGAAAATATGTACAGAAGGTAACGGCTTATGACTCCAGCGCATGTTCAAAGTGCCCACCATCGTAATAAATGCACGCATAACCTTTTGTGAAGATGTCGCTGGTTGCCTTCTATATCAAGGCATGATGGGTAGAATCAAATATTTTCAATGATTTCAGTGATTTTGGTCAAAATGTCATCCACAATAGTATACAGTATTTGTTTTCATAGAGTTTATCTTTCAGATATCCCCAGAGGAAGAAGTCTAACGGTGTCAGGTCAAGTGACCATGCAATTGGTCATAAGTACCAATCCATTGATATGGAAAATGTTCGTCCAGCAAAGTCCTTACTACGTCATGGTTGTGAGGTGGCGCCCGACTTGTTAAAAAAACAACTGCTCTCTTGTGTTAAGAGGAATGTCCTCGAGGGCCGGAATAAGGAAGTTTTCCAAGAATTGTCGATAGCTTATGCCTGATAGCGATCCTTCATAGACGTGCACTGCCAACACCTTATTATGAAGTATGGCACACCAGCAGTTAATAGAAAATCAAACTTGATCACGACCTTCTCTAACAATAAGACGATTTATGGTAGACCAATAGTGGTTGTTATATCTATTCATCAAATTAATTGTATTCCTTTGTTTGAAAAATTAGTTGTATCCGTCCCAATAATTTTGGATAAAAAGCTAGAATCATCTATAGCTTTGTTTAAAAACTAGTAACAAAACTAGATCTTCTTTCTTCATCACTAGGGAACATAGCCTGGAGAACTGTAGACATATAGGGATGTTAGTGATGTATTTTTAGAACACTAACAGACGATCTTGATACACCACATCTCTGCTACTTCTCTTAGGATCTACCTCAAAACAAGCGAGGATTTGAGTTTCAATTTCTTCGGTTATGAACATTTTTCGACGCAGTTTCTTTTTCTTGAATGATCCATAGTTCCTGAGATTATCTTTTTTTCTATTAGGAGGCCGTCTGTCTGGGTACCTTTCTACATAGGAAAGGAAAATATGTTTCTATAACTAGAAAACAGTTTTTTAAGTCCATTTTAATAAAACACAATAAGAGACTTACCTAAAAAGCTGTACTGATTTCACTTAAAAAGGGCCGGACTTTGTCGATTCAATAATAATTTAAATAACAAAATAAAGTAAGCACAATAATTAGAATAGTTATAAACTGCAAACGTGGGGTGCAGTTCCTTATCTGGGCTACCATACTATCGAATGAAAATATCGAAGTTTTAACAATCGATATATATATCGAATAATTGAGCGGAGCTCCTATACTACACTCTAGCTTTTTATTTACACGTACTCCTCCTGAACGGCTGGAGTGATCCTCACGAAATTTTGCTCGGTCATTGTAACCATCTATGGGAAGGTATAAATCTGAAATGGTCCAAATCTGACATAAGAGTTCTGCCCTACGGCCCTTTAAAGTTACCATGTTATTTTAATAGGAGAAATATTTTATTTGGTTTGTTTACTGTGTGTTGATTATACAGCTGTTATAAGGATCAAATTTAAATGCAGACTGTTACTATCAGCTGTTTGTAAATACAGTAGTTTTCTGTGAAATTGTTGTTTTGTTTATTTTAGTGGTTTGTTTACCTTTGTACGTGAATGAAATGCCACGTTTACGGAGAGGAGGTGCAAATCTTGGACGACGCACCGTAAATGCATCCCGGTACCATCGACAGGAGACTGCACATGAAACTGATGAAGAGTATGCTGAGATGTTTAAGCATAATTTGGAAAAGTAATCTAGCAAATTAATACTATCCAAGGGAAAAATCGATTCGTCGATACATTTCTGAAAATTATTGATTAAATAAATACTCGCTCCACTCAATATTGCAAGCAGACAACTGCATTGTATACCTAGTTAAACTGTATTCGATTTTTAATAATCAGACGTTTTTAAACATTTTAAATTAAAATTGTTTATTTACATTTTACAATAAAGTAAATAAAAATAGAAGTAGAAAGTGATGAGATTTTGTGAATTTTACATGTTTCTGTAAACATGTGTTTAATCCAATAGAAAAATGTGTTAGTTTTCTTCAAGGCAAAGAACTAATACCTAATAATCCAAATTGTGATATGTGTGGAGGCAAAACAAAAAACACTAATACGTGGTGAAAATTCGGTTAAATTTTGATGCCAAAAAAAGGTCAATGACGAACACGATGTAAGAAAGAACGCTTTAGAAAACACTTTTTTCGAAAATGCCAAGTTTGGATTGATTAACATTCTAACTTTGGTTTAATTTGTTGTATAAATGTTGTAAATTATGATTTTGTAATAAGAGAAACAAGCACATCAACATCTAAAATCAGCAGGAAAACTATCGATGATTGGATGTCGTTTTGTAGAGAGGTCTGCTTTTGCTACATCGACAGAAAATTTGAAGAATAAGAGTAATCGATATATCGACTGTTAAAACTTTTGATATTTTTATTCGATAGTATGGTAGCCCAGATACGGAACTGCACCCCAAACGGGTTTAAAACCACGTGGAATTGTGCACTGAATGGAAATATTTTAAGTGTTGGCTCCGTCAATGGATATAGACTAACCCATGTCAATTTTATTTTAATTGTCAACAATCAACAATGCCCACAATTAAAACAGGTGATCAGATTAATGGTATAGCGAGTTCGCACGCAGCACGCTGACGTGAGGGAAGTGAATTTTCAAATAAAAAACTTTGAAAAGTCAAAATCAGTGTAAAAACGTTAATTTATTCCAATATTTATTTAAATCTGAAAACATTGATTTTTTGGCTGTTCTGATGCTCCTGGTTTCATTTACCTGCAATGCTGGTAATACAATTTTGCACATTATAAGGTTAGGAGAAGGTTCAATCAGGCTTGAAAGTAGGCATGAGGTTGCTTGGGATGATAAACGTACACCAACAAATGAATAGCCGGCTTTTCTAATGTGAAAGCCCCATAAGGGTATACCGGAGCCGGGATTCAAGCATACTCGCATTAAGGCACACAAGACGGTTTACATCAGCCAATCAGAGGTGAGGAACTAGGATGGTAGCCGGGATAGAAGCAGTGAGCAAGGGTCAGATCTAGGATCAAATCCAGGATTGTTTCTAGATGTAAACAAAGGAGGTTGCTATGGTCATTCGTCATCTGATTAAACAAAAAACGAATCATGTGTTTAGAACCATGAAGACTTAAATACTCGTTTTCTATTTACATTGAAGTATTTACTGAATAATGGATTTACAAAAATACTTACAGCCAACACATTAATGAAATGTTGTAAAGACAGTATTACCTGAAAATTGTACTTTGGTCGAGGGTAGTACCACAACTTAAAAAGCCTAGTTTATGTATATGTTTTATAATTATAATTTAATGTTTTTTGTAAATTGGGGAATGACTTTCGACGGAAGTAAAGTTTATGTGGAAATAATATAAATGTTACTACATGGCTGTAAATGTTTGTTGTTATTTTACTTTATTTCTTAAAGAAATGCTTATTTGAAGGTTATAACCTGGGTTACCTCTTAACACATGATATTCTTTAGAGTTTAAACATATTTGTTGATGTGAAAACTGCTTACAGGTTATTAGGCCTTTATCTGGCCAATACATTTTAAATATTCTCATTATTATGTTATAATTTATTTTAAGGTGAGTAAACCAACGATATACAGTAGGTAAGTCCAACGTATCTCAACAGAAACAATAACTTTACTGTTGACACCGATTGCGGGGGTGTTGGAGGGGGTTATTGTTTAGGGTCTCACCCTCAACCCTTCAGTTGCGCCGCCACACGTACTCTTTATGTTCATCAACAAATAGTTGTTAAAATCTTTCTAGTGAAAATAGTTTGTCTTCATCACAAGATTCGACAATCTTTTATATTGACAAAACAAAATAAGTATAACATATTACAAATTGGAAAGCTTACAATAAATTAAACCACTTTTGAAATTTATGCAAAATAGTTCAAAACATTTTTTAGAACCAATGAGTTTGATTTGAAACAAATATTTCAAATCAGTTGACTAAAATAGTAACAGGCGAATAAATCGGCTGCCATCCCCACTTGTATACCGGCATAGATTTAGGATTAGATCTAAGGTCAGATCCAGGATCAAAGCTACCATCCCGGGCACCCGTATACACGTACCCTAAGAAAACGTACTGTGTTTAGTCGATACACATTTTCTTTAATAACTCGGTAAATATTTATGCTAGAATGACGAGAGAGGGCTTAAAACTTTCGCCTCTCTAATTCCCATCTTTTTAAATGCATTAATTTGACATCCGGGGCTTTTCTGGCCTTTTTTGGGTCCAAATACTTGAAATTCGAAAGAGTATTCCCCAAAAAAGGGATTTAGAGTTTTCCTATTGTTTTGCCCAACGAACTTGTCCAACTGATTATAGAAAGGAACGTCCCTACCAAATGTGAAGTAAATCAGAAAAGAAATGCGACCGCTAGAGTGCAAACACACACACACACACACACACACACACACACACACACACACACACACACACACACATATATATATCACATTTTGAACGACCCCCAAAACGTGTTCAGGGGGTCACGTTAGGAACTTCTATGGTGGCCCGGGCTTAAGTTTCACCGTGCGAGTCATGCTAATAGTTCACTTTCCATAGGAAATTCAATAATAAAAGAAAAGCTGATTAAAAGCTGAATTATTGTAAACTGTAACCTTTGGTATTAATTAACCATTTACCGTTACCCTAACTATTATTTCATTTTTAACCAAAGTTATTATAATTATCTAAAAAAATTATAAGGAAGTTTTTTTATAATTTAATATTAAAATATAAACTAAATAAATATTATTTTTAAGTCAGATCATTCGATTTCATTACTTGTATATCACAAATGACATGACGAGCCAGTTTTTCCGAGGTTTAACATGCTGTAGCTCCTAAACGAGTAGGTTTGGGAAGAAAATGGCAAGAATAAAAGAGTCTTCAAATTGCATCTAGATTCTAAAAACATAAAATACAGGGTGTTTTATAAGAAATTTTCAAGTCGGTCGCCATATTGTAAAATGGCGGCCATTTACAAAAAATGGAATTCATAAACAAAAATAGGTGAATTCCCCCATTTAAGGTTTTCTCTAAATCTATTAGTTTCTGAGATGCCAATGGTGACACAGTTAAGTTGTTCACCCTATATTTGAATGTCTAGGTGTGTTTGATGTTTAACAATACGTAGTTTAAAATGTTATTTAGAAAAAAATATTCGTTTTGCCAAATAATTCCATAAACCAAATGCATTTTATCTATTTTTTCGAACAAATAGTACCCTAGTCCCTTAAATAACTCCTAAAAATGTTGAAAATACCGTACAAATTTGTTACACAAATTAAAATGTCTTTCTTTTAAGTTATTGTCTTAGAGATTTTAAAATCATGTTTCTAAACAAATTGTATATTAATTTCCTGGTACTGGAAGGCTCCGTCATTATTAATCAATCATTGTTATGTATGTGACATTTAATGATTAATATAAGATCAACCCGACCACATTACAAGCTGCTTGGTACTCCTCCACAATGATTAATATAAGATCAACCCGACCACATTACAAGCTGCTTGGTACTCCTCCACAATGATTAATATAAGATCAACCCGACCACATTACAAGCTGCTTGGTACTCCTCCACAATGATTAATATAAGATCAACCCGACCACATTACAAGCTGCTTGGTACTCCTCCACAATGATTAATATAAGATCAACCCGACCACATTACAAGCTGCTTGGTACTCCTCCACAATGATTAATATAAGATCAACCCGACCACATTACAAGCTGCTTGGTACTCCTCCACAATGATTAATATAAGATCAACCCGACCACATTACAAGCTGCTTGGTACTCCTCCACAATGATTAATATAAGATCAACCCGACCACATTACAAGCTGCTTGGTACTCCTCCACAATGATTAATATAAGATCAACCCGACCACATTACAAGCTGCTTGGTACTCCTCCACAATGATTAGGATTTAAAGTTCTCCCTTAAACAAAGTGAAACGCTATAGTATGATGCTCTAGTCCATCTGATTCCCCAAAATATCAATTTTTGGCCCTAGTTAATTTTTTTTTCGTTTTTGGAACGTTTTTACCGTCTTTTTTAATAAATGAACAAATGGATCGGAATTTTCATGACAAATGTTCGTTCATGACTATATGTAATAACCAAAAGACTAAAAAACCTAATTTTAAAATTCCATAACAACTATTAATTTGTTTGAAGGAAATATAATGTTCAACAAGAATCCATGTTCTGCTTAATCTTCTAAAATGTACTGACACTGTAAGACCCAAAATTTAAGACACACCTCTTCAATATCTCCACACCGTCATTGTCAATTTACAGAGATTAATGTTTGCAAGTCGCTTCTCAAATGGAGAAAGGGTATCAACAAATAAAATATTTAATCGAGGATACTCAACAACTAAATTTAAATTGGTCGTGTTCAATGGAACGTTATGTACGTAATATTAGCGTGGGCCAACTGATACAATGGGACGGCAGCCTAAATACGTTGACTTCTGTTTACCTGCTCTAAAGTTAATCCTCAACAACTTTTAAATACATTCCCAGTCTGAAAGAGTACAAATTACTACTAAAGCAGAGAGGGATTCGGGTTTTGCACCATTCCTTCCATATTAATTATAAGTGGATTTTTAGTAAGGATAATAAATTAATTCCATTATCAAGTTTCCGTAGTGTAGCGGTTATCACGTGTGCTTCACACGCACAAGGTCCCCGGTTCGATCCCGGGCGGAAACATACGTTTTTGCTGCGATGCACAATTATCCGTTAAAAACACGGAATATATAATGTTTTTCCTTAGTCCGTAAAATAGTTATATTTTTGACAAGCTCAGAAATATATTAAATTTATTAATTTGATTTAATAAGCTCTGTTACAATTATGGCAAAAATTAAGAGATACGTAAAATAGTACAATATAGTTTTGCAAAATAGTAGGTTGTTTTACCAAAAATGCTATAGTGATTAAAAAGATCTAAAAATAATTAAACATGCAACTAAAGTTTGGGATTTGAAAATATCAGTATCAATCACCAATATTTTTTATACAGTTCAAAACACCAACGCAACTAAAACGAAATCATATTTTCCCGAAATACCATAATTATTTATTTATATTTAAAATATGGTCTTAACACATCTTATACCTTAACTTGTGGAACTAAAGTATTCAACATGTTAACGATTTTTAAAGTTTTGCATACATTAATTTACGCCTATGTGATCAACGTCTTATATACCTATGGTTTTCATTAATTTTTTAATTATTGGCATCCAATATCCAGCAAACTAACCTTTTGGAACATAGTTTAGAGACACTGTATATAGGTTAACAACTTTTAGTAATTTTTATATTTTAACTTTTCCACAATAAATTTTACAACATATTATTTATAAACAGGTATTGATAGTACTCTCGGAAGAACAATTCCACTGAGTTCTATCATTACACAAATTTTTTCACCCGATTACTAACATTTTCAAAAGATTGTTTTATGAATTTCTTATGTTGATCATCCATTTGTTATAGCTTATCCTCAAATTGCATCGACGTAATAATTCCAGTTAAACTATTAATTGTAAGATATGTATATCATAAAAGACTACTACATTCGCAGTATACACAGCGAAAGGTTACGTACACAAGTGTTATTTATTGGCAAGGGGTACTCCAGACCCGCCCCAAGCCGTGGATGACAGCCGTAGGGGTAGTGGGGGGAGGGTTGTCACGTAGCCCGAGGAAGAGCCACGTATTCAGTTTGGCGTCACTTCTCCTCAGTCAGCTGTGATTGTCGTTTTTGAAGCTTAACGTTTATCATAAAATGCATTCTTAATGACAACTATTTTGAATTTCAGTTTTTCCATTTCAATTTTGTTTAACAACGGAGGACGGACGTGCACAATGAGAGAACTATGACATTTGACATGAAAGAAGATTTTCACCCTTTATACAAAAAAATGTTGTACAAAAATTAGTGCTATAGTATTAAAAAATAGTGTTATATTCCTAAAAAATAGCACTATTTCCTTCCAGTTATTAAAACTATACTAACTGACACAAACCACAAAAACTTCATATATCAGTGATTTCATAACATAATTTCCTTCCCCCTTGCTCGATTGAAACAAAATTTAACGTGTGAAATTGGCCATGCTAAAAATCATTTCTATTCGCAAAGTGTATCTATCTCATTCGTTTTAATCCTTTTTAGATCAAAGTCAGTCCTTTTCGGAGCAGGAATAGAATATTCTGAATTTTTAGCGAATTTCACCTATAGGGAACAAGCTATTACCGTAGGTCTCATGATAAGACTTAAGCCCGAGACCATGATAACTTTTTGTTTTGAGGTCCCCAGATGACCAAAACACTATTCGTTCAAATTTATATACAGTATATATGTGTGTGTGTGTGTGCGTGTGTGTGTGTGTCCGTGAATGCAATAACTTGAGTAAAAAAGTCCGATTTAGATGAAATTTTGCTCAAATGTGTAAAGTGACATTTATGACTTTAAGTTCAAAAACCAGAAAAAACGGACTATGGGAAGGGGGGTTTATCGGGGTTTTAAATTTTCGAAAAATCAGTTGTTTTTTTCATTTTTCACCCTACAATTTTTAAAACACTTAATTTTCGTTGGACCATGCTATAGAGCTTACACAACAAATAATATAGTATTTTGAATTATTAACCTAGGTGGTTGCGGAGAAAATCCAAAAAAACCTGCTCATAAAATCTCCCATGTTAATCTTACCGGAAAAAGGTGTTTGGCTTTTCCTTAGGTTAATTTTAATGTAAACTTCACATTTGCTTTTACTAATCAACCCAGCTCCACAAAAAAATGTTGGTGTTCAAATTGTCATTCTACGTCCAGCTGATGCAGATATATTCAAACTGCTAAACACAGTACGTTGTCCAATGTTATCCTTATGGAGAATAAATAAAATTTGATATCTCCATTATTTATGAATGTATATTTATGAAACTTGGTATGTGGGTTCACGTAGTATTGGTATATTGATATTCACACAAAAATTTATTTTTTGTTGATTATCCCTGTGGCAGAAAACCTGCATACTCAGACTTAATGTTATTCTTATGGAGAATAAGTAAAGTTTTACATCTCCCTTAATTAAGATCATAAATTAATAAAACTTAGTATGTAGCTTCACCTGGTTGAGTTATATTGATAAGCCTAAAAAAATATTTCTTCTCCTTTTTTGCACCAAACCTGCGTACTCAGCCCTAATTTCTTATTCTTATGGAGAATAAATAAAATGCTATAGATCACTTATTTATTTATATATTTTTATGAAACTTGACAAGTGGCTTTATACATATACACGAAACATATACATGCATTGTTAATTTTCTGAGTACGCAGGTTTGCTGCGACGGGGTTATTAAATTTATTTTAAACCTTCACTCGAAATATGAACAATTTAATTTCTTAGTGAAATAATTTAAAAGCTTTACATTTACTACTATTTGTCACCTCATTGTGTTATAATGAGTGTGATAAGACTCAGCTCGACTGCCAAAACAATTCCGGAGTTCGACCAAAGAACTGAAATTAATGGAGGGAATTGAAGAGGTTATTGATGTACTTGCCACCTAGGGTTGCCCTGATACTTCACTGCGAATACATTGGATTACTGATAGTTTAATATTATTTTGCCGGGGTACATTTAAATACCCCCGTATCAGCAAACCTGCGTACTCAGCGAATTTCCATTGCTTATATACGTATCTTAATACCACGTAAAGCCAGATACCAAGTTTCATAAATATACACTCATAAATAAACGATTTATGACATTTTAATTACCCTCCATAAGAATAACATGGTGGCTGAGTATGCAGGGTTGCTGAAGCAAGGAACACAAAAAATGGGTTTTTATACAAATATCAATATAACTCAAGAAGGTAAAGCCACATACTAAATGGTATTAATTTATGTTCATAATTAAGGGAGATAACACGTTACTTATTCTCCATAAGAATAACATGGGAGCTGAGTACGCAGGTTTGCTGCTACGGGAACTATCGGCAAAAAAATGTTTTTTAGTGCAAATATCAATAGATTACATCTACATGAAGGAATATACCAAGTTTCATCAAGATAAGTTGATAAATAAGCGATATATACAATTTTTCTTATTCTCCGTAAGAATAACATTGGAAAACGTACTGTGTTTAGCACTCTCAATATCTCTGTATCCATTTGACGAAGAGCAATTATCAAAACACCAAATTAAGTCTTTTTAAGCTGGTTAATTAAGTGCGTCTTTTTGAGTTGATTCCAATGGAAAACAATTTGACGTTTTCAAAGTTTATGTGTAAAAAACTCAAAAAAACCATTTTTGGGATACAAAACCCCCCCAAAATAACCCTTGTGATAGGACGATCTGCCTGGTTTTCGAACTAAAGTCATAAATGCTGTTTTACACGTTTATACCAAATTTCGTCAAAATCGGACTATATTTACGAGAGTTATCGTGCTCACGGACACACATAAATATATAAATATATATATATATATATATATATATATATATATATATATATATCAGGATGTTCACAGCAGTATGGGGCCAACATCACTCCCCTCGCCAACGTTCAAAGCTACTGCTGGCTTCATAAGGTGGACTCAAACTGCTGTAGTTTTAGAGATATCCACAGACATTTGAGCCTTACAGAACTTTGAAGCCAATTGGCTTCAAATGCATAGTAGGCGTTCAGAGCCACAACATGGCCTCATAATGCTGTAACAAAATTAATTTACCAGATTTTATTTTAGTAAGCTTCAGAGTGAAAGTTTATTATATATGACGGTTTTAAAATTTTTAATTTGGTGTTATAACTTGGTCAATTTGATCCTTATGGGCAAGAATATCACCTCCGTTTTGTTAAAAAGCCACGAACAGGAAAATATTGGCATTGTGTGGTAACAGTGTATAATAATAATATTTTTTAAACATCTAGCGTTGTTGTGGTGGTTATATTCCCGTTCCATGCGAAGAACGAGACGCCAGCTAGTATTTGTATAGATTTTTCAGAGTAGGTAAGACCACATACTGAGAAATTAAACAGGATCATACCCACGTGTGTACAACAGAAAATACGTTTTTAAATTGATTGATTCTTGCTGTAGACGGCAGAATATATACTTTTGATCACTATAATATTTTGTATTTTTGGTATATGCATTGAGATTTTTTTGTACCATGTACAGTTATTCAGGGTATTGAAAAAAACCTTCAGGACTTTGGGATATGATCACTTCCATAAAACTAAGAAAAAAGTACCCGTTAACACATGTCCTAAAATTCTCGGTTTTCCGTATATCCGTCTCCATGTGTTTTTTAGCAATTTTTTATTTTGTAGCAATTATAGCAAATAAGCATGTACTCTATTAAACAAATTGCAATAAATCAGTTATTTATGGCCCGATCTTGATAATTTTTATACCATTTTCTAGAAAATAAAATTGCACAACTTTTTTGTATCATGTAAATGTTTTCGTAAAATTTACGGTTTTTAAGATACTGTATTAAGCCTTAAAATCTAAAAATGACCGCCATTTCGAAATGGTATAAAGTAGAAACTTGATACTACATACCTAAATAGTTCTTGTTAATAATCATCCACGTACCAAGTTTGAAGTTTATACGTTTAGTAGTTCGTGAGATATAATTGGTCATGTAAAAAACACATACAGACGGATATACGGAAAACCGAGCATTTTAGGACATGTGTTAATAGGAACTTTTTTCTTAGTTTTTATATAAGTAATCATATCCCAAAGTCCTGAAGTTTTTTCAACACCCTGTATATTTGCCTTTAACTTTTCCAAAACTATTTTAGCATTATGAAACTCATGACCTTCGTTTTTAAGCACCCTGTATATAGATTTAGATAAAAATATGTTTAAGAGATTTCCCATATGCGACTTAGTACAGCTAATTTTGTTTGATGTCTTTATACTAAACCGTTCTACCCTTATACATGCTCGAAGTGTGGTCGGGCTCACCCTCTATATATTTATAACTTTAAATCATTGATAACTCGAAAACCGTCAGATTTAGAGCAAACATGATTGTACCAAAAATTTTGCATATTGTAATTTTTAACATTTTATATCGGTATTATTTCTCTCTATCATCAATAAATACAGAGTTATAAGCAAAAATGTAAAAATTGGCCACCATTTTCAAATATGGCAGCTGAAGCACAGGTTTAATTTAAGGGGACTTTTAGTATGTTAAACAGGAAGGTAGAGACAACATCTGGACAAAAGTTCTAGGTTGTGCTACTTTTTTTGTTCAAACCGTATTTTTCTTGCACTAATATTAATACCCCTGGGGATTTATTTCACAGTCATAACTCGATAAAGGCTGGACAGATTTAACGTTTGGAGGTGTCAAATTAAAGTATTTTTTCGTAGATTGACCAACACTTCTCAGACTTTTTAAAAAGGCAGACTTAAAAAAGGCACCACTTAAATACATTAAATATTTGAATTTTCGGAATATAATGGCACTCTCTGACAGCGGAAGTCTAAAGTACATGGTTATCATCCGTTTTAATATCAGATGTTTTGTTATGTTTATTAACAACTGTAGAAAACCTTTTGTTGGGTATGAAAAAGCTCGGATTCGAGCAACATGACCACTAGTTATTAATTAGTTCCTGATCATAATTGCATCACTTACTGCAAAGATATTTGTTTTTAAACTGCTTTGATACGATGACATAAAGCACGCTTTAGCTGGAATAAAGGTGGAATTTCAAAACATGAATTACTGATCGTTTTGTAACAAGATTTCGTTGTATCAGGTTTAATAGAAATATTTTTCGCATAACATGTCTGTGCTATAAAGAATTACAATCAGACCTAGACAGGGCCGGATTTAGGAGCTGGGGGGCCCTAGGCTCAACCTGTGGTGCGGGCCCTTGTTGCCGTCCAGGTCCATGTTGGTGACGTTTTTTGCCTTAGATGATCCTTTTGAATGTAGTACCATGTGGGGCGGGCCCCTAGGCGCGCGCCTGTGTTTCCTATGCTTAAATCCGACCCTGGGCCTAGGGCTATATTGTAACATCATAATAACGGTAGCATGAAACAATGTTTTACTGTTTCCATTGTAATTTAAGATTACATTTTAAAAGTAAAAGTACAAAAAGCCTGTTGATTGTTGTTTGAAGAAAATTTCAATAAAAATTGTATCAAAGTTGTATAACATTATTTTGCTATAAAGCTATAATTTTCGTAACACTTTATCTAGTATTTGTTTATCTTATACAGCAATAAATGACTGCTTCATATTTCTTTGTGTTTGTTCATTGTTTATTATTAAAACTCATCTTAACCTGTGACATGAACAGAGTAATTTAAATAAATTGGTAACATGTAACCATAATATTGCAGTATATATAACCTAATATTGCAGTATAAAAAAATGTGCCGAAGTTGTATTGTTTATAAGCTACAACAACAACTATAAACCATCTGAAACACACCATCACTACATATTAACCATCAGGGAGTTTGTAGCTCTCCACTATAATTTAATGCCAAATTCTTCATTCCCAAACTGAACACGGTAAATATACCGAAAAATAAGAATAAAGTTAAATACCTGTCAAAGAATTGAAAGACAGTAGTGGGATAGGAGTGGCATCATTTTCTCTGTAGGTGTAAACCAAACCTTTCGATGTAAAAACCAAACCTTCCGTAAAACAAAAAAATCCGATGTAAAAATGTCCATTAAAACGAAGTAGAATATATAGTGCCCAGCTGCTATTTTAAAACCTCTTTCCAATTCGTCCTTCACAAAGTAAAAACAGTCAAGACACCTAATAAATAAAAATAAGGTAAACATCAGTGATAGAAGAGGGAGAAAACGCAGTAGGGGTTTGGCAAACCATAGGCAAAGTCTTTAGCTTATCTGTACAATTGTAATATAAATTAGTCCTACAAAAGTAAATCGAATGTTCCTTGCCCTGTAGGCTTCTCTAAACCTGCAAGTGGCATCAGCAACCCTTATGGGCCAGATGCAAATTTAAAATCTGTAGGCCCCCTAGGCTCAACCTGTGGCACGGGCCCTCTTACCGCCCACCGCTCATGTCAAGGACCTTTTTTAATCAACAGATTTAGTATATGGCTTTTGTCTGGGCCCCCTTGTGGCACGCGCCTACGTTTCCTATACTTAAATCCGGCCCTTCGGAGCCTAAACTATTATATAGTGTTGTGAGTTATGATGTTGACGTTGTTGACTGTGAAACGAGTCCGATGTGGAAACGAAACAATGTGGGACTTTGGTTGTCTGAACTGCAATGTCGTGTAAATCACGAGTAAATTTATACAAAAACATGAGTAAAAATAGTTGTTAGCGAATTCCCGCTATGGGAAAGAAGCTAAAATTGAGAGCTGGATCGTAGATAATTATTGTATAGCGTACCGCAGTTAGCAAACATACATTTTTTTTTTGATTTTACATATTTTACCTAGATATAAAAGTTATGATGATGGATTCTGGATAAAAAGTAAGTTATAAAAAGGTTTATTTTACCTGTCCGTAAAATTATCCTTTGTTAGTTCAAAATCAACTATAGCGGTTTCGTGTTCGTTGAGCCGTAGTTGTTTTTAAACTACAAAGGATCAATTGACGCATTGGTAAAATAAACATTTTTCATCATAATATAAAACACATTTTTACCTGTATCTCCTCTAAACACTATCTGTTCCTATCTTTTACATATATTTGTATATGGGAAACATAAATTTCAGTTTTATTTTATGTTCGTCGGTGCGATAACTTTCATAAAAATAATCAGATTTTGATGAAGTTTGATGCAAACGTTTTAAGCAAAATTTATGACTTTAATTTAGAAAACCAGTCAGAATGTATCAGCCTTGGGGTATTTTTTTATTCCTGGAATATCATACACAAATATGAAAACAACTGGAAGAAATTATTCTGTTCAGTGCAGTTACATATTTTTTCCAACAAAAATTAATTTATATCTGGAATCTACGGATGAAAATATATAATTTCCAATCAAAAATTACATTTTTACCAGCGTAGTTTAATTACTTATGTAGTTTAAAGTCATACTGTATACTTCTACCCGACCATGATATAAGCCACATTAATAGCGTCTTCCACACAGAGGCAATTCAGTAAAACCTAAATACGTGGCTTAACATATTTGAATTATATTGAAATCTTTATAAACACCCATTATATTGTGTTCCTTGTTACAGCAAACCTGCGTACTCTGCCCCAATGTTATTCTTATAGCGAATATTTACAAAGTTATTTATCGCACATTTGTGAATATATTTGTATGAATCGTGGTATGAGGCCTTATGTGGTATTACTACACATATATGTGCATTGAATATCACTGAGTAAGCAGGTTTGCTGCAACAGGGGTATTTATTTTGATATTTCTTTGATTTCATTAGGTCCCGTGCCCCTATGTAGCCTGTGCTTGATTCCCGTTAGTTTACTTAAGCCAGTTAGTTAAATGAAAGTAAATAAAAACTAAAGCGCCCCGCATTCTGGTTCCGCATCATGAATCAATTTATCATAGAAGATTACAACACCAACTTTTCTGTGACTATATATAGTTTGTTATTCCCTTTATGATTAGTATGTTATATCCTTTTTACTAATATTTAACTTGTTATAACTAAGTTTATTGTATTGTGAAATATGGTGGGTATTTGGGGGGGGGGGGGCACATAATGTTTCTCATGTTATTTATCTTCGGGACGGCGGATTTACCAGGCTTTAGATTTCGGTGTTAGCGAATATGTTATTATCTACTGCGGGTAATATGCTGTTGTTTTACTAGTAATTTATCATTTACATAATGGTAATTGATTTTGTTTCGATTAAGAATAACCACTTCGTGTTAGAGGGATTTGTTTTAGTGGTAGTAATGATCAGCGACAATCAAAGTTACCTACGGAGTGTCATGGGGTGCGCACGAGTTTGAGTCGCACTTTGACTGCTTCTCAGGATCGGGTTTAGGAGCGGTAGGCCCCCCTAGGCCCAACATGTAGTGCAGGCCTCTATGCCCCACTACCAGGTTGCCGACCTTTTTTTATATATTCCTACGTGGTTTTTGTTTCGTACGGGTCCCCTTGTCATGCAGGCCCTTCGGCGCACCCCACGCCTGTGTGTAGCCTATGCTTATATCTGGTCCTGCTGCATCTTATGAGTTTACCTCTTACAGTAGAGTAATGCTATTAATAGAAACTATTAGATTTTGTTATGAATTGGTAGGCCTAATGATCCATAAATTGATTTGTTTTTCTCTGTTGTAAGGGCGGGAGTTATTGGTTTATTAATGTGAATTGGTTGAGTATTCATTTATAGTGGTTCAAAATTTCCTATTATAATTCTTATAAATGACATTTTTTTTATTAACTCCTACTGAAGGCCTTGATAAGTCATTATAATACAGCATAAAAATATATTCAGAAATAAGCGATATATAACGTTGTAATTATTCTCCATAAAGAATAACATTGGGGCTGTGGACGCAGGTTTGCTGTAACAATAAAAGGAACACAAAATAATAGGTGTTTATGCAGATATCAGTAGAATTTAACTATGTGAAGCCATACGTGCTTAAGTTTTAAAGAATTGCCTCTACGTGGAAGAAGCTATACCATGGCTTATATCGTGGAACGGTAAAAGTACAGTGTAACTTACCGCTGGCAAACATGTAATTTTTTGTTGGAAATCATATGAATTTATCAGTAGATTCCGGATAAAATTCATTTTTGTCGGAAACTACGAGTAACTATACTGAACACTATTTAATTTGTTCCAGTTGTTTTCATATCGTCATATAAGAGACCAGGGATACCAAAATTATCCTTAACAGCGTTATGTGATCAGACTGGTTTTTAGACTTTAGTCGTAAATTTTACATAATACGTTTGTATCAAATTTCATCAAAATCTAACTATTTTTACGAAAGTTATCGCACCGACGAACATAAAATAAAACTGAAATTTATGATTCCCGTATAAAAAATATGTACAAGATTGAAACAGGTAGTTTTTAGACCTGTTAAAGATGAGTTTCTTTAAAAATGTGTTTTATATCTTGTATACCTAGATAAAAATAGGTAAAATACAATCAATACAAAATTTATGTTTTTGCCAACTACGGCACGCTATACTGAACTACGATGCAGCCCACGGTATTAGCATCTCTCCCATAGAGGGAATTCGCCAAAAAATGATTTTATTCATGTTTATGTATAAGTTGTACTTGTGATTTACACGACATTGCAGTCGGGCAACCAAAGTCCCACATTGTTTCGTTTACATATCGGACTCGTTTCACAGTCAAAAACGTCAACATCATAACTCACAACACAATAGTATAGGCTCCGAAGGGCCGGATTTAAGCATAGGAAACGTAGGCGCGCGCCACAAGAGGGCCCGCACCAGACAAAAGCCATATACTAAATCTGTTAATTAAAAAAGGTCCTTGACATGAGCGGTGGGCGGTAAGAGGGCCCGTGCCACAGGTTGAGCCTAGGGGACCTACAGATACTAAGTTCGCATCTGGCCCACAGGGGTTACTGGTGCCACTTGCAGGTTTAGAGAAGCCTACAGGGCACGGAGCATTCGATTTACTTTTGTAGGACTAATTTATATTACAATTGTACAGATAAGCTAAGGACTTTGCCTATGGTTTGCCACACCCCTACTGCGTTTTCTCCCTCTTCTATCACTGATGTTTACCTTATTTTTATTTATTAGGTGTCTTGACTGTTTTTACTTTGTGAAGGACGAATTGGAAAGAGGTTTTAATAGAGCAGCTGGGCGCTATACATTCTACCTCCTTTTAATGGAAATTTTTGCATCGGATTTCTTTGGTTTACGGAAGGTTTAGTTTTTACATCGGAAGGTTTGGTTTACGCCCACAGAGTAAACAATTTTTTTATTGGAAGGTGGGTATGCTTTTCGCACATCCAGTCACTCCTATCCCACCACTGTCTCCCAATTCTTCGTCAGTTGTTAAACACTTATTTCTGATTTGTCGGTATGTTTACTGTGTTAAGTTTGGGAACGAATAATTTGGCAATACGTTATAGTGGAGAGCTACACATTCGCTAGTGGTTGAGTTGTAGTGATGGTGTGTTTCAGATGGTTTTCAGTTGTTGTTGTGGCTCATAAACACTACAACTTCAAAAACCCCGTTTATACTGCATTATTTACATGTTAACAATTTATTTACTTTGCTCTGTTCAAGCCACAGGTTATGGTATGTTTTAATAATAAACAAAGAGACAGACAAATAAATGTAACGCAGACATTTTTTCATTTGTAAGTTAACAAATACTAGATAAACCTTTTGCTAAAATTATAACTGTTATAACAAAATAATGTTATACACTTTTATCAAATTTGTAATAGTCAAATTATCTTCAAGCTGTATACAACAGGCTTAGTCTTCTTTTAATTTTAAAATTGAATCTAAATTTATAATGGAAACAGTAAAACATTGATTCATGCTACCGTTATTATGATGTTACAATATAGCCCTAGGCCCAGGGCCGGATTTAAGCTAGGCTACACAGGCGTGTGCCTAGGGGTCGCCCCGGATGGTAATACATTCAAAAAGATCATCTAAGGCAAAAACGGTCGCCAACATGGACCTGGACGGCAACAAGGGCCCGCACCACGGGTTGAGCCTAGGGCCCCCCAGCTCCTAAATCCGGCCCTACCTAGGTTTGATTGTAATTCTATATAACATATACTTGTAATGCGAAAAAATAATTCCCATTAATCCTGATACAACGAAATCTTGTTACAAAACGATCCGTAATTCATGTTTTGAAAAGCCACCTTTGTTCCACCTAAACCGTGTTTTAAGTCATCGAACCAAAGCAGTTTAGACACAAATCTCTTTGCAGTAAGTGTTGAAATTATGATCAGGAACTAAATTATAACTAATTGTTCTGTTGCTCGAAACCGAGTAAGTTCTTACCCAACGAAAGGTTGTTTCAGTTGTAAATAAACATAACAAAACAACTGATATAAGAACGGATGATAACTACGTATTTTCAATCAACACGTAGTTTAGTCTTTCGCCGTCGGATATTTTTGTTCCGAAAATTCAGCCCTTTGTATTTAATGAAAGATGCTCTTTTTTAAAAATTTGGGACGTAATGGCAAATATACGTAAAAATACTTTAATACGACATCTCATGTTCTAAAATCCATCCAGCTGTTATCAATTTTTGACTGTGATTTATTAAAAATATTCCAAATTGTTATTGTTTAAGTTTAGTTGGAAAACGTTCGTTCGTTCGTGAAATTCCACTTGTCGAGAAAGTCCCTGACCACAGTGGGCTGTTTTTGGGCACTTGGCTCCTCTTCGGCCGGTTGGAATATTTTTCTCTTGGGTGTTAGTACTGAACGTATATATTATAAATAGTCGCCCATTAGAGCATCTTTCAAGAGTTTGCAGCAACCGAGACACAACCCTGAAAATAGGGACGCCCCATGTTATCTTATTTTAGTTTTGCCCACCAAGTTCAGAGGAAAATATAGCGATGACTGTCCCTGCTAATTCATCTTGGTCCCGTCAGCGTCGCGTGCGCTACTGTTTACCTTTAATACATTAAAATGACTACATTTGTTTGTAAACAAACTAATAAATAACAGATTCCTGTCAATATATTTCAACCAGCTGTTAGACTTGTTACAATCTATATTATTATCGATTTTATTGATTTTTGTTCGGTGATTTTAGACTCCTAAATCTAACATTTTGTTTTCATGTTTAGTATCAATGAAAAGCTCTTACTCTCTAGATGTGTCTTTTTCAGGTTTGAAAAATCTTCACCCTCAGTCAGAGCTCCGGCATTTGGTCTGAATAGAGTCAAATATGCGATTGTGACTATCTGAGTTTTGGGGGCGGAGTTTAGTTCTTACTAGAAATGGTTTTTTCATAAGCGTGTTCCGACTTATACGATTATGTATACATTGCCGAAAAATCATTATAATACGGTTTTGAGGTTTGCTTGTACTTGACGTCCTCTACCTTTTCCCCCTGTTTTGATTGGAAGGTGAAATGCATTTGCGTACACCTCTGCTCCTGCGGGGGTATTGCGGGTCTACTTCGAGTGATTAGTTTGACAGTTCAAAGTTGTTATAACTCTTCGGTCTAGATTTGAAACTCTATTGAGAACAATGTTTATTTTGTTAACTTTTAAATTTATTTTACATAATTAGATTGTTCCTGAAGATGAAACATTTCAAGAACTTTATTTTTAACCCAGAAATTTGTATTTGTGTTAATTAGAAGTTTCAAGGAAATCGTTGGAGCAGTTTTTGAGATCAGAGCTGCAACCAAGCAAGCAAGCTTACCTTACTCATAATAGAATATATGATATTTTATAACTAGAATTATGTATTTAACGTTATTTAAAGCAATTAATGTGGTTATTACTTTGTTTGTCGTCAGTTACAATATTTTAATATTGTTTTGAAATTTGTGTAGTTAAATTTGTTAGGAAATGGTGGGCGATGACTGAAAATAAGAACTAATTAGTATTTGACATACACCAACACTATTTTGTTATCGATAAACACATTTTTTAGATGATACATATTTTAATGTTTTATTTATATATATAAATATTTTTAACTAGCTGCCATCATAACTGGTTTCACCTAGGAATAAAGCCGCATTGTGTGGTTGACCTGTGAAACTTCTTCGAATCATGATCTGCTGTTTTAGCTCAAATCAAAGGAATATCCATAAGCATAACACTGGATTGCAAATTTGACTCAACTTGATTCGGAGCCCTATGGGAATTTCTTAAAATCTTTTCTTAATGTTTACCTACGTCCTGGAAAGAGTATATCTGCCGGGTTTCTTGGTTGTAGGTGTCAGGGTTTGGCCTGGGGGATGATCGGTTTTCAGTATTTATAGATATAGATAGATTATAATATACGATTCCAAGGCTTATTTATACATTTGCTATGGTCATCTCCTAATTACTTTTCGATTATTCTGCATGAAATAAAATCTATTTTGACTAATACCAGTTCATATCATAACAAGTTGTATCAACTGTTTTTTTTTTCAATTTACCTTATTTCCTTACAAGATATATATTATATTCATATTGGCAGCTATTAAAACAAGTCTACTCCGAACGCGGAAAATAAGTATTATAGTCATGCCACAAACTTCGATAAGGATTAATGATTTTTAGTGGATTTACAGATTGGCTTTGAACTGCTGTGTATATCAACGTTATTTCTCGAATATGGTGGCTTCAAACCGCTGTCAATTTAAATATATTTAATGTAATTTCTTGAGAAGCTTACAGACTATTGAAGCCAGAAATTTCTGGCCTCAAACAGCTGTGGCTTCAAACGGCGTTATACATCAATATATATATATATATATATACAGTTTTGAACGAATGGGGTTTTTGGCATCTGGGGACCTCAGAACGAAAAGTTATCATGGTCCCGGGCCTAGGTCTTACCATGCCGACTACGGTAATAGCTTCTTCCCTGTAGGGGAAATTCGCTAAAACGGATTTAATGCTGGATTTTAAAATGTGCACACAGTACATAGTTGCATATAAGCTTGCAATGGAAATTGTATCATATTGAACATTTTGACATAGATATATTAACATAGGTACATATATGGTAACACTTTTTCAAAACTCAACTATCCGTTCCCATATGCCAATAGACCTGTACGGCGATCTAAAGACAGCGAGGAAATGGTCACATGGGCAAGCCATTGGTGAAAAAAGTAAAAACCATCAAGACTACATCTTTTGGTAATTGGTTGCATTGGGAATGCTCGTGAAAAAGTATCGTAGCAGTCAGCCGATAAACACGCTTGACCACGGCCGACTTGCGAGGCCAGCGCTCCACTTCTTAGATACCGCGCCCTGTATATCTATTCTATCTATATTACGGTTTGGTTTTAACGTACAATTATGGACAACAACTCCTTATAACTAGAGAAAAACGACAAAAAGTAAACGTAAAAGACCTAGCTGACAGCCGGCGCGACTTCGTTCGCAAGATCTTTCAACCCGTTTCTTCCCCGTGAACTCAAATGAAATCATTACTCCATAAGATTAACACTGGTAATATCAAACATAAACATT
This sequence comes from Allygus modestus, assembly GCA_963675035.1. Taxonomy (NCBI): domain Eukaryota; kingdom Metazoa; phylum Arthropoda; class Insecta; order Hemiptera; family Cicadellidae; genus Allygus; species Allygus modestus. The sequence continues at coordinate 30,555,212 of OY776116.1, forward strand.
TGGAATGCCAGTAGAATGAAGCCAAAATAAATCTTTAGCACTTCAGTATGAGAGTAGGTTTATGTTTGATTCTCATTTACACTTTGGTACTGAATTTCAGCTCCATCATTCCAGTAATCACAACTGTGAATGGCAATGGGGCGGAGGACAGAGTGTCGAAGGGTTTAGAACGGAGGGAGGTCTATGTTTAATTCTTGTGTATTGATCCTAACTAATTACAGCATCGGTCCAGGAGTTGGCGTGTGTTAACATAGTAATAAAACATTTCATTTTGTACTTCTTACAAATGGATTTTCCGTTATTGAATGCATATGAATAGGAGTAGGCCTTTGTTTGCTTTGAGTGTGTTAGTTATTATCCTACCGAACCTCTGCTTTATCAGTCCAGTAGCAGGAGCAAGATGGACATCATTTTTAAAGAGTTCTATGGGATTTTTGTAACGGGAGTAGCAACATGTTTGATTATGGTGTATTCTCTAACTTCATACCAAATTATTTCAGCTTCGCCGGTTTAGTTATTGGTGTGTGATAGTTAACATGTGTATAGAGAGGCCAGTGGGTCGAAGCCCTAACGAATTTCTTTATCAGGAGTAGGCGTATATCTGATTTGAGTGTATTAGCTTTCTTCCTACCGAGCTTGAGTTCAATCTGGTATTAGTTTGGTGGGGCGGAGTCCCAAAGGGTTTTTGGAATGGGGGGACGTCTATGTTTCATTTTGGTTTTTATCTATTTCCCTACAAAATTTAAGTTCCATCAGTTCAGTAGTTGGTGTTCGATGGTTAACATGGTTATATTAAAGGCCAATGTAGCGTAGCCCTAAAGTTGCGTATGCTGCATTCTGTGGTTAACCTTATGAACTATTATAAATAAATAACACATGTTATCATCTGGTCAAATATATTGAATTAACTCAAGACTAACATTGGAACTTTGACGAAACGAGGGGCACAGTTCTAAAGTCAGATCGGGATGGAAACTAATGAATACACAAAGACTAAAATCAGGTCTTGTGAGCAAAATGTAGCCAGAAGTTTCACCAATTCTATGAAGTTATGCACTTAAACAAGAGAGACAGCAACTGATCCATAAACGAACTTGGGAAATTTTAAACGCACCGCTAACGCTCTATTTTGTTTTAGTGTAGAACTTCGTCAAAATGGTACCTTTGTCGTAACCTGTCTCACTACCGCTCAGTGGTGGCACTCATCTTGGGTAATTGTACGAACGGAATATACAACTGAACAACAATTTTAGACTTTTGTTACCCTATTTTGACAACAATTTTAGACTTTTTTGTAACGAAATCAACTATCCAGATGTTTTTATTTCTGAGCAATAATTTGTGTAATCATGCGAGTGGGTTCATTGAGTTGGGGTGGAAGAATTCAAAGGGTTAACAAGGGGACTGAAACTAATGTTCTTTTAAAAACTGTGACCACTATGGCTAAACATAAAACACTATCAGGGTTGATAGCTGCTGGATTTTTGGAAATGGTTCGAACCAGTGAACCAGATTGGAAATTAGTGGCGATGGAAAATACAACACAGAAGGCTTGTTTTTTGTGTGTTGTAGGGATAGGGGCCATAGTAGTCTGCGGGGTGGTGGGGGGGAGGGTGAGAGAGAGAGAGAGAGAGAGAGAGAATGTGTAAATTTCCATCAAAGATCTGATGATGGATTCAACACCTGACGGAATTAGAACTGTTACTGGTGATGTGGGAAATCAGCTGCTTGTCGGCAAGCTGATTATACACGATATATAAGACTTCATGTGAGTTTCAATAATGTACTAAAGTACTCAATTAGCTTAGGTTTGTATTAAATACAACTCACTGCGAATGCGTGAAAACATATTTGTTTTAATAACTGCAATGCCATCATCCAAATTACTTAAGAAAAATAACAAATTTGGGATTTTGAAACAACGCTTTACATGTGATACTTTTTTTTATTTACGTATGATTTATGTTAATAATATATTTTCATTAGTTACCCTTACCCACGAATTCAGAAAGAATTACTGTCCTGATAATCATAGTATATCAATCTCATACTATCCTATATAATAATAACGTGTACAAGGCAACGTGTAACCACCTATTCCAAGTAAACTACTAAACGTATAGAGAGTCCAGGTTGGTGTCAAAAGATCTCCCTTTTGCCCAAGGATGATGAAAAAAAATACGATATCCTAAATTTACTCAGTTATACGTTTACAATCGGCAAAAACTGTGTTTTTGGCCTTTTTCCGTCATCTCCATATATAAGGAACGTGTAACCACCAACTCCGAGTAAACTACTGAACGTAGAGGCCAGGTTGGTGTCAAAAGATTTCCCTTAGACCTAGGATGATGAAAAAATACGGTATGCTAAATTTATTTAGCTATAAGTTTGAAAATGGTAAACAAACACAGTTTTAACTTTGGCAATTTTTCATCAATCATTTTGTTTTTCCGTACCATTTGTTTACTTTCCCTTCTTTGCATCCAAATTCAATTCGACAGCTGAGTAAAGTTAGCAATTTGAGCAAGTTGTGTTTTAAACAAAGCAGACAACTATTCTTGATTAAATTTAGGTTGTTGGAATAAAATTGGTAAGCAATAAGCAACACAAATTATATGCTGAGTAGAAATAGAGTTTATAATACTGTATGAAAGTGGCAGAAAAATTAATTGTAATTAAAATTCAGATTTAAGCATTCTATATTCTCTTTTTAAACTTCTAATTCGTTTCCTTTAATGTTGCAGTATTAATTGTGTTTTATTACTGATAATGTAACTAAAGATAGATTTTGTCCTTTGTTTAATCATGGGTTACGGAAATTATTACGACAAAGCGGCATTACAGCAGTTCACATCTGGAATTGGAGTCTTTGTTGTTGTTGCAGTTTAGGCAGTTTCTATTGTTTTGTGTAAATATGAACAATCAAAAACTTTTTATAAACGACGATGATAAAAGGGATAAGAAAACTAAGGACTATGGACCTATACTACTATTAGCATTGAATACATACAATTTTATTCAGTTTAGCTAATTATGTGTTTTTTGTTCGTTTGTCTTTACATAGTTTGTATGTCAGCAGACGAAATACAATTAAGTGTTGGTAAATATGTAGACTGTGTTTATATCTTGGTTGTAAAACAAGGAAATCAGTTAAGTAAATTGTTATTGCATATTGAGCCCAAAGGAAAAACATTTAATACAATCTTACTCCAGTTTTTAAGGAACAGAATTTGGCTTGAAGTTACATAAATCTGCATCTGATTCAATATCCAAAACTAAACTAACAGCAAAGTTTAAACTAAACCATCAAATTATTCTTTTGGGATTTTTTTGCAGGCGAAATAAGTCTTTCGTAAAAAAATTTGACACATTCTAATGTATATTTTAATATGCAATATGCTTTGTTACAATAGTATCTTACAATTTCCCATTTAATTATATCCATTTCAAAATTAGCGTTTTGAATAACTAACAGATATTTACATATAGATTTGTAAAGAACAATTTTGAAGCCACTAAATTTATTTGATTATTATGAAAACTATTTGATTCGTGTTTATGCCCGTCATTTTTGACGGGCTAATAATAGCTAGCAGTGATATAAAGTAGGTTTTCGAATATTATAAACACAATTCGTAATTTAAATTCATTACAAAACAGTAAACGAAATTTAAATGCTGAAATTCCGGGTGTCCACAAATGATTAGTACAATTTTAAATATAGTACAAAATATTTGATTACTACATTGATTTGATTACTAATGAAAACTATTTGATTGGTGTTTAAATCCCGTAATTTTTTACAGGCTCGTAACAGCTAGTTTTATGATAACAATAATTTACTTGAATGTTTGCTACTAAACATTTCTGGATCCTAAATAACTGTTGGTTGGACATTAATACAGTTTATCATCAACAGTTTTGAGGACATTTAAACTAGGAAAAAAACTCACAAAACTATGTGTGTTATAGGTTTTGATATCTATGGTATAACTAACTAAATTGAATTTGGATACCGCAAGTGCATTTTTAACATGGTTGTTGGTTTGTCCTGCATCATATCAAAATGTGCATGTGAAGTGGTGAAGTGAAGCATAACAACTCCGCAGATGTTCTTCTTATACATTAATACAAGAATGCAAGCTATTTTTAGAAGAGGAACTAATGAACCACATTTATGGTCTGTCAATTAAAAGTGTTTAATGTTTCGATTCTACGAACTCCGTTGAAAATGCATTCGTCTTTATGGCTCAGCCCTCCAGACCTTCAAATATTCAATATAAATCTTATGGAAGAAAATAAATTAATAGAACTGTATATAAAACAGATTTAACAAAACACAAAAGAAAATCAAGGACAGAGGTTACAGCCATTATACAAATACAATGAATAATGGAATGACAACGTTTTGCTAACTAAGGAGCATGATTATAAAAACTGCTCCAATTACGGCAGAAGGAGCTTCTTGTATGAAACATATTTTAATTTTGCTTTAATATATATTGAGTATTACGGAATAAACAATGTTCATATTTTTGTATATTTGTTACTCGATTAAAACGACATAAATGACAATATCTATGTTCACCGTGCTCAAAAACATGTTACACCTATAAAAGGTAAAGCCCTCATTCACTTACTCACTCACTCAATCGCGAATTCTCCTACTTAGAGAGTTGAACTTTTTTACAATGATTCTTTGGGCATAAAGTAGGAAAGCTAAATCGTCTTCATCCTGATCTGACCTTAGAGCTCCGCCAGAGACCCTGACAAAGTTTCCATGTATTCCTAATGGACATTCATTTTTGTCTGAGCTGATGAAAAAACAAACAGCTGATTTTTATTCTTAGTAGTGCAGCACACACAACTGTCATCGTTTTTATAAATCATTTGCGGGGCGAATCCTGTGGGTAACAGCTAGTGTAATATAAAATATAAAACTTGACTTGGGAAAAAAGTAGATTTAGTTCTACTTCAAGACAGTGCTTGAGTTATCTGCTGACTGCCCAGCTACGATAAATGATCACAAAAGATGCCCTGATAAAAACAATGAATTTATATTTGTACAAAGAAAGAAGGGGAAAAATAAGTATACTTCAGTAAAAAGGATAAATCATTTGCAGGGCGAAGCCTGCGGGTAACAGTTAGTTGTACATATATGAATATCCTCTAGAAGTTACTGATTAGTAAAATATGAACGGGAACTCAAAATACATTGATTCTGAGGAATAACGATGTTTCTTTCCATTACTGATCAAACGGTTGGCGAGAGTATTAAGAGTCCTTGATATGCAATTACAACCCCGTGTCAAAGGCAATTGGAATCAAAGCTTTGAAACTGTAGATGCGATCCAACAATGAGGACGTGTTTAGATTATACTAGGGCAGCTTCAATTGATTTAAAACTAAGTGTTACCGCAGGCTTCGCCCCGTAAATGATTTATACAAACTTGGAAAATTCTGTGTGCTGCATTCTGTGGTTAGCCCGTAGAACAACTACGAATGTAGATCAGCTGTTTGTAAATTTATCAGCTTAAACAAAAATGAATGTCAATAAGAAATATATGGGAATTTCGAACCCCCGAGGGGCAAATCCCTATAGGATTTTCACACCTTTAATATGCCTATATGTTACTCAGGACTATCATCAAGTATCTCTCTGCCAAATTTCAGTTCAATCAATTAGAGCGTGTTAAGAGCGTGATTGAGCAAAAAATATTTAAACATACAAAAAACTTATAAACTTTCACATAATATTAGTAGGATAACTGAAATATGAGATCGTCATGAAGTGAACGGTTAAAAATTGTTTTCTCTTTTTTACTTAAGTTTTACCATTGACTATAAAATGTTTTTACCTATACATAATCGTTATTTTATAAAAATTATGAAATCTTACATTTTGTTATTTGACTACACCTTAAACTGCAGTTAAAGACCAAACATTTTGAGAGTTGAGAGATGGTCTTTATAGTTATGAAAGTTTTGTAGAAGTTCGCACCTCCGCTTCTGTATTTAAAGATAGACTTTGTCAATGCATTTTTAATGACCCTTATTCTATTTCCAATGTCATATTTATATGTAGAAGACGTAATGGTTCAATTTATTCTAAGTGTTACCTTTGACATACATCTGCAGATCACGTTTGATTTATGATTTTAAAAACTGTCATTGTAATTTAACCAAATTAAAAGGATTAGAAATGTTATCATTGATTGCTGGCAAATCTAAATCATTAGGGAAATGTTAACTCATTAAAGACTAAATAATTTGCTTTACTATGTTCGGTACAATAACTTATACTATTTAAGATTAAAGCTTATTCCAAGATGTTTATTGTTACTACTTTCAATCTGTAAAACAGCACCAACTATAACAAATTCAAAAAAACCGATGTGTATTCAATGTGACGGTCCAGTTTTACGCAATGACTAATTTTACACGCCCTAACTAATTATTAAGCAGGTTAGTCTACCATATATGTATTATTATGACCTATAGAAATGTATTTTTGTAAGATGATATTTATAAACAAATTTTCTTACTTTAGTATAACGCTTCTTTTCTAAATGTTATACTACACAAACCAAATTAAAGGGTTATATGGCAGTATATGATTTTCTTAAGGTTCATGGGCAATGTATATTAAATACGCGTTTTCATACTTTTATTTTGATTTATTTCAATGCTACAAAACAGATATCCAGGTAAACAGATAATCCAGTAATATTGTAGCATAAAACATTAATTATATATAAACAAAATCAAAGCGCAACATAACAGTGGTAACAAAATACAGTACTATAGAAATAATCAAATCATGCACTGGTAGTCCATCTTCCTGTAATTCAAGCTCAAGTTCACTAAATGTACATAAATAGCTCATAACAAACAACGATAATAAATAAAAAATAAATATTAAATACTAGCTGTTCCTGCAGGCTTCGCCCCGCAAATAATAATATATAAGAACTATGACATTTGTATGTGCTGCATTATGTGGTTATCCCGTGGAACTTATACGAATCAAGATCAGCTGTTAGTATTTTTATCAGCTCAAACTTAAAGTGAATGGTCATAAGAATAACAAAGGATTAGAAGTTTGGGGCGGAGCCCTATGGGAATTTCTTAAAATCCTTTCTTAGTGAACACCTAAGACCCAAAAGGAAGGTATGTTCCAAATTGCATTGCAATCCGTTCTGTGGTTTTTGAGATTTCGTGATGAGTGAGTCAGTCAGTGGTATTTGTAAGAAGATTATACACTGCTTAAAAAAGGCATACAATTAATACAATACAATTAATTATTCCCTAACATAAATCAAGTTAATGTATAAAATAAAATTTGGTTAAATCTGAGTTTCTTCACTATCGAAATGGGTATAGTTTAAACAAGAGCTCATAGTTCAAAAAATTGTATTTCCAGAAAATGTTACAAATCATTTTATAATAATTCAATGCGCTATGCACAGTTCACGTTCCACGTAGAAAACATGTCTTATGGATCTCCGGAGTAGTGTCCAACGAGCTATATACTATACTGGAGTATAGATCATTAGTAGCGAGACCGAGCAACCGGCCCCACCGACACAGCGTCGTCGCACCTCCAGCAGATATTTCTGGTGATGTCAGTCGCCGATGTCGCGAAGCTGGCGGGGCGCCCTCCAACAGCTGGTATTGTATAAATAAGTGTATACAACCTAACACCGCGTCGCGACGCGTGTGCGACGCCACTGTGGCAACTTTGGTTGAAACGAACAATTCGAATTCAACTTTGAAGATGTTCAACTGTTATGCAGTGTGTAAGTAAGGGTGATATTGACGAATTTTTAGAGTATCATTAAAATCGTACGTACATTTGTCTTCTGTATCTATAATACACTTAGGCAATTATTGTGAACTGCCCCGTGATTCTTATTCCGATTGCGTCGAATTGAGTTATCAAAATTTGCCCCGATCGGTAGTTTTGCAAAGTGTTTTTCAATTTTCAACTCTTCTCCTCCGAAGGGCACGTGTCCAACGAGCATCTAGAGTTCTCATACACATGTTAATCTCCAATAAAAGTGAAGCCTACATAGAGGCTACATTTCCCCCACTTCCTCCACCATGTGTCCCCATTGCAATACAATTAACCACACACTATAAAATGATTAAATCTGCAATTTATGTCGAACCGTTTTCCATATAGAAAAAATAAAATGTTTTCTTTAACACCATATATTTTAAATTTAAAAAGTTTTTTTAGATTAAATAATGTGTCGTTAATAAATATGTAACACAAGGAGAACAAATAAGTTTTCTTTTAAAATACAACTTTTATGTCTAACATATTGTTTATAATATGTTTGGTGAAACCATTGTTCTCTGTGGTTTGTTTAAGAAATATCGCACAGAGAGGCCTCCCTTTTTTACCCCAGACAAGAGCTCTACATATATTAACATCGTTGTACCGCCCGTAGAGTTCAACTGGTGTTCATTTGTTGAAGATAAATGATTAGAATTTAATCGTACATTATTTTTAACAGCATTTTGATGCAGGAAACACCATATCAGCAACAACATATTTTATGAGCTAAATATAATACAGAAACTACTGAATCAACAGGATTTGAGTAGTGCTTATGATGAACATTGATCGATTTGAGCAACAGGACCACTAGTTTAATATGTTTGATTAACTAAGTATTTCATATTTTTGAACTTCAAAAGTACATATCAACACAGCTCGCTATGTTAAATAGCAGAGTTGTACGTTTAAATTACTGATTTAAAGTAAATCCAAAATTATGAATTACTTTTCGAGCAAATTAAATACGACTTTTTCTGTAACAGGTTTCTCTGCATCGATTTTGAGAACACTTTAGATTTTATCAATTATAATAAACCCGTACGCCGATCCAACAAAACAATGAATTACGATACTAATAGAATACCACTGTTAAAAAAACACAATTAAAACTAAATTGTCCCACACTCTTAGTTCCACACGAACATAGTAACTAAATCGTCACTAGCTTCAATGTTCGATTTGAATTCCGATAACCGCAGTGCTGAATCCATCAACAGCCTGTGATGAGAGCTGCACCCTCCCCCACTCCTCTACCCCCCTCTCGCAACCCCCCTCTCTTACGACAACAGTCTCCCAAGATCCAACAATACGCCAGCCCGGCCAAAACAAAACCTCTATATGGTGAAGCCAGTAAAACTCTTGCATTGTCGCCGCTCGATCACAAGTAGTTGAAAGCAATGATCGCTAAGCTCTGGTGAGTGGATATTATGATCGGACTTTCAAATAGACTGCCATAGTTATTAAATTGTTCTTTATAAAATACTTACTTCTATCAGATCGTTATTTTATATTTTTACAATAATTTGGACACATTAGAAACTCAAGTTATATTCTTGAGAACGGTTTAGTTTCAATTCCCTTATATTCAACTATCCGTTTTTATTAAGGAAGTTAGACAGCACATTGGTTACATCTTCAACAGCAACATTAAAACTTGCTTATTACACATTGAGTGATTCATTTTTTAAGTAATATTTCACGTAATCTCTTTGCAGAATCTTAGTAGATAAATTATTGTTTTCCAGTTAATTGTAGGGCAGTTTACAAACCTAATCCTCCACTTCCTTAATTTAATGGCACAGCCAATATATCTGAATTATTTTGTTAATTGTTTTAGTATTAAGTTTTTAACATTCTGATAGGAACCGTTACAAACCCTATTTGACGCCCAAATTCTCTTTGAAGGATTATTACGGTATCACCAAAAGAAAACTGGGTTAGTATTGAACTTTTCCAATCATCCTAATATTAAAGCTGGAAGTTTGTGAGTTCGTTTGTTTGTGGCTCGATCACGCACCAACTGCTGAACTGATATTTGGTAGGAAGATAGCTTATCCCTAGCCTAAAGTATATAGGCTTATTCACGTTTTAAATTTTCTTTAGGGCTTTACCCCACTAAGCTTTCCATGTTAATCTTAAGGGCACTAACATTTACTGATAATATGATAACTAAAACAAGTATTCTGTATTAGGGTTTTTTAACGTTTATATTTTGGTTTACTATGTTATTGCACGTTTAACCACGAAGGTACCTGTGTCATAATAATGCCGGGTAAATGAAAATAAAATTCTTCTGAAAGTTCGGAAAAAGCCCGATTTTAAAGTGGTCAGAAGTCAGGCAACTTCAGCACAAATAGAACATATTGCTGTAAGGGCTGCCCAACGGCGGCAAACGTTTACCAAAAATAAGTGGGCGCTTTTGAAAATTCAACCTTGGAATACGAGCGACATTTAGTCAGCAACTTGTATCTTATTAACGCTATGAAGTGATCACAGGCGAAGCCACGAAGGGTAACAGCTAGTTTGTTCATAATCTGCTCAGAGTCGATCTTCACTAACTAAAATTGTCAGCGGGCAAGTTCAAATTTTATTAAAAAAGGTCTATTTTCTTTATGATCTAACACATACCTAACAAATTTGTTATCAACAATTACAGTACCATATGCGGTATCCTAGTCTCAAGGATTTCTCAAGAGAATAAGGTTTAAAAATAATAGTGGATTAGTTTAATATTTTTATAATTAAAAATATAAATTTAATTATTAATTTTTACCATCAAATTAATTGTTCATTGTCTAAGTTAGACAAAATTGTTTAATTTAGTTTCATTATTATCGTAAGACACAGTGCCTATCTGTAGCAAAACAGTTAGAAATTACGATTGAACTTTACAAAACTTGAAACTTGAAGTTAAATAATGATGAACAAACTGAGAACGTTAAGTCCCAACTGACTTTGATATTGTTCCGGAGTCTTACAGTAACGACCCGCGGCACGAAAGGCGTCAATTTTATACGACGCTGCTTTGAAGTTGAATCAATTATTTAGCCACCCATTATCACTGCCACGAATCACTTCAGGAAAGTCCTAAGAATCTCGGGCGGTAGCTATCGGTCTGAATTTTACAATTTAGTTTTTATTTACGATTTAAAAAGTCCTTCTTGGCAAAAACGAGCGATTTTTAATCTAGTAATGAGGATTGAAGTGTATGCTTCAGTGATGATGGAAAATTACAAAATTTCTTCACAAGTATAACAATAAGTACACTCTGTTTAAAATATAATTACAATATTTAGCAGATGACAGCCTATTTTAATTTTCTGACAGAAATATTTTACATTCGAAGATATTTGTTTAAATGTAAACAGTTTTTATTCTTTCGAAAACGTGTTTGGTAAAATAAATGTTTGTATTGCTTAAACAATTCAAAATTTCACATTTTGGTTTAAATCTCTAGATTTCCACAAAACTTTAAGGTCGTTGGTCAGTTTCATAACGTAATTTTAAGAGCAAAAAAATAAACGAAAAAAATTTAACTAAGAAAGTGGTCACGAAAATATACACAATAGAGTTTAATGAGTGTGTAAATAAAATAAGATACGAGAGCTGAAAGCGTGTGAAATCGTGTGTGTTTTTACATCATGGAGCTTGTCATCAAAAGGACTGATGCAACTGAAGCATAAGAATCGCGAAATGATGCCACACACAACAACAGCTTTGCAAACACAACACTAGGACGATCATGAGTAATGTACCAGTACTTGTGAGTCGTCTTGAACATGTAAATACAGTACAGTAGACGACAATCACGAGTGATGTTCCGGTATTAGTGAACCATCGTAAACTTATAAACACAGTATAGGAGACTATGATGATTAATGATGTTCCAGTATCTGTGAACCATCCTAACTTGTAAACATAGTATATGAGTATATGAGACTATGATAATTACTGATGTTTCAGTATTTGTGAACCATCGTAAACTTGTAAACACAGTATATGAGACTATGATAATTACTGATGTTTCAGTATTTGTCAACCATCGTAAACTTGTAAACACAGCAGGAGACTACGATGATTAGTGATGTTCCAGTATTTGTTAACCATCGTAAACTTTTAAATACAGTATAGGAGACTATGATGATTAGTGATGTTCCAGTATTTGTGAACCATCGTAAACTTTTAAACACAGTATAGGAGACTATATGATGATTAGTGATGTTCCAGTATTTGTTAACCATCGTAAACTTTTAATCACAGTATAGGAGACTATGATGATTAGTGATGTTCCAGTATTTGTGAACAATCGTACACTTGTAAACACAGTATAGGAGACTATGATGATTAGTGATGTTCCAGTATTTGTGAACCATCGTAAACTTGTAAACACAGTATAGGAGACTATGATGATTAGTGATGTTCCAGTATTTGTGAACAATATTACACTTGTAAACACAGTATAGGAGACTATGATGATTAGTGATGTTCCCGTATTTGTGAACAATCTTACACTTGTAAACACAGCATAGGAGACTATGATGATTACTGATGTTCCAGTATTTGTTAACCATCGTAAAATTGTAAACACAGTATAGGATACTATGATGATTACTGATGTTCCAGTATTTGTGAACAATCGGACACTTGTAAACACAGTATAGGAGACTATGATGATTAGTGATTTTCCAGTATTTGTGAACCATCGTAAGCTTGTAAACACAGTATAGGAGACTATGATGATTAGTGATGTTCCAGTATTTGTGAACCATCGTAAACTTGTAAACACAGTATAGGAGACTATGATGATTAGTGATGTTCCAGTATTTGTGAACCATCGTACACTTATAAACACAGTATAGGAGAACACGATGATTAGTGATGTTCCAGTATTTGTGAACCATCGTAAACTTGTAATCACAGTATAGGATACTATGATGATTAGTGATGTTCCAGTATTTGTGAACCATCATAAACTTGTAAACACAGTTTAGGAGACTATGATGATTAGTGATGTTCCAGTATTTGTGAACCATCGTAAACTTTTAAACACAGTATAGGAGACTATATGATGATTAGTGATGTTCTAGTATTTGTTAACCATCGTAAACTTTTAAACACAGTATAGGAGACTATGATGATTAGTGATGTTCCAGTATTTGTGAACAATCGTACACTTGTAAACACAGTATAGGAGACTATGATGATTAGTGATGTTCCAGTATTTGTGAACCATCGTAAACTTGTAAACACAGTATAGGAGACTATGATGATTAGTGATGTTCCAGTATTTGTGAACAATATTACACTTGTAAACACAGTATAGGAGACTACGATGATTAGTGATGTTCCCGTATTTGTGAACAATCTTACACTTGTAAACACAGTATAGGAGACTATGATGATTACTGATGTTCCAGTATTTGTTAACCATCGTAAAATTGTAAACACAGTATAGGATACTATGATGATTACTGATGTTCCAGTATTTGTGAACAATCGTACACTTGTAAACACAGTATAGGAGACTATGATGATTAGTGATGTTCCAGTATTTGTGAACCATCGTAAACTTGTAAACACAGTATAGGAGACTATGATGATTAGTGATGTTCCAGTACTTGTGAACCATCGTAAACTTGTAAACACAGTATAGGAGACTATGATGATTAGTGATGTTCCAGTATTTGTGAACCATCGTACACTTATCAACACAGTATAGGAGAACACGATGATTAGTGATGTTCCAGTATTTGTGAACCATCGTAAACTTGTAATCACAGTATAGGATACTATGATGATTAGTGATGTTCCAGTATTTGTGAACCATCATAAACTTGTAAACACAGTTTAGGAGACTATGATGATTAGTGATGTTCCAGTATTTGTGAACCATCGTAAACTTTTAAACACAGTATAGGAGACTATATGATGATTAGTGATGTTCCAGTATTTGTTAATCATCGTAAACTTTTAAACACAGTATAGGAGACTATGATGATTAGTGATGTTCCAGTATTTGTGAACCATCGTAAACTTGTAAACACAGTATAGGAGACTATGATGATTAGTGATGTTCCCGTATTTTTGAACAATCTTACACTTGTAAACACAGTATAAGAGACTATGATGATTACTGATGTTCCAGTATTTGTTAACCATCGTAAAATTGTAAACACAGTATAGGATACTATGATGATTACTGATGTTCCAGTATTTGTGAACAATCGTACACTTGTAAACACAGTATAGGAGACTATGATGATTAGTGATGTTCCAGTATTTGTGAACCATCGTAAACTTGTAAACACAGTATAGGAGACTATGATGATTAGTGATGTTCCAGTATTTGTGAACCATCGTAAACTTCAAAAACACAGTATAGGAGACTATGATGATTAGTGATGTTCCAGTATTTGTGAACCATCGTACACTTATAAACACAGTATAGGAGAACACGATGATTAGTGATGTTCCAGTATTTGTGAACCATGGTTTAACCGTTGTTTTCGGCCCATAAAACATAGGCCGGCAGCCATTTTTACAATATCACTTGGTTTGGACTTCGCTTAAAATCGCTTTTTGACCGACATTGTATTTTCTCCTGTAATTTAGTCCGATATTACGCGGTCCAGTTGCTAACCATGGCCGACATGTGTCGCGAAGTCAATTTCGGCCGGCATAAAGTGGCCCGGACGCCGTTTTTGGCCGATATTACCTCTTACGTCGTCATTTTCGGCCGTTATTACGAGGTCCAGTCTTCATTTTGGCCGTTATTAAGTTTTCCGTCGTCGTTTGCGGCCGATATTACGCGGCCCGGTTATCATTTTCACTAGTTCGGTTGTTTTTTATGACCGATTCATGTTTCTCTGTCGTCTTTTGCGGCCGTTACTACGCGATTTGGGAGGTCTCAATCGTCCGGAGATCGACGGAAAATCCTCGCTCAAACTTTTCGAGTATTATTTTTTTTAATTTTTAGAGTTTTCAAACGAATTTTCGAGTACACGAATTTTCACTACTCGCTAATAGGCTGAATAATTCTATCTTAATAATAATTTTAAAATTGGTTAGTGAGGTAAAAACTGGAAGCAAAACAAATAATGTATGAATAACAATTTCTCCTGACAAATGTTGTGAGTGGCATTTTTCACGCAAAAACATATCAAGGGAGGCCCCTAGTGAGGCCCCCCCAGGCCGAGGCCCCCGGCGGCCGCCGTGTCTGCCGTTAGGGTAATACGGCCCTGATGATGATTAGTGATGTTCCAGTATTTGTAAACAATCGAAAAACTTGTAAACATAGTATAGGAGACTATGATGATTAGTGATGTTCCAGTATTTGTGAACCATCGTACACTTGTAAACACAGTATAGGATACTATGATAACTAGTGATCTTCCAGTATTTATGAACCATCGTACACTTCTAAACACAGTATAGGATACTATGATGACTAGTAATGTTCCAGTGTTTTACATGTAAACTCACGTAGTACACAAATCGTATTGAACATGGAGTAGATTATATTTGGGATGCCTGGTCACCAAGGGTGTTAACGACCCTTAGAAATACATGCTTCTGATTAATCTTCGAAGGTCTCAATTGATTTTGAGATATAAGCTAACGTTAAAACATATACCTTAAATGTAGAATTTAATATTATCGCTCACCCATCGGAGTTTGAGGATTGTGATGCGCTTGGACTCAAAACTTACCTAAAAACAATTAAAATATAATTTAATAACATATTTGTTGGTACAGACATAAATATTCAATTTCAGACAATGTTTTGAATATATTAACACCAAATCAACCGTAAAGTTTAAGGAATTGTGTCTAAATATTTTAGCTTAAGTAAGTAATTATGTAATTTTAAGTAATATCTACGGGAATACTTTTTCTTCGCCCGTTTAATAATGCATTAACTTAATTAAAATGAACACTGTACTGAGGATATGGGATCTCAAAATACTGCTGAAATTCTGTCATCTTGAAACTGATTGAGATTTTTTATTAGACTAGATTTAACCTATGTTTGAACCGGTTAGCTCTACTTGAAAAGTATTTTAATCATTGATAGAAGCAGGTTTCGTGTGGTTGAAACGTAAAAGACCACGAACCCATTAATATTCATAAATTAATAAAGATTACAACCCCTTAATAGAATCACGTTTAGTTCCATGTCCCGGGATAGTTTACAACGTTTGATATGTATATTGGTCTACCTTCAGATGCTATCTATGTTGTTGATTGGAAAATGTTGTTCGCCCTTTAGGAAAGATTATAATGTTTGCTTGGCTGATTATATATATTTAACGTTCATTCATACTGAGCGTGCATCTATAGTTAAAACGATAATTTTATCCCAATTATACTATAAATCTTTCTCACTTTAAAATATAAATAGAACCAAAAGGTTTACGTCATTACATTTTTAAAATTCGGCTTATTTTTCACTATCCAACCGTTTTCTTTCTTCTTCAAAATCAAAATAACTCTTAAACAATACGGAGCTGGTTCCTCAATCAACAATTTATATATTTCCACTCAGCTCCGACGCAGAAGAAGTTAAAGTACATCGGCATGCAATTACAAGGTCTGCGTCAAAGGCTATTAGAATCGGAGGGTTGAAATTGAATTCCTCCATTAAAGAGGGAGCTAGAAATGTCGTAACGTCTCGGTCATACGACATTAAAATGTAATCTTTGTGTATAAGTATAATTTGACAATATCTTACTGAAATCTCAATTAATAAAGTGACACTGTCTTCGGATTTCCTTAACTAAGCGTTTAAGCGGTTTAAGCGATAAAAGTGTCTAAGACTTTTAATTAACAAAGAACTAAAAATATATATGGATAACCACTGGTTTTGTATTTATCCTACAAGAAGAGTAACTAATATCTGTAGCTCAATCCTCCCGTAAGATGATGAAAGGTGACCTTACGTTCGCTACTGACTCCAAATTTGGACTTTCAATATAGACCAACGTCACGTATTTGTAACGCTCCGGGTTTCGCTATAGACCGACGTCACATATGTGTGACGCGTGGAGCGCTAACCACAGCCCGACGTCACGTATTTGTGACTCGAGCCTATTGTTACTAAATACGCTTTGGCTGCCTGTCAGTGTATATGATCGTCTTTTAAACTGCATATCGGGCTATAGGAATGTCTGCCACATATAAGGGTCACTTGGTCCGGGCGTGGGATATTTCGTATCATATTTTATGAATTGGCAAAAACTGTAATGTAAAATCGTGTTCACTCGTTTAGCCTATATCTAATCTACACAATTTTAAAATAGAAAGAGAGCAACAGGACTCACAAGATGTAAAAGTAATTAATTTAGTTATTTTGAAGTTCAGCATTATGATATGGGTTGGTTAATGACTTTGTTCTTTGTTTAACTGGTTGTGCAGGATATGAAATAGCATTCACGAAAATAGCTATTATTCGTAGAACAAACTTTGGAGAAATTTTGACCACTGTTCGTTTGTTATTCATAAACTAGCAGGATATTTTTATAAAAAGATGTCCAAGGAACTAGTGACCAAATTTGTATGCTTTTTGTGTCCATTAAAAGAGGAAGTGTAAGTTCTAACAATTTCTTTATAATTTTCAATCGTTTTTGGGGAAGAATATAAGTAAATTAAATTGTAAATACAACCGCTGTTGTACATTAATAAAACAAAGTAAGGCGGCAAAACCTGATGCTGCAATTAATTGTAAAAATAAAACGACTGTTTAGTTTTAATGAGAGTTGTGACTGCACAGCGAGTTATGAGTGGAATTCAAAAGCATTAGAAGAACGTTTGCGTCACGGTTCGATCAAAAGGTCGTACTAGTTAATATTTACAAAATAACAATAACCATTTTTTCCATCAATATATTTTACTTACAGAATTTTCGAAATTTTTAAATAACAATTCTTAGTAAAACCACGAAAAAAATTATTTTCAAATCTAAATTAGATGAAAACATTTTAATAACTTTGTTCAATTTGCTCTATACATTCTTACTCAAATCGGGAAACTAACCAAATATATGATCAAAACAAAAACTCAACTATTATTTCCCGGATACACTAATTCTGAGTTTAGTTTGACCAAACCGAATGATATAATTATACTTTAAGCTCTTGTTTATAATGAAGAAAAATACAGACCAGAACCATTGCCAGAGCATCATATCGAACAAAGATGAACAGGGTGCAACACCCAAACAGTCCGTGGTGAAACCTGCATATTTCCACATCTCTCTACACCTTCCCTTATCACCTCTCCCCTTTCCACCCCCTTTCATCATTCCTTCTTCTTCTCACGCGATCTGTCTTTCAACATCATTGTCCCCCAGAGTTAAACCACATAATGCTGTATTTTTCTTATTCATTAAGCGAGTACCACAGGACTATAGCGATGTAGGCTTTTCTACCTCCCTTACATCTTAGAAGTAAACTATTTAATTTGGACCACTTCTTACAAAGATAATGGACACGGAATATCCTAAGAGTTATTATCAGTTATTATCCCTAAAATGAAAAACAACATTACACTTATTGGTGCAATCTTTCTTAACTACTGGAAGAAACTCAAAAGCATATAAATAAACAATATATTATTAGTGAATTTCCTATGGAAAGTGAACCTTTAGTATGGCCTGTACGGTGAAACTTAAGCCCAGGACCACCATAGAAGTTCCTAACGTGACCCTCTAAACACGTTTTGGGGGGTCGTTCAAAATTATATATATATATATATATATATATATATATATATATATTTATTTATTTATATATAGCACTCTAGTGGTCGCATTTTTGTCCGATTTACTTCAAATTTGGTAGGGACGTTCCTTTCTATAATCAGTTGGACACGTTCGTTGGGCAAAACAATCGGAAAACAGCTCTAAACTCCTTTTTTTGGGGATTATTCTTTAAAATTTCGAGTTTTTGGACCCAAAAGGGTGAGAAAAGCCCCGGACGTAAAGTTAATGCATGTATTAAGATGGGAATTAGTTAAGCAAAAGTTTTAAGCCCTCTCTCGTCGTTCTAGCATAAATATTTACCGAGTTATTAAAGAAAATGTATATCGGCTAAACATAATATGTTGTCTTATGGGGTTTTACATTAGAAAAGCATGTTATTCATTTGTTGGTGTATTTGTATCATCCCAAGCAACCTCGCACCTACTTTCAAGCCTGACTGGACCTTTTCTCAACCTTATGATTCGCAAAATTGTATTCCTAGCATTGCAGGTAAATGAAACCAGGAGCATCAGAACAGTCAAGAAATTAATGTTTACAGATTTCAATAAAATTTGAATAAATGTATATTTTTACACTGGTTTTAAGTTTTAAATGTTTTGTTTGTGGAAATTTCACTTCCCTCACGTCAGCGTGCTGCGTGCGAACTCGTAATAAAATTCCAAAACCAAATTTGAAATGGGTACATTCTGAGCTCACACGTAAGACAGTAAACGATCTTGACCAGTCACACCAGCCAGCATCACATTATATTTATGATCAGTGTGAGTAGCCGAAATCGATCGCATTGAACTATACGTTATGTATGGTTATGAGTAAAATGTATAAATGAAGATATATTTGTCATGTTATAAGACTAGTTTATTACACCATGCTTTAGTACCAGGGAGACTGAGACCATGCTCGGTGATATTTTATTACTTTATTGGGTGAAAAACCACCTATATGCAACCTTAAAACTATTTGCAGTTTTTATTCGGCGGTTCTAGTCAGTTGTTCATGAAATCACTTGTTGATACTTTACCATGTGTAAGTGCTACTTTGACAGTTCACTGGTTATTTATTCACAGCTGTTATGATTATTTTATTTTTATTTGAAACTCCATAAGCCCAATGTTAAAATTTATATCTTACAATAAAATTTGAATTTTCCTGTGGTTGAGGTTTTTACAAATCGTCTCTTTAGGTCCAAAACCTTTAATTCCAAAGCTTAAACAACATTATTTTTCTAGATTCCGAGACAGATATTACAAACAAACAAACAAACAGACATTGCTCGTGTTAGAGTAAAAGATTGTAACACGCACGGTAACTATTAAAAATACGGTAGGGGACATAAACATAAACAAATGACGTCAATGGGTCGAATGTAAACATGTCTATTTTTATTTACACACCGATATGTCAAAAAACCCGTATTTTTTCTGTTCTCCCTGCAGACGCCTGGAACTAAATAAGTAAATATTGTAGTTTTAAGACTTTTAGCAGAAAGATTTTGAGGAGTAAATATTTGATATTGTGGCGAGAAAATCACTGGAATATTATAATTTGTTTTTGCAACTTTTTTTGTATAATTTGCAACTTTAAGAGATTGCGTTATTTAATTGTACTGCTTTCATAGCGAATTTCCTATGGTAAAGTGAGGAATTACCCTCATGGTGAAACTTAAGCCAAGGTGCATCAGAATAGCCAAAAAATTAAAAAATCCGTTTTACAAAAAACGTTTATAGTGTTTGTTTTAATGCCCTTATTGGTTTGAATAAAAAGTGTTTTATGCAACACAACGAACCATCACGAAATAATATAAAACCAAACCTAATATAAAACCACAATGAAAGAAACAATTAACGGTATGCCAAATGTGTAAACTAAGTTAAATAGACGAAAACAAAAACTAACAAAATGTAAAAACATACTATTGTTGGTTAGAACACTAAAATAAATAAAAAACTATCTGAATAAGGGTGCTAGGTGGATCAAGCCTAAAAATCAAGTTAACATGAAGGACGATTCATAAATGAAAACAACGTTTTATAAACATAGCACTTGACAGATACAATCTGAACAGAACCATATGTCAAGAAAGTTTGTTTACATTCGATCCATTGACGTCATTTGTTTATATTTATGGCCCCTACCGTATTTTTTCTAGTTACCGTGGTAACTCGGTACCATGCTTATCGTGCTAATCGATAAACTATTTCTTTAAACTTTGCATAAACTAGTCAAACAGTGCCGCGGTTCGTGCTAGTGTGTAACTTCATATGAAAGCACGTAGGCCTAGGTGTTCAATTTGCCACCCTCTCGAAGCATGATGAAGCAAAATTGATTTCTAAACAAACATATTAATGGTTCTAGAAAACTGGCAAATACTTTCTCCCTTGACACGACATATACATATCGTGAAGAATTAAACCCAATTATATTTACTAAATATAGAATATAAAGTATAGAAAAATGAGTGGAAAATGTTCTAGTAATTTTCTTATTTCTAGAAATGTCCACCCAAACTCTTTTAATAGAGGCACTACACATTTGCTAAACACAGGATTACAGGTTTGCTACACCCCTCCACCATCCCAGGGTTTGGTGCCAAAATATTATGAATATCGTCTATTGATCAATTTTCATCTACATAACCAAGTTTCATTTAAACTGATCAGTAAATAACAGAGAAATAAGACACTTTTTCTTTCCCATTAGAAACAACACTGGAAATATACTGTGATTACCGCAAGTAAAAATTTAAATTTTCTTCCCGACCATTAGTCGTAGAATATTAATCCAAATTACTACTTTATTTCTTTTTTTGAGATATTAAAACACCATTGCAAATATTTTTAAATATGTTTAGTGTACCTTTTGAACCCTAGAATTTCTGAACGCGAATGTGCGCAGGAATGTAGGTGGTGACATTTTTTAAGTGACCTGGAGCACGATAAAAAAAAATTTTAACTAAAATCGTTAAGCCATTTTTGAGAAACATTGAATTTATATGTTTTAAGCGGATTTTGGGATAATTTACCCTTCAAAATCAAAAGTGTAACAAAATTAAAAATCTGCTGGAGATAGCGTGGGTTAGTACTCATAAACCAAACTGAATCAAAATTGGTCCTTAGGCGTGCTATCTAGATCTGTAAACATCAATAGAGACAGACAGGCATCACCAAAAAAACTACTGTTTTGGGTTCAGGGAGAACTAAACCGGATATAAAAATTCAAATCCAACAAAATTGACGAAAACAAGCATTTCTCCATATACTATGTATAAGGGGAGATATTAAAAATCACAATTCATACAGAGACAAAATTGGAACATATTATGAATCAGTTCAAGTGGATTTTGGATTATAATATTTCAAGGAGGCTTAAATACACGGTTTTGTAAACTCACTAAAACTTAATATGGTCATTATGTGTGTGTTTTAATGTTAACTTATGACTCAGTGAAATTCAGGTGAAAAAACATGCCATTCCTTTGCAAATAATCCATTGAAATTGACGCTGTGAGGGGCGCGAAGACGACGGGTTGTTTTGATAAACATCAACAGTTCCCAGGAGGATGTTATTTAGGGGATATTGTCAAAGTATCTGTTTATCTCCTTTTATGCGATTTTTATTTTATTGACTTTACTTATCAAGGTTTTTTAAAATATTTTTGTATTTTAACACTTTAAACACACTATATGGACTATTTTGTTGCCTATTATTCTGATTTACTCAGTTTTCTAATCGAAAATAAATCCAAGTGTTTATTTTCTTAGTGACAGGGACGGAAATTAATTGATTCTTATTTATTTTAAAGTAAAGCTATTCCATTTTGCAGCTCATCTTAGAGTGTAAATGCAAGTATTAGATAGTATTTTGTTGCGTAGGAAATCCCGCTCGTCGTTAAACTATGCGTCGTTTTGCTACATGCTTTATCTTACTCGAAATACTAGGCCTACCTTGACCGAGCGTCTTTCGTCACTTTAAGAACAATCATTTATCCATGACATGGCAACTTGTTTGGGCCACTTGGGGGAGTCCTCATATCGGAAAAAATTCTTCTACTCTAACAACGTGGAATGGTCCAGAAGCAGGTTTGAGGAGCCTTTTTTGATCAATTTAGATAACGTATTTTCTCCATAAGTATACCATCTCAATCATCTCAATTGGCAACTTTTGACTTTTTAATTTTGGCAATGGGGCGAAGCCATGAGATTTTGGGGTAAAACGCTTCCAAAATATGTTTGGTCCCCCACAACGTGGTACGGTGTGGGAGTAGTTTTGAGGAGTTTGTTTGCTACGAAATTGAGTACTACATTTATTAGTACATAGATTTATTCTCTATAAGAATAACATGATAACCATTTAGCCAGTTGGGCGGAGCCCTAAGGTAGGGAGTATCCAAATATTATGAACCAATGGCAATTGGCTAAAGTCACGTAACAATACTGCAAGAATAACATGGCAACTTTGCCAGGGGACCCCTAAGGTTTGTGGGGGAGACATATACAACTTGGGGCATTGTTCAAGAGATTCAGATTTGTAAAAAAATCCAAAGAACCATCGCATGTCAATATAACTTCGGGAAGTCATAGAAAAAGCCAGTAAGTCGGGACCTCCGTGAGGTCGGGGAAAATGTATTCCAAGTCTGTTATTCCCCCAACAACCGGTTGGCTTAGCCATTTGATTTGGTAGCCTAATCTGGTCTTCTCATGCTGCTGTCCAGGAGCAGATTTGAGGACCCATTTTCAAGCAATTGACAAATAATATTTTCTAATAAGAAAAACACAGCAGCTTTGTATGCGAGAGGGCGGAGACCCCAGGGCCTGGGAAAAACGAAAAAGTATCTTAAATGTGTTTGTCCTCACAACGTGGTATAGTCCAGGAGTAGTTTTGAGGAGCCATTTTCGAAATCACACGGACATACACAAGCAAAACTATTTTATTAGTATAAATCGGCACTGCATTTCGTTATTAGTATTTATTTAATTCATCTTGAAATTCATTCCGGCTACTTATTTTTATTTCAGAGCACATAATATAAAACGTCTGACTGTTCGCTGTTGATATTCACATTTTTAATTTGTATTTGTACTCGTCGCTCGAAGAGACTGGCCCTAAATTTGTCGTGATACTTCTGCATTGATTTATTTTCTTCAGCATGGAGACAGTAAATAGAATATTGACATACACAAAAACAGAATCATAAAGGAGCAATTTGTTTATAACATTTCATAACCATCACAGTAAAACGTAAATTTGAAGTAAATAACTGACATTTCATTTAAATATTTAAAATATACCTAAGCTAACTCTATTATATACAGTATTTCAATTAGTGTACACATTTAAATTTTAACATGAATATGTTTTTAGTTTTATTTTTTTAAACTAATTTAACTTTTAATAAGCTCTAAACTGGACATCAAGTCAAACGGAATGTTTTACGCGTTATTTACAGTATGTTGATGTCATGCTGTATGAATTATGTCTGAACATAAAAAATCTTTATTTGTGAACGTTTTGTAAGTAAATGTTTTTTTATCTCCGTCGAATGTGAGAGGCTTAAAGCTTTTGCCTAACACGCAAATTGTAGCATCATCTTACAAAGCGCTTCCCCATTTGAAAACAACCTACAGTAAACCACCCCTTTGTCTCGGCACTCGCTAATGGCGGAGCGAGTCGCGCAAAGGCCTTTGTGAGGGTCGAACAACACTCCGGGCTTATAGTTTATGCTTAAACCGCCTGAATACCACGTAATTTAAAACGTTTCTCTGACTAAAACATACATTTTATATAAAAAATTGTTTAAATTATTAAATCGGTTTGCGATATATCACTTATAAAACTGAACTCGTTTTCAGATCTCGAAAAGTATTCAAAGATTGTTATTTAAGCATTTACAATATAGTTAAAACCAAAATAAAACCTAATTATATGTTTTCAGGGATGACGTTTGTACGACAA
The DNA here is from genome assembly GCA_963675035.1 of Allygus modestus. Classification (NCBI taxonomy): domain Eukaryota; kingdom Metazoa; phylum Arthropoda; class Insecta; order Hemiptera; family Cicadellidae; genus Allygus; species Allygus modestus. The sequence continues at coordinate 30,579,769 of OY776116.1, forward strand.
AATACCCCCGTCTCAGCAAACCTACGTACTTGGCGAATTTTCAATGCATAATATATGTCTTGATACGACATAAAGCCGCATACCAAGTTTCATAAAAATATATTCACATATAAACTATATATACAGTTTTAATTAGTCTCCATAAGAATAACATTGGTGATGAGTACGTAGGTTTGCTGAGCAAGGAACACAAACAATTGGTTTTTATGCAAATATAAATAGAATTTAACTAGGCGAAGCTACATACCAAGTTTCATCAAATTCAATCATAAATAAGGGCTGTATAACATTTTAATTATTCTCCATAATAATGACATGGGGCTGAGTAAGTAGGTTTGCTGCAACAAGGAACAAAACCAATGGGTTTTTATGCAAATATCAATATAACTCAACAAGGTGAAGCGACATGCCAAGTTGTATTAATTTAAGTTAATACTTAAGGGAGTCATTACATTTTACTTATTCTACATTAGAATAACATGGGGGCTGAGTACGCAGATTTTCGGCTACAGGGATAAACAACAAAACATCAATTTTTTGTGCAGATATCAATATACCAGTTCTACATGAAGCCACATACCAAGTTTCATCAATATACATTCATAAATTATCAAGATATCAAATTTTATTTATCCTCCATAAGGATAACATTGGGCAATGTACTGTGTTTAGCACTTTGAATATCTCTGCAAGGTTGGGTGTAGAATCACAATTTAAACACCAAAATGATTGTTTTGTGGAGCTGAACTGATTGGTAAAAGCAAATGTGAAGTTCACATTAAAATGAACTGAGGAAAAGCCAAAAACCTCTTTCCCATAAGATTAACATAGGAGATTTTATGAACACGTTTTTAGGATTTTCTCCGCAACCACTTAACCTAGGTTAATAATTCAAAATACTATATTATTTTTTTAAGCTCTATAACATGGCCAAAACCAAAATTAAGTTTTTTAAAAGTTTTAGGGTGAAAAATGCAAAAAGCTAATTTTTGGAAAATTTAAAACCTCCATAAACCCCTCTTCCCTTCGTCCCATTTTCTGGTTTTCGAGCTTTAAGTCATGAATGTCACTTTACACATTTGAACCAAATTTCATCGAAATCGGACGGTTTTTACTCAAGTTATCGCATTCACGGACACACACACACACACACACACACACATATATATATATATATATATAAATTTGAACGAATAGTGTTTTTGGCATCTGGGGACCTCAAAAAAAATGTATCATTGTCTCAGACTTAAGTCTTACCATGAGACCAACGGTAATAGCTTCTTCCCTATAGGGGAAATTCGCTAAAAGTGTAAAATATTTAATTTACGTATCTTAAACACTATATTAAAATCAAACGTTTTCTTCCACAAATCCTTAATGGAGGGGACGTTTTTAACAATCACGTGCTGTACGGAGACGACTTGTTGGTAGGGGGAGAACGTGAGGGGGAAAGGGTCCGGGAAAGTTGTAAACGATCCCCACAGTCCATACACTACTGCAATTTACAATGCCAACTGAGAAGCTATCAATTTAAACGCAGTGTAAGGTGGGAAGGTTAGGTGGTTATATGTCTTAGAAGATATTAGGTGAGAATAGAGGTTAGGTGGGATATATATTGGGTGTTGGTTGTAAGTGGGCATATTATAATATAGTAGAAAATATTTTTAAACAATAATATGTTAACATTGTTACATAAAACCAATGGTGTGGCAAACTATCTTTCAATGTGTAACAATTATGGATAACTAACCTTGCTAGAAACCTTAGTATAAAAAGGGTACAATAAATTACGTATCACAACACTACAAAATACATTTACACTTATTCTATAAAAGTTAAAATACAAGACTGTAAATATCCATAAAAGGTGGTAAGGATACAACAATCTATTACCACAACATATCTTATGAGTTTGTACCGACTGGTATGAACGTACAGTATAAGTGTAAGTATATATCGGAGTGTTGTGAGACGGTAATTATTGCAGCCTGTTGTATCAACACGTAACGTACACTACAAAAAATTGTTTAAAAGTAATAAATGGAGATATGAATCTAAAGTATCGTCAGAACGTTTTATTTAACTTTCAAATGAAAGTTACTGAAAGCCTTCTCTCCCTCCCTTTCCAAATTAATTTATAATTTAAGCACTACTGTATGTCAAAAAAGATTAAAGTATTAATGGGAACATAACATTGTGAAGTACACAAATAAAATTAACTAACCTGCAATAAAATAATAAAACCACTCCGACTTCCATTATCATTTGTAGAACATAAGTACAATATTTCACATTATACTTGTCAAATTATTTTGACTTTAATTCTGAAGTGATCTTGAAGTGACACGCCCGAAAGCTGTTACTTAAAATGTCACTTTGGTGCTGAATTTATCCTTATCTTATCATTTACCCTGCAGCAGCGACTCGATATTATAAATACAACAATATTCTGTCTTTTTGAGCCTTCGTATTAACATTAAACGTTTATAATTCTGTTTTATATTTGTTGAACCTAATTCAATAATATACACAACCTTTTCTAAAGCAATGAATTAAGTACATACAAGTTAAAGGACATTTCTTCAAATTGGAATTTGATTATCTGATTATTTTAATTTGTCTATAACAATTAAATCAGATGAACTGGGCAAAGCTATTAGCTTGATATATGTTCCATTTATTTCAGTTATTGCAAAATACTGAAAACACCAATTAACACCATAATGGATATTTTAACAATCTGCATTGCTCAACCACTAAACATTGAAACACTAAATATTGAAATTTAAAATATAGCCATTATAAATAAATAACGATACGTAAAAAGACGACAGCAGCATTTATTACACTTAACTACTCCAGTATTCTAGAGGGGGTTACTTTTTAAGTAATAAGTGTAGCAAATCCTCTTATTGTTGCTCCTTTCACTTTGCTGACTTCCCTTAGTACTCATGAAACAATACATTTAAAAAATGTATCCGGACTGATGTGCGATCAGGTCGATTGTGCCTTCAGTCGTTGGTTGGGTCATCTACCTAGCGTTCCACCACTTCAAAATAACCTCCAGTAAGCATTCCATTGTCCAAACATTCGCTAATGGTGGAGCAAGCCGGTTTGAAGGGTTTTGTAAGAATTGAGGAAAATGGGGATTAAATCATGTTATGGACAATATAGCCGATAAATCTGCAATGATTCACTTTTTATGTAAACATTTTCATCACATTTTGATACATTTATAAATAATTATAATCATATTTTGCATATGTGCCCTGTCCAATTATTCAATATGTTAAGATACCTGTTTGTCCCCATGCGTTACTTTTCCCAATGATGTATTAATATAGTTTAATATAATAATTGTGTATTGTTTTAATTTTCCATCCCTCTGAATATTTCACTTTATTTATTAACCATTTAATCCCATGAGTAGATATTTCATCATAATTCACAATAGCCTACCTAACATTTAATTAATTTAAAGATTAATCCTGTACAATTATCTCAGATCACATTTTACATAGCCTAAGTATTTGAAATTCAAAATTTATCTCATTTTATAACCAGAAGTGAACATGTGTTTCCTCCAGAGAAAGTAACTTTGGGCTCAAGATTAGTGTTTTGTGTTTAGTTTTGTGAACCCTATAACAATCAACAGAGAAAGCACCTGGTGATGAAGACTCCTGGAGAAGACATGGCCTGTGTTAGATGTTTGGAGGACACTGTCCCAAATTTCATTTAAATTTCCCATTTAAATAGTATTTAGACATCAACAGTCCAATATTTTACAGTCACCGGAGCCCAGATCAGTTACTTCCCTTATTTGGCCACCGCAAGAATAATTAATAATATATGGGCGAAGAAATATGTTGCTGAATTGGTGAGATTGTTTCATTTAGTAGGCCTAACTACAAACTTCAAGACTTCACCAATATAAATTACTTCAAGACTTACTAAATATTCAGTCATAAACTTTGAATCCGAAATAGGCTATTAATTTTTCAGCACATCAAAATTACCATATATAAACTTTGAGGGAATATCAGGACTTTAAATATAGCCTAGAGAACTTTTGTTTATTGGCAACCATTTTGAATTCTATAGCATCTCAAAGACTATACCAACAGTGACTTTCATTAGTTTCATTAGAGATCACTAATTTTAGACTTTTATTAATATTAAATTAGTTTTTCATTGGCTTGTAGATCAATTATAATTTATTTTATAATATTTATTTACTCAATTATCAAGAGTTTTATGGAATTTTGCCGGCACGATCAACTACACCCTGAGACAGAACCCCTTGTGCATACCAATTGAGCTAAGCCACCATTATTTTATAATTCAACTATTAATTCAAATTTTAGAAAGTCCCTATGATTGTAACATATAATTATTAGTCCCTTTCACATAATTAGTAGTCCAAACATATGTAAATTCCTTTAATAAACAATCTATCTACCCATTGTTAACAGCTGTTTCCTTTACCTAAGTTAAGTAGTAGTATAACAGCGAACAGAACATAAGAGGAAAAGGTATTTGAGTAACACAGTCAGTTGTCTCACCCCCCTTTTGTACTTATTTATTATTTCAAATCGAACATTTGTTTGAGCGAATTTCCCCTATAGGGAAGAAGCTATTACCGTTGGTCTCATGGTAAGACTTAAGCCCGAGTTCATGATAACTTTTCGTTTTGAGGTCCCCAGATGCCAAAAACACTATTCGTTCAAATTTATATATATGTAGATATTTATCTATATATATATATGTGTGTGTGTGTGTGTGTATGTGTGTGTGTGTGTGTGTGTGTGTGTGTGTGTGTGTGTGTGTGTGTGTGTGTGTGTGTGTGTGTGTGTGTGTGTGTGTTTGTGTGTGTGTGTATGTTTGTGTGTGTGTGTGTGTGTGTGTGTGTGTGTGTGTGTGTGTGTGTGTGTGTGTGTGTTTGTGTGTGTGTGTATGTTTGTGTGTGTGTGTGTGTGTGTGTCCGTGAATGCGATAACTTGAGTAAAAAACGTCCGATTTCGATGAAATTTGGCTCCAATGTGTAAAATGACATTCATGACTTTAAGTTCGAAAACCAGAAAAATCGGACCCCAAAAATCAGTTTATTTGCACTTTTCACCCTGAAATTTTTAAATCACACAATTTTTGTTTTAACCACGTTATAGAGCTTAAAAAACAAATAATATAGTATTTTGAATCATTAACCTAGGTTAAGTGGTTGCGGAGAAAATCCAAAAAAAGTGTTCATAAAATCCTCCATGTAAATCTTATGGAAAAATGGTTTTTAGCTTTTCCTTAATTAATTTTACTGTAAACTTCACATTTGCTTTTGCCAATCAGTTTAGCTCTACAAAACAATCATTTTGGTGTTTAAATTGTGATTCTACGTCCAACCGTTGCCGAGATATTCAAAGTGCTAAACACAGTACGTTGTCCAATGTTATCTTTATGGAGAATATTTAAAATTTGATATCTCGATTATTTATGAACATATATTGATGAAACTTGGTATGGGGCTTCACCTAGTACTGGTATATTGATATTTGCACAAAAAAATTGATTTTTGTTGATTATCCTCTTAGCAGCAAACCTGCTTTCTCATCCCTAATGTTATTCTTATGTCGAATACGTAAAGCTTTATATATCTCCCTTAATTATGAACATAAATCATTACAACTTGGTGTGTAGCTTCACCTGGTTGAGTTATATTGATAATTGCAAAAAACCCACATTTTTATCTTCCTCGTTGCAGCAAACCTGCGTTCTCAACCCTAATGTTATTCTTACGGAGAATAAATAAAATGCTATAGGGCCTATATCACTTATTTATTTAAGTATTTTTATGAAACTTGGTAAGTCGCTTTATGTGGTAGTAAGAAATATATTCATGCATAGGAAATTCGCTGAGTACGCAGGTTTGCTGCGACGGGGGTATTTAATAATCAATCAACCTATAACTTAGAGGTAAAATAATTTACATTACAAAAAAAATAAAATACTGATCTGTCCTATAAATTTTGAAAATCGCTTGGCGTGACTGACCGACTGATTTTAGACAATTTTTTTAACTGAAAGCTATTACAAATGTACTACTAAAAATACATGATTATGGCTTATTACTTAATTTATTCTTTAAATTAAAAGAATTTATTTATTTAATAATCCTCGCAATTGTATTTTGGTGTATTTATGTACACATGTAATATATTTTGGTAGAAATCCAAAAAAATACTCAGACTTTCAAAAATGGCAGAAACAATTAATAATTTAAATATTTGACGGATTTATTGGTTGCTAAGTCTGTAACAAAAATCAACAACAACAAAAATTTGACCTATTTTAAACCAATTTAGATCATAAAATGAGTTGAGTCTACGTGTTTAAAAGCTATCTTAACACATGTTTTATAAATAATGTTAACGCAAGATCAAAATAAACACTCTGTAGTGTATGAAATGATTCTACAACGGTTTATTAGTTAGTCACCAATCTTTATAATCGACAACGTGTTTCCGTAGATAGGGCTTAATTAGGCTCATCAGTGGTTGGGGGATGGTTGGAGGGTGGTGCGGGGGGTGTTGAACAGGTGACAATAAGGGTACAATAAGAGGTCGTGGATGGGGGCTTACATCTTGCATCCTCACCGTTATCCTCGTTAAATTGATCTACAGCAAAATAGGTTGAGTTGAAACTACTTCATTAAATACAAAGCTATACTTACATTATTTATAAGTTTCATATCAAACGTATTAATATTTTATTTTTATTTTAATCATTTTTAATAGCTGATCTCCCGTTCAACAAACGGGGAATTGCTGTCCCAAACCCGATATGGGTTTTGAATGATTCTTTCTGTTACCACAGTAACAGAAAGAATCAAGGAATCAAAAGAATAACCTCATTAAAATAAGGAACAGCTCGTTTAAGACCAGGAGTGCGGAGCTCTTAAGGATTTTTTTAGAAGCGAAAATGCCCATATATCTCTGCTACATCATGGGAACATGAAGTCAATTGGTTTAGAGGTTTTTAATGTTAAAATGGATCACAGATAATGACACACAGGCACGCCATCTCCTCTATAATATTATGGGTGGATGGATGGATGGGTGGATGTTGGATTATAAGCAAACCAATAAAATGCCCAATTTTTACATAAGCCAATAAATATCTGTATATATTCAATTGGGTAAAACCTCGTCCCAGTAATTTATCAAAATTAACATTATAACTGTGAGAGCCCCTGGGCAAAGCCCTAAATCAGATATATTTTTAAACCTTTAAAATAGGTTTTTGTTGATACCAAATGTATATTTTAATGGTTTATAGGGTAGAGTATCTGATAAAAATCAGTATAATATACTATAGTATAATATATTATAATATAATATATACATAGTATAATATTATTATATTTAAACTATAGATAAGAATCGTTGGTTAAAACATTGACAAAACTTCTTGGGTATTTAAAAGATAATAGATAAATTAAGAGTGGCATCATCGAGTAGCCATTAAAAAATACTTTAAGCCAGAATATTGTTTTACAACTCAATATCAATGGATTGAATTGCCTACTCGTAACACGTGAACCTGGCTACTGTTACTACTCCCAATTTAGCCTTTCCAGTTTGGAGTTCACGACATTCATTTTTTTTCTCTCTTGCATAGTTATTACAAATCGAATGATTTTAATTATTGAAATAGGGGAATAAATAACCGAGCTAATGCAATATTTGTGTGATCTGACATAGCTCGGCTTTGGTTTCTACACAATGAAATACAAAATTGGAATAAATAACGAGAATTAACACCTCGGTTATTTATTACTCCATTTTAAATATATTAAATAAATATCGTTAGACTTGACAGATAATCATTAATTCTTGTATTTTTTAATGGTTGGTTTTCAATCCATTTAAGAAATTGTCTGAGATAATGACAGTTGTGTTTATATACACTATCGCCATCAACAGTTGACTTAAGCTTGGTTGAATTAGGTTCCGTAGTTTTAAAATAAAAACTTTACAGTGAAAAGCCCATACAGACTGAAAACCAGGCACGGGAGACTCATGATCATATAGTAAACTGTGTTTGCCTTCACCCTAGGACTGCTATATACATTTTTCCAGAGAGTTACAGGATACTGTGTATAAATAATTACCCTCCAGCAAAATTAAAATTGTTAAGAATTTTATTTAAGGCAAAACATAGATAGCGACCATAACACCAACTTACTTTTATAATAGTATGGAATGGATATCACAGAGTAAGAAAATCCGTCTACTATAATTCTAGTATAGTATTTAAACCCAATTAACACCACCATGACCTTTTCTAGTATTTCTCATTCAACGAGCATCTGACCAATGGCATTGTTGTATATTATACTGGAATGAGAGTAATTATGCGATATCAATGTCAGTTTATACGATCATCTATGAATGTCCTAGTTTAGTAATACAATTATCTCGACACTGGATTGTGTAGTGGTCATTTCGTGATTGGTGGTGCAAAGTCGACGATCGTTTTTAACGTGATTATGCGATATCAATGTCAGTTTATACGATCATCTATGAATTTCCTAGTTTAGTAATACAATTATCTCGACACTGGATTGTGTAGTGGTCATTTCGTGATTGGTGGTGCAAAGTCGACGATCGTTCTTAATGTGATTATGCGATATCAATGTCAGTTTATACAATCATCTATGAATGTCCTAGTTTAGTAATACAATTATCTCGACACTGAATTGTGTAGTGGTCATTTCGTGATTGGGGGTGCAAAGTCGACGATCGTTCTTAACGTGATTATGCGATATCAATGTCAGTTTATACGATCATCTATGAATGTCCTAGTTTAGTAATACAATTATCTCGACACTGAATTGTGTAGTGGTCATTTCGTGATTGGTGGTGCAGATTCGACGATCGTTCTTAATATGATTATGCTGATTTTCATTGTTTTAAATCGCTGTTACGAAAAAATACTTAGACTGAAATTCAATTTAATTAAAGTTAAAGTTATGAAATTCACAAAAAAATAAATTTGTATTATAACCCTTCCTTAATAGACAGTGTGTTAACTGAACATGCCAATTGCAGACAACGTTATTAGTGAATTTCCTTTGGAAAGTAAACTATTAGCATGACCGGCACGGTGAAAATTAAGCCCAGGACCAACATAGAAGTTCCTAACGTGACCCCCTGAACACGTTTTGGGGGGTCGTTCAAAATTATATATATATATATATGTGTGTGTGTGTGTGTGTGTGTGTGTGTGTGTGTGTGTGTGTGTGTGTGTGTGTGTGTTTGCACTCTAGCGGTCGCATTTTTTGTCCGTTTTACTTCAAATTTGGTCGGCACTTTCCTTTCTGTAATCAATTGGACAAGTTCGTTGGACAAAAGAATCGAAAAACTCTAAACCCCTTTTTTGGGGATTAATCTTTCAAATTTCGAGTTTTTGGGCCCAAAAAGGGTCAGAAAAGCCCCGGATGTGACATTAACGAATGGAAAACGGTGGGGATTAGTAAAGCGGAAGTTTTAAGCCCTCTTTCGTCATTCTAGCATACATATTTACCGAGTTATTAAAGAAAATGTGTTTCGACTTAACACAGTACGTTGTCTTATGGGGGTTTTACACTAGAAAAGCCTGTTATTCCTTTGTTAGAGTACTTTTATTATCCCCAGCAACCTCACGCCTACTTTCAAGCCTGTCTGGACCTTCTCCTAACATTATAATACGCAAAATTGTATTCCAAGCTTTGCAGGTAGATGAAACCAGGAGCATCAGAACAGCCAAAAAATTACTATTTTCAGATTTTAATAAAAATTGGAATAAATGTATGTTTTTACACTGACTTTGAGTTTTAAAAGTTTTAAAGTGGAAATTCACTTCCCTCACGTCAGCGTGCTGCGTGCGAACTCGTTTTGAAGTTACATGGAAATGAATGAGTGGTTTTGATTGGTATTCAAACCAAGGGATCTCTTGAATTAACCTTTTTGAGTTATACAGTATGACTGTCTTACGACAAGGGAAAGCTCTTAGCCGATGGCCGAACTCTTGTGCAAAGTGCGGGGCTATCTCGATTGGGTTGACTACGATTGTATCATTATTGTAACTAGGTACATACCGTTGTAATCGTAACGGTACGTAATAATTGTTCAATAAAATTCCAAAATATTCATTATTTGAGATATTTTATGGGTTAACATTTATTATACAAATTTCTGCACAATGGTATCTCAAGGTATTTTATGTTGCATAATTAAACAGGTCTAACAACAGGTTAACAAGTCAGTTTTAGGTACAAGTACTTTTCATTGTGTTTAGCACTGTTCTTGCTATTATTTGTATCTCCACTTGTTTACTTTTCATAGTAATTTTCTTTGTTATTCCTTTAGTGAAAGAACTTATTGTTTTAATCTTTTTTAAATTATTCTATCTGTATTTTTATATAATATACTTTAAGTTTTGTTTTCAATATCTTAGGCCATCATGTTATTTTTCATTTTGGAAATATATTTACCGTGGGAGAATCTAAATATATGTACAGCCGGACGAGTAACTCCGTCACTCACTCGCTCACTCACTCACGTATGGGCGTACGAATTATAGACCCCTTCTATGGATGAGATATAAACTTCAAACCGTCATACCGGAAAATAGTTCAAGATATATCAAAGTAATTTCCGGTAAAACGGAGTTTCTTTAAGATGTTCGCCCTAAATTATTTTATATTTTTATGGGGTGACTATCATATCAAATTTCTGCACAATGGTACAGTTCGGGTCACAGTGCTTGACGCCTGGTTAGCGTATGCTCTGGAATGACTTCTGGCTTATATTTGGGTTACTACCGTTAGTGTTGCAGTATATTGTTGTCAACAGAAAACAAAATTAATTAATTTAATTTTAAAACATTGGTTTTAGTTATTTTCTTTATTGTTTGCTTTTACTTGCGATAAATTTGAGTTGTTTCTCGCCTTTCCCAGGCGCCAAGCATCGTGGCTCAAACTGTATCTCTTGTGTTCTTTAGAATGAGCACAATCATGAACTTCGATGTACGAAACGCCAGTCTGCAACTTGTCTTAGATATTCTTTTTGAACAAAACCAGTACAATAAGAGCTGCAGTCGACTAAATGTCAGTGTAGCAGTTGAAAACCTCGTCCCCAGTTAGTTGTTTCTGCGGCAGGCTTAGCGAACAGTTGGAACTTAGAAAACAACCTCCTCGTAAGCCTCTCTTTGTTTAACATGAACCGGCAAGAAAGGAACGTAGTGGTTAAGGACCAAAAATACCCCCATCGCAGCAAACCTGCATACTCAGCAAATTTCCAATGAATATATAACATAACACATGAAGCCACTTAACAGAATTCATAAGAAATATATTCACAAACAAGCGATATTTAAAATATTAATTATTCCCTGTAAGAACAACATTGGGGATGAGTACGCAGGTTTGCTGCAACAAAGAATACAAAATATGGGTTTTTATACAAATATCTATAGATCTCATCTATGCGAAGACACATACCAAGTTTCATCCATATACATTCATAAATAAGCGATATTTAACATTTTAATTATTTTCCATAAGACTAACATGGGGACCGAGTACCTAGGTTTGCTGCTACAGGAACCATAGGCGAAATTTTTTTTGTGAAAACAACAATAAACCACAACCAGATGAAGACATATACCAAATTTTGTCAGTTTATGTTCATAAATAAGCGAGATATACAATTTTTCTTTTTCTCCATAAGAATAACATTAGACAACATTCTGTGTTTAGCACTTTCAATATCTCAGTAACCAATTGACGAAGAGCAATGATCAAAATACAAAATTTTTGTTAAGCTGATTTCAATGGTAAAAATTAAAATTTGATTTAAATAAAAATTACATGTGAAAACCCAAAAAAAAACATTTTTGGGGTACAAAACCCCCAAAAAACCCCCTTCGGATGATGCGATTCGTCTGGTTTTCGAACTCGTTCAAATAAATGGTACTGTACACATTTTTACCAAATTTCATTAAGATCGGAGCTTTTTTACGAGAGTTATCGTGCTTACGGACATATATATATATATATATATATATATATATATATATATATATATATATACATATACAAAAATTTGAACGAATGGTGTTTTTAGCATCTGGGGACCTCAAAATGAAAACTTATCATGGTCTCGGGCTTAAGTCTTACTATGAGACCTACGGTAATAGCTTCTTCCCTATAGGGAAAATTCGCTAATATAGAGGTCTATCTTTTCAATGCTCGGCTATTGCAGATGTCTACAACACTACAGTTCAAAGATTATGTGTTATTTATCAAACGCGTTTTCCAAATCGACTTTGAATAAATGTTCTTGTCTGATTTAATAGTATTAATTATCAAATCTAGGTCAATCAATGCCCATATTCTACATATAACGTCAAGCCATACAAGAAACTGTTGAGAAACTTGTAAACCTGACAATTAGTGTCAACCACATTCTTGAAGGATGTCTTGATGAGAAACCCTGACGAAAATGAATGTTTTCGTCAGGGAAAATGAATGAAGGTTTTTTAAATGAATGTTTCTCTGAAGTCATAAATGAATATTAATGTCAGATTAAAACCAACTTGCCGGTGACGCGTTTAGATCTCCGAATGGGAATCTCGCAGGTGTAGAGCCAGATGTTTTGAAAAATTTACATTATAATCTTCTATAACGCTAAATAAGATAACTCCGTGAGATTAACATTGCAACTTTGAAAGCCCGTGGGACTGAGCCCTAAAGGTGAATGCTTTTAAAACCCGAAAAGGCAAATCTAGAGAGTAAGAGCTTTTGACGGACATACGGGTATGAAGGCACGCAATACGGGCAATAACGGGCATGAAGCTTCCTTTATATTGTTAATTAAATCAACATCACAAATCAACTTGGAGTACGCTATTCTACCGCGTTCCGGTATGGACTCAAAGTCACCATTAGGAACAAAAATATACTCGAAATATACTGAGACCTATTGCTATCGCAGCTTGAGAATATCGTTACAAATAAGTACAGACATTCACTACACAGAGTCCGTTAGCCTATCCCAAAAATCGTGGAGATAATATGTGGAAGCTCTTATTTTTTCTAATCATAAGCAATAAGCTAAAACACACCCTTGCACTACCGATCAACAGGTCACATATTATACCTAGAATAGGCATTTAAACTTCCCAACCTTTTTTTCTTTGACTATGCTTTTTTATTTATAGGGAAAAGTAGTTGCTTTAATTATTAAAACTTTCCATCCGATTATTAGGTAGGTACTGTTAAGAATAACATTTTTAAATGCCTGAATAATGTGTGTCTTTTAACTTTGAAGCAAAGAGTTTTTGTAGAGTTTAGCTTCAACTGTAATTCACTGACCATCGTATTATTTGGTTTTCTGATTATTCTGTTATGTACGTGAAACATTAAAGAATTCGTTTCTATGTAAAACTTTAACTTAAACAGTATACTGAATTGCTGTTAAGGTTATGCTGCAATAATACACGAAATATATCTAACTCAGAGTTGCAATTATGCAAAATACAAATACGCCCTTAAAAGGGGGAGGAAAGCTAATTTAAGTAATGTACTTTTTTCTTATCTTCCATTTTCTGTCAGATTTAGGTAACATTTTAAGATTGTTCGATCGCCTGACTCATTCACGTTGGTGTTCGCTTCACTCATACAACTGGGCAAGCGATTTCAGTAAACCTAAGTTATCAAAAGTTTCTTAAATTCTTGAAATTGCGAGGTACACAGAATCAACCTTTTGATGTATTATGTTATCATCTTATTATGCATGTTATATACCAAAAGCAAAATTTACTGATTTTTTATTTTGCTAAATACTTGAAACTATGTGATTTCAAAGCAAAAATGTACAGGATCTTTAATCAATTGTCATTCATTGATTGGGTCTTGGCCCTAGTTGTGTCGGCGTCAGAGGTATTAAACTATTAAGATATTCCTTTGAGTTCTCAGGTTTCTGCGAGCTCATGGTTAAAATTCAATTCCGCTTTTAAATCACAATTGTTCAGGCTACAGAATACTTAATTGCGTAGGAAAAAATTCAATATTTTGTCTTTGCGCAAGTTTTTTTTAAGATATCGTACGATATAGAAGGCTGAAACTTAGAACAATCATAGAAAATTAGATGGGGAAGAACCCTAAGGAGCTAGGTTTTTTGTTTCTTCCCTTATTTGCAATTAACATGTCCTTAAAGTACAAAAAATAATGTAAAAAGAACTAATGATGAGGTGTAATTCTTTATCATATTTCTGTAATATAATAAGGTGTTAAATGTAAACATTAATATTTATTTAACATCCAGTAAACAGTACGTCCAGTAAAACTGAAACAGTAGGTTAGAGGCTATAGCCGCTACAAGCTAGTAGTTTAAAATATAAAGCGAAATCCCAATATCAACCATTAAAGCTTTTAATACCGTACAGCACTTTATCCAGCCAGTCACCGTAGAGACATATATATAGAAGTTTATTTCTCTTGTCTGTCATTGAACACAATTTGTAAATGCCCCAATTACAGCTCGATGCAGTATTCGTTTATTGATACACAAAGACTGGGGTTTTTTTAGTAAAATTCCTTCCACGTAGTTTAAATTTCCAGGAGAAAACTTTTTTCCATCGCGTCATTCGTAGACTGCCAGGGAACCGGAGATGTTTCTTAAATCGGAAACGACGAGTGAGAGGTCAGGGTCGGGGTCGGGGTGAGATCGACCTGGAGATTAACCAATCAGGCGTCGGCATCTCCAGTGTAAACAACCACGGAAAACGAGGTGTTGCTGTGGGAAGGGTAATACCAATTGTGTATTTACCAGTAATCAAATGGCCGATGAGACTGGGTACGGCATGATGTCAGATGTCACTCACGATCGCACACTGGTCGAGCCGCCGGCTGCGCTGCTACTGCCAGACTGCCCGGGCTCGCAGGTCTGCCAACCCACGCAGCCTCCCGCGTCAAATTTCCCTGTACCACTGCCCCACATCCGTATGTAAACACACCGGCTTTTCTCCTTCTGTCGGGTAAAGTGAGCGGGGATGCCAACTTAAAAAGGTCCAGCGATAAATTTCCTTTTGTTTGAATATATTTTAATTGGGAGGAAATATGAATATAAGTGATAAACTTGAAAATAAGTTATATGTTCTGTTTCGGTTAGCGGTTCAATTTGTTTTAGAATGTATTCCTTAAAAGTTTAAAGTAAAACATTTAATATCACACAGCCACTACACGGTTACATTCTGCAATGTTTTAATGGTTTAGAGTTGTTTTAGAAGACAGACTATATGTCTTATTTTATACGTGCTAACATTGTTTTCAGGTGAATATAACCGAAAATTATGACAATGTAGTTATGAAAAAACACAGAAATTACTTTTTTGCCGTATGCTACGTTAGAGCAAAAGTATGTGATAGATATCAAGAATATTCATAATCTTGATTTTGTCTTTCGTAATCGTAATATCCTATAAAATCAGCGTAATGGATTGGCCGCGCCGTTTCACCAAGTGTAGGCAACCTCCGCAATTCAAGGCAGTATCAGAATTGCCTTCATGCGCCTTCCCACGAATCTTGCCAATCTTGGACGTTCGAGAGGGGAATCATTGAGAAATATCCTTTGTAAACATCCCTCAACTAAAGATGTGTAAGGCTAGTTTAAAATTTATTTTTATTTTTAATCCAACTTCAAATCTGGGGTTTTCCTTTATCGTTTGAATTTACCTATGCGTTACCTATGCGTAAATACCGTAACTAAAATTAACCGTTTATATTTGAGTAATTAACAAACAACTTGAGTGTTAGTATAAAATACGTCGGGATAAAAAAAACAGTTTCATAATTATCTTATTATTGGCATCACATACAAATATCGAGTCACTTCCATTGTAACATAAGTCAAAAAATTGTATTTCTATACATTCGAGTTTACCGTGTCAAAGATAGCACGGAGTCCAAACACAATGTGTGTCCAGACAACAGGAGACCCTCTTTGATTGGGATTTTGGTTAATTGACGTCCTCCATCATCGTGAATGAGGCAAACGAATTGACGAATTGTCAGATGATTGACGGAACTAATAGCCGCTTGAAACACTCAGTGCCTTTTACTTTCTAATATATGTACTTTGTAATGCATCATATTCCAATTTCAGCAAGCCGAAAGGAGAGATGACCTTCTCTTTAATTAGAACATTAATTAGAACATATAATTCCTATATAATTTAAGCGTTGGCACTATGAAATGTCTTTAGTAAATACTATTAAATAATGGGTTTAGCTAAAATTAAATTACTCAGTATGATAGTTTAATCATAGGTCACTGAAATAAAAACTTGTCTTTAGTTCATGTATTTGGATTTCTCGGTTCACGCTTCTCACTGTTCATAAAATATGTTTTCCCAGGTTAATATATTCAGGAAAGTCTCGATTACGCTCAGTTCAGACTTGCAGCAACATAAAAAGCTAAAAACTGTTAAAACGTACAAAGTTAACATTTTACCTCATCACTGACAAAATTTGAATTAATTTAATTTAACTTAGGACCCAGTGGATACACGTCCTATGAGCGAATACTATTTAGAACAAATTAAAATATTTTTTATGGTTATTAAATTGGTTGCACTAGCAGTAACATACAAAACATATACTAACCGAAATTTCAAAACGTAACAATGAAAGCAAGCGAACAAACAACAAAGATTAGGTGCTGACTTGTCACTTGGAAAGCGTGTAACTTGTACAACCCTCTTAAATATGCTTCTGAAATGTTCAGTTTTATAAACCGGTAGAGTGGATACAATATACACACCTTCAAGAGCGCATTTTAAGTAGTTAGTGATGCACTTTCAAAGGTTAAAGTTCCGGTCAACCCCTGCCGCACGTCGCTCAGCAAAGGTTTGTCGGAATTCACTGAAAAGAATAAACCGCTTAACGTGAAATAGAAAATTATTATCTACTTTTGTACATTTGATTAAATTTGTATAATTAAATTATATTTACTAGTTTTTTTAATTCACAAAACAGTTATTTTTCATGTTATAACTCAACACACACAAAATACTTTTGTACATTCTAAAAAATACAAGAGTAGCGTAAACTTCCTTCTACAAACTGCTGTTTGGAGTGTGTAACATAATCATTGTCACCGTAAACTTCCTTCTACAAACTGCTGTTTGGAGTGTGTAACATAATCATTGTCACCGTAAACTTCCTTCTACAAACTGCTGTTTGGAGTGTGTAACATAATCATTGTCACCGTAAACTTCCTTCTACAAACTGCTGTTTGGAGTGTGTAACATAATCATTGTCACCGTAAACTTCCTTCTACAAACTGCTGTTTGGAGTGTGTAACATAATCATTGTCACCGTAAACTTCCTTCTACAAACTGCTGTTTGGAGTGTGTAACATAATCATTGTCACCGTAAACTTCCTTCTACAAACTGCTGTTTGGAGTGTGTAACATAATCATTGTCACCGTAAATTTCCTTCTACAAACTGCTGTTTGGAGTGTGTAACATAATCATTGTCACCGTAAACTTCCTTCTACAAACTGCTGTTTGGAGTGTGTAACATAATCATTGTCACCGTAAACTTCCTTCTACAAACTGCTGTTTGGAGTGTGTAACATAATCATTGTCACCGTAAACTTCCTTCTACAAACTGCTGTTTGGAGTGTGTAACATAATCATTGTCACCGTAAACTTCCTTCTACAAACTGCTGTTTGGAGTGTGTAACATAATCATTGTCACCGTAAACTGGAATTCTACAAACTGCTGTTTGGAGTGTGTAACATAATCATTGTCACCGTAAACTTCCTTCTACAAACTGCTGTTTGGAGTGTGTAACATAATCATTGTCACCGTAAACTGGAATTCTACAAACTGCTGTTTGGAGTGTGTAACATAATCATTGTCACCGTAAACTTCCTTCTACAAACTGCTGTTTGGAGTGTGTAACATAATCATTGTCACCGTAAACTTCCTTCTACAAACTGCTGTTTGGAGTGTGTAACATAATCATTGTCACCGTAAACTTCCTTCTACAAACTGCTGTTTGGAGTGTGTAACATAATCATTGTCACCGTAAACTTCCTTCTACAAACTGCTGTTTGGAGTGTGTAACATAATCATTGTCACCGTAAACTTCCTTCTACAAACTGCTGTTTGGAGTGTGTAACATAATCATTGTCACCGTAAACTGGAATTCTACAAACTGCTGTTTGGAGTGTGTAACATAATCATTGTCACCGTAAACTTCCTTCTACAAACTGCTGTTTGGAGTGTGTAACATAATCATTGTCACCGTAAACTGGAATTCTACAAACTGCTGTTTGGAGTGTGTAACATAATCATTGTCACCGTAAACTGGAATTCTACAAACTGCTGTTTGGAGTGTGTAACATAATCATTGTCACCGTAAACTGGAATTCTACAGGCCTCTGCAGCGCTCTTTTTTCCTATCATAGTTTTTTCAACTGGTGATGCAAATTTGATTAGAGTCTTCATCACCGGAAGTTGCCGGACGCCAACTTGGTGTTTTGTTCCATAAGGCCAATGTTAACTTTGTGCCTCCGTTACTCCTCACATGATCGTCACAAACAATTAATTTTGGTCACAAATTAAAGGGTTCGTCGTCCTCTAGGGAAATACAATAGTCGAATTTGGATTTTGTTACAAATTAATGAGAACATGTACAGTGTTTCAGTTTAAATTTAATGTATTTATTATGAAACTACGATACCCAAATTAAAAAAATCGACATTGTATTTCCCTAAAGGACGACGAAACCTTTAATTTGACACTAAAATGAATTGTATGTGACGATCAGGTGAGGAGTAACGGAGGCACAAAGTTAACATTGGCCTTATGGAATAAAACTCCAAGATGGCGTCTACCAACTTCCGTTGATGAAGTCTCTTAAGACCGGAGTCTTAAAACCAAACTTACACACCTGAATGGACCGTGCCACCAATGCCTAACATTAAAAAAATACCTCATTTAGTTTTTAAAATAAACCACTATATGCTATGTTACGTAGCTTATGCAAGTGGCATTTCGGTTGGCGGCCACTGTTCCAACATCAACCCAGTGTTTCGTAGACACTAGTTGAGAGGTTTTAACGGCAGGGCCGCAGTCGGGCTCCCGACACATTACTTGCCGTTGACGGCGCTCGACTGGGCGCGGGGCCAGCGTCGATGACATATTGATTGTTCGGCGTCCACGTTCTCTAAGCCCGCACTGGATTACTGGTGCTGTAAGTGAAATCTATTCAGGGAGGCTATTTTATTTTAGTTATAAAATTGCTGTAAATCCTTAAGAAATGGTCGGTAATAGATATAAAAGCTAAAATTTAGTGTAGTTAAGTAAAACCTAGCTACAAGGGTTGCTTGTTGCTTGTACTTCCTTCTTGTAGCTTGAACCTTCTACTTGTTCTTATTTCAGGAGTTTGAATCTTTTCGTAGAAAACCCCTCAAGTTTGATAATAAATAAGATTTTTTTATGTTTAAAATATAGGATAACGGGTAAAGTCAACAATGTATTTTGGTACTCAAACATATATGTAGTTACAAGATTTCTATAGATTTGAAAATCCTTTAATTTTAAATTTAAAACAGATTGGACAAATATTATATCTTAGAGGGTTTTTCTTAAGCAATCTTGATATATTATATTTGGTGGTAAAATGTGTTTTTATTTCGGTTCAAAATGTATTGTTGAAAGCGTAACTCCAGGTATATTCACAAGTCGATTTATGTTAACAAGTAAATATCAGCATACGACAGTATATGATGCCAATAGAAAACGGTTTGATTTGTTTTTCTTTTAATTTAACCACAGAAAACAAATTTTAATTTTTTACAAGTTATTCTTTGACTCGCAACTTAATGAGTCATTACTGAGTCACTGACCTAGTGGTCAAACCGTCGGACTCCGGAACTGTGGGTGACCTAGTGGTCAAAGTGTCGGACTCCGGAACTGTGGGTGACCTAGTGGTCAAAGCGTCGGACTCCGGAACTGTGGGTTGGTAGAATCCCAGCCTGGGTAGTCTTTGCTATATATAGTCCACTCTCTTTTGGCTGATATGTACAGTTATCATTGAAAACAATGTCGTGTCCAATGTAGTCGACTACTTCACTTTGTAACGGATTTTGCTACATACTATATACTAAATGAGTGTAACATGTTTTGGCATGTAAATTCAGGGGGGGACTGTTCAACTAGTAATGCAACGGCTCACTCCTTGCTTTGCTGGATACGTTCCACAAACAATTGTATAGTCATTTTTTTTAAAGTTTTGTATTTTTCAAAAATGACTTCGAAACTATTGCAAACGTCATAAGAGCGGCTGTAGAACTAGCTTCTCGCGAAGATCCAACGTTTTCTTCCAAGCATAACCTCGATCTATATAAAGACGATTTATTCAAAAATGTACATCCGAAAAATGTACCAAATGAGCCAAAACATTAGCTCAAAACAAAGCATACTTGTGTACAATTTTGTTATTGTTATATAAATTATTCGTAATATAATAATTCATTATTTAATACTTTTCAAA
Source organism: Allygus modestus (assembly GCA_963675035.1). NCBI lineage: Eukaryota > Metazoa > Arthropoda > Insecta > Hemiptera > Cicadellidae > Allygus > Allygus modestus. The sequence continues at coordinate 30,600,372 of OY776116.1, forward strand.
GATATACTACAAAACATCTTTGGGTTTAGATTAAACTGTGACAAATTTTGATGATACCTCATATTTTATCAATTTACGAGTTAATTTCTTATCTTTGTGAAGACCAAACTATCCCAACATCAGACTGAGTCCTAAATGGTCTCTCGGTTGGAGAAGTGAAGATGGCTTTTAAAGCTTAAAACATAAAAGCCTCTTTTATTATCTCCATAACGAAACACGATGGCAAATTTAACGACCAACTGGAGATAGCCAATAACGTTTCTTACTATCAACCTCGCCTTTTGTTATTAACCTTCTCTGAATAAACAATATTTTAGATTGTATAAAAGCCCTATATACAGTTAAACCACATGTATTTATTTTTAACTTGTAGAAACTGTACTGCTTAAACTTGAGAAAATATTCTTCTTATACTTTTGAACACATTTCATATCGTACTGAGCATTCGGTGTTGTCAATACAGAAGTCGTTTCTTGTAACAGTACCGGGAGAACCGTCCTTGCCCAGTAAATGGTCATAGCCTGAAATTGCAATAAATGTAGTAATAGTATGCAATAGTAGTATAAAAGTGCTTGATTGAACCTAAGTCAAATTTATAGCATTACATTATTGCATTTTATGCTGGGATTTTTAGCTCACAAGTCCTTTAATGTTTAATGTTTTTATCAACAATTTGCTTCTTTATGTTACGAATTAAAAGGCTGAACACGAAATCGGAATTTAAAATGTTTAAACAGTAATTATAATTATGTGAAGCATCAGTGGCACCAAGAGGACTGGGGGGCTGCATGGCGCACGTTGCAACATTGACATTTTTGGGGAGCATCAATTTTGAAAATGTTTGCAAGAATTAAGAGGGGGGCAACTACATTTGTTATCAGGGTGTACACAGACTGGTAATTGCGGGAAATTTAGGAATAAACGGATGTTTCTGCACTCCACTTCGAATTCTGCAAGGAAGCTGCCATAAGAGGTTATTTAAAAGTCAAAGTTCCTTTACAGATGAATTTCTGCTTAAGGCCAAGTGTTACGCTCGCTTCGCTTTCTGTCTCTCAGCACATTTAAAATATTTCAATTCGTGAATTGGGAATTATACAAAATGGACCAGTAATTGCCTTTGAAATACGTCTTTCAAAATTGTTCTTTTTCATTAATAACTCTCCATTATAAATAGTATTGTACCAAAATTAGTTTACATATAACCCCTGACCCATAATTTAAACGTAACAAGTTATCCTGTTGCTCGAATCCAAGCAAGTTTGTACCCATCGAAAGGTTTCTTCAGTTGTAAACAAACGTAACAAAACATCTGATACAGTTCGGGTCACGGTGCTTGGCGCCTGGGAAAGGCGAGAAACAACTCAAATGTCGCGTAAATATAAGCAAACTAGCAAACAATAACGAAAATAACCAAAACCAATGTTTTAAAATTAAATTAATTAGTTTTGCTTTCTGTTGACAAAATAATACTGTAACACTAACGGTGCTAAGCCAAATAGAGGCGAAAAGTCACTCCAGAGCATACGCTAACGAGACGCTGTGACCCGAACTGCATTAAAACGGATGATAACAACGTACTTTCAATCATCACTTAGTTAAGAATTCCGGCATCGGATAGCGCCACTGTTCTGAAAATTCAGCCCTTTACTGTATTTAAGTGATGCCCTTTCTTAAAATTCTGAGACGTATAGGCAAATCTACGTACAAATACCTTTAATTTGGCACCTCAAACGTTAAAATCCGTCCAGCCGTTATCGAGTTATGACTGTTAAAGAAAAGCCCTTAGCGTAGAACAAATCCCGAAAAAATTCAATTCTGCCTAGTGTTGAACATTTTCCCCGAACCAATTTTCGAAAATTACGTTCCTGAAAAATGTTTCTTTGCAACCTGTTCTTGTACCAACCTTAGCAACCGGAGGCAAAAGACTCAATTCTTGTAGTCTGGAATATCGAAATGCATGTTCATTTATCTGCATGAATTATGCTTGAATTGATGTATCCAAAGTGGAAAAATCAATAAATTGAGTTGAAAATTGATCCTAAAATGAAAACCCTAAAGTTGAGTAGGAGCACGACGACCTTACTTAATAACAAGTATTCGATATGCCTGTCCCTCCTGGCGAGTGGCAGCCCTTTAATAGCGGCGCCAAGTTTTCTACTTGAAATTATTCGGTACAAGCAGAATGCGCATAAAGTCTAATTGGATGTTTTAATTTGTATCACTAAAATAACCAACACATAACTTTAAGATAAACAAATCAGTTATGTTAATGGTAACAATCGTTTGTCGTTACATCAAACAATTTTTTTTTAACTTAGCTTGCAAAACGTAGTTTAACGATTGAATTTATAACATTGTTAGACTACTTTGAATTTGTTTGGTTTATAAAAAGGCGATGAAACACAAAGGTGCATGATGATATCTGATAATATATTAATATTGCACTAAAAATATTAGGCCTGTTATAAGAAAACCGTTATTTACCGGCGGGAAACGTCTGAAGAATATGGGAGATAGTTGTTTACACGGGAGACAACTGTTGGTAGAGGATCTAATGTACAATTTTACTCTATTGAACACTGAGACCATCGGTAAATACCCCCGTCGCAGCAAACGTCTGAAGTATATGGGAGATAGTTGTTTACACGGGAGACAACTGTTGGTAGAGGATCTAATGTACAATTTTACTCTATTGAACACTGAGACCATCGATAAATACCCCCGTCGCAGCAAACGTCTGAAGTATATGGGAGATAGTTGTTTACACGGGAGACAACTGTTGGTAGAGGATCTAATGTACAATTTTACTCTATTGAACACTGAGACCATCGGTAAATACCCCCGTCGCAGCAAACGTCTGAAGTATATGGGAGATAGTTGTTTACACGGGAGACAACTGTTGGTAGAGGATCTAATGTACAATTTTACTCTATTGAACACTGAGACCATCGATAAATACCCCCGTCGCAGGAAACGTCTGAAGTATATGGGAGATAGTTGTTTACACGGGAGACAACTGTTGGTAGAGGATCTAATGTACAATTCTACTCTATTGAACACTGAGACCATCGGTAAATACCCCCGTCGCAGCAAACGTCTGAAGTATATGGGAGATAGTTGTTTGCACGGGAGACAACTGTTGGTAGAGGATCTAATGTACAATTCTACTCTATTGAACACTGAGACCATCGATAAATACCCCCGTCGCAGGAAACGTCTGAAGTATATGGGAGATAGTTGTTTACACGGGAGACAACTGTTGGTAGAGGATCTAATGTACAATTCTACTCTATTGAACACTGAGACCATCGGTAAATACCCCCGTCGCAGCAAACGTCTGAAGTATATGGGAGATAGTTGTTTACACGGGAGACAACTGTTGGTAGAGGATCTAATGTACAATTTTACTCTATTGAACACTGAGACCATCGGTAAATACCCCCGTCGCAGGAAACGTCTGAAGTATATGGGAGATAGTTGTTTACACGGGAGACAACTGTTGGTAGAGGATCTAATGTACAATTTTACTCTATTGAACACTGAGACCATCGATAAATACCCCCGTCGCAGGAAACGTCTGAAGTATATGGGAGATAGTTGTTTACACGGGAGACAACTGTTGGTAGAGGATCTAATGTACAATTCTACTCTATTGAACACTGAGACCATCGATAAATACCCCCGTCGCAGCAAACGTCTGAAGTATATGGGAGATAGTTGTTTACACGGGAGACAACTGTTGGTAGAGGATCTAATGTACAATTCTACTCTATTGAACACTGAGACCATCGGTAAATACCCCCGTCGCAGCAAACGTCTGAAGTATATGGGAGATAGTTGTTTACACGGGAGACAACTGTTGGTAGAGGATCTAATGTACAATTTTACTCTATTGAACACTGAGACCATCGGTAAATACCCCCGTCGCAGCAAACGTCTGAAGTATATGGGAGATAGTTGTTTACACGGGAGACAACTGTTGGTAGAGGATCTAATGTACAATTCTACTCTATTGAACACTGAGACCATCGGTAAATACCCCGTCGCAGGAAACGTCTGAAGTATATGGGAGATAGTTGTTTACACGGGAGACAACTGTTGGTAGAGGATCTAATGTACAATTCTACTCTATTGAACACTGAGACCATCGGTAAATACCCCCGTCGCAGCAAACGTCTGAAGTATATGGGAGATAGTTGTTTACACGGGAGACAACTGTTGGTAGAGGATCTAATGTACAATTTTACTCTATTGAACACTGAGACCATCGGTAAATACCCCCGTCGCAGGAAACGTCTGAAGTATATGGGAGATAGTTGTTTACACGGGAGACAACTGTTGGTAGAGGATCTAATGTACAATTTTACTCTATTGAACACTGAGACCATCGGTAAATACCCCCGTCACAGCAAACCTGCGTACTCAGCGAATTTCCAATGCATAATATGTGTCTTAATACCACATAAAGCTGCAAATCAAGTTTCATAAAAATATATTCACATATAAGCGATTTTAATTATTCTCCATAATAATAACATTGGTAATGAGTACGTAGGTTTGTTGAAATAAGGAACACAAACAATTGGTTTTTATGCAAATATAAATAGAATTTAACTAGGCGAAGCCACATACTAAGTTTCATCAATATTCAATTATAAATAAGTGCTAAATAACATTCTAGTTATTCTCCATAAGAATAACATGGGGGATGAGAAAGCAGGTTTTCTGCAACAAGGAACAGAAAAATGGGTTTTTATCTAATTATCAATATAACTCAACCAAGAGAAGCTACATACCAAGTTTTATTAATTTATGTTCATAATTAAGGGAGTCATTACATTTGACTTATTCTCCATAAGAATAACATGGGGCTGAGTACGCAGGTTTGCTGCTACAGGAATAATCAACAAAAAATCAGTTTTTTGTGCAAATATCAATATACCAGTACTACGTGAAGCCACATACCAAGTTTCATCAACATACATTCATAAAAAATCGAGATATCAAATTTTATTTATTCACCTTAAGGATAACATTGGACAACGTCCACACACAAGTGGTGTGTTTAGCACTTTGAATATCTCTGCAACGGTTGGGCGTAGAATCACAATTTAAACACCAAAATGATTTTTTTTGTGGAACTGAACAGATTGGTAAAAGCAAATGTCAAGTTTACATTAAAATAAACTGAGGAAAAGCCAAAAACCTTTTTCCCATAAGATTAACATTGGAGATTTTATGAGCAGGTTTTTTTGGATTTTCTCCGCAACCACTTAACCTAGGTTAATAATTCAAAATACTAAATTATTTGTTTTTTTAAGCTCTATAACATGGTCAAAACAAAAATTAAGTTTTTTAAAAATTGTAGGGTGAAAAATGCAAAAAACTGATTTTTGGAAAATTTAAAAATCCCATAAACCCCCCTTCCCATGGACCGATTTTTCTGGTTTTCGAACTTAAAGTCATGAATCTCATTTTACACATTTGAGCCAAATTTCAACAAAATCGGACGTTTTTTACTCAAGTTATCGTGTTAACGGACACACACACACACACATATATATATATATAAATTTGAACTATTAGTGTTTTTGGCATCTGGGGACCTCAAAACAAAAAGTTATCATGGTCTCGGGCTTAAGTCTTACCATGAGACCTATGGTAATAGCTTCTTCCCTATAGTGGAAATTCGCTAAAACCACCGAAAATTTCAGTGAAAAAGGAAGAAAGTTTAAATTGGTTATAGTTCCATATTACAGTAAAAAATAAATAATTTGTGTAACCAAGAAAGCTTTATATACTACAGCAAGATGTGGGAACTACAACTGAAATTCGGTACAACTAGATCACCTTGTATTGGGTTGATATTGTGTTCTCTATATACAATAAATTACCTTATTGCATTGTGTATTGCGTTATACCTTAACTTAGCCCACAAAAGATGGTTATTTTCCTTCAAATAATTAAGGTATTTGCTTTTAGAGGTTAAGGTTAATTTTACAGATAAAACAAGGATCTAGAGCATTACGCCTTATCTTCATCTTTATTAGGCCTTATCGTTTCATTGGACCTTGGTTTTGGAGTTTCTTCTTAGTACGTCTTTCACTAAACAGTATAAGGATACTGGCGCTACTTTCTCCATTTAGGCCCAAAATCAATTAATAAACTCTAGTATTCTAAAATAATAGTCAATAACTTCTACACTTACTAAATATATAATACAAAGTACGGTAGCAAGCATAGAAAATATTCTAATCAATATAGAAAATGTACGAAATTCATTGCCTACCCCCTCAGCGTATAAATAAAAACACCGACCTACGCAAAAACATTAGGCGTACCAATTTACAACAATTACCAGTTTATCTCCTACAACCCACTAAACAAATAAGACAAATAATATATGGGAACCTGTTAACTACAACATTAAAAATGTTTACTTTTTAAAGACCATATTGAGTCCACGACAAAGAACCAAATCATAAGCTTTTTTGTGTGATAAGGTTGCTGCTTAACCTTCCATTTATTAAGGGGAAACTTATAAGTTTTCCCTTATTAGTGAATTTCCTATGGAAAGTGAACTATTAGCATGACCCGCACGGTGAAACTTAAGCCCGGGACCACCATTGAAGTTCCTAACGTGACCCCCTGAACACGTTTTGGGGGTTCGTTCAAAATGTTATATATATATATATATATATATACATAATACATACATACATATATACATATATTATATATTTATATATATGTGTGTGCAGGCACTCTAGCGGTCGCAATTTTTATCCGATTTACTTCAAATTTGGTAGGGACGTTCCTTTCTATAATCAGTTGGACAAGTTCGTTGGGCAAAACAATCGAAAAACTCTAAACTCCTTTTTTGGGGATTAATCTTTCAAATTTCGAGTTTTTGGGCCCAAAAAGGGTCAGAAAAGCCCCTGATGTGAAATTAACGAATGTAAAAAGATGGGAATTAGTGTGGTGAAACTTTTAAGTCCTCTCTCGTCATTATAGCATATATATTTACCGAGTTATTAAAGTAAATGTGTATTGACCAAACACAGTACGTTGTCTTATGGGGGTTTTACATTAGAAAAACCTGTTAATCATTTTTTGGTGTACTTTTATCATCCCGAACAATCTCACGCCTACTTTAAAGCCTGACTGGACCTTCTCCTAACCTTATAATGCCCAAAATTGTATTCCCATCATTGCAGGTAAATAGAACCAGGAGTATCAGAACAGGCAAAAAATCAATATTTTCAGATTTGAATAAAAATTTGAATAATTGCATGTTTTAACTGATTTTGAGTTTTTATAGTTTTTTATGTGGAAATTAAGTTCCCTCGCGTCAGCGTGCTGCGTGCGAACTCGTTTATTTAACTACGTCTCTCAGGGACAAGATCATTAGTATGGGTATTTGAGTTTGTTTAAATATCCAACCAAATCCCTTTTATGGAGGCACTACAAAATAAAGTTCTACAAACAGCTAGAAACAGCTAAGAGAGGAAATGTACCTTCCTACCTCCAGGTTTTTACCTCCGAATATCCTTTATTGGGAATTGCAAACAAGTAACAAGTTTTAATTAAATTGATGAATAAATCAAATATAAATTATAATTATTTTTCCCCCATAGGAATAACATTGGATATGGACAACGTATTGCGTTTACTGTCCGCAACCATTAGTTGTAGAATAATAATTCAAAATAATTTTTAATTAGGGTTTTTAATGTTTTAATGTAACACACTAAAATTAATCTGGCAAAACATGTCTGATTCATTAAAATGAATTTACTAACTTCTTATATAACTGCGTGTTTTACAGTGAATGTAAACACGCAACGAATGTAAATACGACAAGCGTAACACAACTCATTAACAAATACGTTTGCATACTTGTGAATAAAATGTTAATACAGTCCTGCCAACCCACACAATTAAGTGGTTCGTCCACCCAGCTGGTTGATTGCAGGGCGGCCAACATTTCGCAATTAATTAACCCTCTCTAGAGAAATCCTTCCATTTCCAGCAGTCGCAGTCGTGTCGCTTCCATTTGTTACATTTGTTCAGAGTAAATAGCTTTTGTATTCTAACAAATTTTCCCTTATTTATTTAACTACGTTTCTCAGGGACAAGATCAGTAGTATGAGTATTTGAGTTTGTTTTTGGGCTTCCTGACAGTTTTGGTATAAACTCTGAATTGTGTAGATTGTGTAATTGTGTTCATTTTACATATTTAAACTCACCTGTAAATAGTGACTGTGTTCATTTATTGCTTATTAAATATTTTCATATTAGTTTTACATATGGGTCGTGGGCTTAGGTATTATTACCACGAAAATAATTTCTTCCCTATGGGAGAATTCGCTAAAAGTTAATTGGCTCTTCAATCTTCAATCAAAATTGTTAAATAAGTAGAATCGCTCAAAAGAGTGCATAGCAAGGTTTTAGAATGATTTTTCGTTTTGATTATTTGGTCAGATTAAACAATTCAAAAATATCACATACGTTGTTTAAGTTTTTTTATTTTTATTATTCTTATTATACAGGCTAGTCACAAAATACCTGTGGATAAATAAAATTATTCCAAACATTTTACTTCAATAAAATTAGTTAAAAACCGGGTATCTTGAACTTCAAGGGAGCTTGCACTAAACAAAACCACATACAAAAGCCACTCATACGAAAAAAACACCAACCTGCCTGGACGGCAGCAAGGGCCCGTGCCACTGCTTGAACCTAGGGGCCCACATTAAGCTGGAGGTCCTAAATCCGGGCCTGAGTATACAAGCAAATCCAGCTGCTCAATTTTGAGCAAATACGTTTATGGGATAACTTATAAATAGCACATGTAAAGTTATTAGTGTCAGATATTTATTTGTTCAAAAAATACATGCAACGTATTATTCAAATTTCTATTTTACCTGACTTAAAAAATACGTGTTTTTCTAATAACTTAATTTTTTCCAATTATTGCGTTTTACTTTTGCCTGGCGGGGCGTCCCTCTTGTCGCGGCGCCCCGGTCGCATCGCCCACGCGACGATTCTGCCTTGAAGCTCTAGAAGTGACTGTACAAGACTGGTTTACCAAACTGTACAGAAGAGCTGCAGAGTATCTCTTATGTCTGATACCTCTTAATTCTGTTTTGTTTTCAATAAGAGTATTCCTATCAGGTTGCATATCTCCATTGTTTATACTTAAGTTTTCACCTTCTTTTGGCGTTTGTTAGCGTTTGTCCTCTCACTCTCGCTTTGACTGGAGTAAAGAACGACGGGAATAAGGAATGGCAGCAATGAGGAATGACTGGAATAAGGAATGTTAAGAATAAGAAATAACGGAAATCAGGAATTACTGGAATTAAGATTAACGGAAGGTCACGTCGAGTAGAATAATGCTTTAAAGAATAAATTCCTTATCTCCGTTATTTCATATTACTGAACTTTTTGAATAAGAATGTTTTGAATAAAAATGACCAAAAACAAAATTCTATAAATTATTTTGCGATCAAAAAGCTTAACACTATTCTAGCTAAACAGTTCGCTTCAGCTCTTTCAAAAACTAAATTTTGTTTACTTTTCCCCATTAAACATTTTCTGCCATAATGATCTTATTGATACTCTAAACAAACGTCTGTTACACAAGTTTTCATTGTTGACGTTGAATAATTCATATTAAAAGCTGATGACCTCTACCGAGTAAAAAGTATAATTTTGATGATATATTTCGTCCTGGGACCAAAACACTTTTCGGTTGAGATCATCAGCTGTTAAATAAGAATTGAACGAATTCATTAAACTTGTAAAGAATAAAACTCGTGCAACAGCTGTTTGTTTAGAATAGCAAGAACAAGATGAAAACCAGAGCTTTTAACAGTTAAAAAGTAAATAAATGGTATCAGGAAATTGACACATACTTTCTCCTTTTTAGCCCAACTTTAATGAATAAATTACTTTTTATTCATTAAATATAGAATACAAAGCACGGTCGAATGTACAGAAAATCTTGTAAACAATTTATTTACAAAAAACATCCACTCAAATCCCTGGTTTGGAGGCACTACAAAATCCATTGCTACACACGTGGTTTTAAGAGGGGAAATGCCCCCTATTCCCCCCAGGGTTATTAAGAGGCAACATTTTTCGAATTTCCTCTGTTGGTCAATGCTAACTTGATAAGTATGTCAAGTTTTAACGAAATTTATCAGTAAATAAGAGAGGAATAGTAATTTTTGTATTCCCCATAAGAATAACATTGGACAACGTACTGCGTTTACCGCAAAATGAAAATTTCAATTTTCTTCGCAACCAGCAATCGTAGAATAGCAATTCAAAATACCAAATTATTTAGTTTATTGAGCTATTTTTATGGTGAATAGTAATATTTTTGATATTTATATTTTTTAAGTAAAATCTAAGAAATTAATTTTTGATGTTTTAAGTCCTGTAATTTCTGAACCCGTATTTTTACAGAAATGCGAGTGGTGTCGTTTTGTTGGAAAACGAAAGCTCTACAAACGAATGAAGTTTAATTAAAATCGTTAGAGCAGTTTTTGATAAATTTTGACTTTTCATGTTTTTCAGCGGTTTTTGGGGAATAATTACCCTTAAAAATAAAAAAATCCAAAATATGAAAAAGTACCTGGAGATATCGTGGATTAGTACATACACACCAAATTTCATCAAAATCGGTCCACTCGTGACGTCTCTAGCTCTGTACATATCCATACAGACAGACAGATAGACACACAGACATCTCGTAAAAATCACTTTTTTGGATTCAGGGAGCACCAAAACGAATATTTCCACCCCAAATTCAAGTCGGATTCGAAAATTTTGACGAAAACAATACTTTCTCCATATACTATGTATAAGGGGAGGAAATACAAATTTTTTGTTAAATTGTTGCCTTAAAATTGTTTGCAGTATAACGAAAAATTTAGTTCATTACTAGGACCAAAAGTGGCTTTACGATCCTCGCTTATTAAACATTTAAACTTGAGCTCGTATTGAAAAGGTCACTTTTGGTCCTAGTGATGAAATATACTATTTCTAACCTTTCTAATTTCGATTATTTCAAGTCGCCTTCTACAGCCTACTTTTCATCTCAGATATAATTTTGTTGGTTTAACTGATTTGCTAAAACCTAAACGTAATCACGTAAGTAAAGAGCTGTAATGGTATTTATATTAAATAGTTTAAAAATGTTAACTTCCAATGTATTCCAAAACCAGTTTTATTTATTTTTGTTTTAAACCCACGTGGCGATTGCTACAAAATTATCTATTTTCAGGATATCAACGAGAATGGCTCAACCATCAGTTAAAAGGATATACCAAACGCTCAGACATAGAAATGCAAATTATACTTTTCAAAAGGTTTTAGGGTAGAAACTAATTTGTCAGCCACCGGCGAGCCTCGAGGTTAAGGTAAATGACTTGTTGAACCTTTTTCTCCGGCCATAAAGCTCACGCACAATCACGGTTTGCGCCAGTTCCCTCCTGCTGTAATCATGACCAGCTTTTAATGAGGTGGTTTACATAGACGGTAATATGCTCAATATCTTCTGATATTTGCCTCTAACTAATCAGCTATTAAGTTCGATAAACCTTGTTTCTTTTCTTGGTTGATTATTTGGCATCCTCATCTTCTTCTTTAAAACTATATTAAGTTAAAATTTAAAATTTGTTTCACTTAATATAGTTTTAAAGAAGAAGATGAGACTGCCAAATAATCAACCAAGAAAAGAAACAAAGCCTATCGAACTTAATAGCTGATTAGTTATAGAGGCAAATATCAGAAGATATTGGGCATATCACCGTCTATGTAAACGACCTCATTAAAAACTGGTCGTGATTACATCAGAAGAAGATGAGAATGCAAAATAATCAACCAAGATTACAATCACCATCTCCAACAACGTCAGAAGCATTTAGAAGAAAAAACTTGTTTCTTTTGCTTTTATTTTCTTTGAGGGAGAGGCGGAAAAAAAGAGTTCTGCTCACACGTGGCCAGCATGTAGTGTGGGATATCTGCGAGACGTCAAATATGTTTTTGTTTAAATAAACAACAACATACTAATGCACGGAGAAGACTTGATGACCAGCTATTAATCAGGGGGTTGAGAGGAAGGTTGCCCCCACCACTGTCCCATTTATTTAAATGCCATTGGTTATTAGCGAATTTCCCCTATAGGGAAGAAGCTATTACCGTAGTCGGCATGGTAAGGCCTAGCCCGGGATCATGATAACTTTTCGTTTTGAGGCCCCCAGATGCCAAAAGCACAATTCGTTCATGTTATCTTATGGAGAGTAAGTAACATTTTATATCTTGCTTATTAATAAAGATATAGTAATAAAACTTCGAATATGGCTTTATACGGTTAGGTTTTACTGATATTTGCATACAAAATTCTTTTTTTTTGTAGTTCCCATGGCAGAAAACCTGCGTACTCAGCAGCTATAATGTTATTCTTATGGAGAATAAGAAATACTAGATGTCCTGTTGCTCGAATCGGAGCAAGTTTGTACCCAACGAAAGGTTTCTTCAGTTGTAAACAAACATATCAAAACATATTAAAACGGATGATAACAACGTGCTTTCAATCAACACGTAATTTAGACTTCTGTCGTCAGATAGCGCCACTGTTTCGTTCACACCGCCTGGCGCAGGTATTTCGTTCGCGTCTACCAGTTAAAGTTCGTCGGCCTCCTCCTCTTGGCCTCCTCCTCCTGGTCGACGTCTTATAGTCTCCATTATGTCGAACGTTTTTTTGGTTATGTTTTGATTTTGTGCAAATAAAAACTGGTGTTTTGTTGCCAGCTGTACGTTCAATAAGCATTTTTCAGGGTTAGATTTTATTTGTTTAACCACTTCCTTAAATAAACAGCTGATTTCTCGATCGTTGGTTTGTAACTGCATATTATGTCTATGGGGAAAATCGCGACTTTGACCCCATATTTTCCCATGTCCACGGTGACTTTTATAATTTTTTTTAATTGATGGCAAAACTACATGCTAAGACCTTTCTAACGACACCTTGGACATGGTGATCGGTAGCACCACCGCTCCAAAACAATTATGACAAAAATGTGCCTAGCGTATTAAAAATATAGATGTGATATCTTGCTTGATTATGATTATAAATTGGTAAAACTTGGAATATTGCTTCATCTAGTGGTGATCAATTGGTATTTAAATAAAACCCCGGTTTCTGTGGTCCTTGATGCAGCAAACCTAGATACTTAGTCTTAATATTTATCTTATGGAGAATAAATAAAATGTCATCTCTCGCTTATTTATGAATGTGTTTTGATGAACGATTATTAGTGAATTTCCTTTGGAAAGTGAACTATTAGCATGACCCGCACGGTGAAACTTAAGCCCAGGACCACCATAGAAGTTCCTAACGTGACCCCCTGAACACGTTTTGGGGGGTCGTTCAAAATTTTATTTATATATATGTATATATATACATATATATATAGACATATATATATATATGTGTGTGTGTGTGTGTGTGTATGCACTCTAGCGGTCGCATTTTTTGTCCGATTTACTTCAAATTTGGTAGGGACGTTCCTTTCTATAATCTGTTGGACAAGTTCGTTGGGCAAAACAATCGGAAAACTCTAAACCCATTTTTTGGGGATTAATCTTTCAAATTTCGAGTTTTTGGGCCTAAAAAGGGTCAGAAAAGCCCCAGATGTAAAATTAATGCACGTAAAAAGATGGGAATTTGAGAGGCGAAAGCTTTAAGCCCTCTCTCGTCATTCTAACATAAATATTTACTGAGTTATTAAAGAAAATGTGTATCGGCTAAACACAGTACGTTGTCTTATGGGGGTTTTACACTAGAAAAGCCTGTTATTCTTTTGTTAGAGTACTTTTATTATCCCCAGCAACCTCACGCCTACTTTCAAGCCTGTCTGGACCTTCTCCTAACCTTATAATGCGCAAAATTGTATTCCCAGCTTTGCAAGTAAATGAAACCAGGAGTATCAGAACAGCCAAAAAATCAATATTTTCAGATTTCAATAAAAATTGGACAAATGTATGTTTTTACACTGATTTTGAGTTTTAAAAGTTTTTATGTGTAAATTCACTTCCCTCATGTCAGCGTGCTGCGTGCAAACTCGTTTATGAATATGCTTTGATGAAAGTGGGCAAGTGGCTTCATGACGTAGTGAAGTAATATTTGACATTTTCTGAGTGTTCAAATCTGTTGTCTGTTTATATATTGTTCTGTTGAATTTAGTTGCAGATTTTAATATTTATGTTTATATTTTAAAACAAAGATGAACTTTGCAGAATTATACAAAAACTTACTCATCACTCGTAAAAAAATGTTCCTTCGTTGTTTAGTCATAATTCCGAGCTCATAAAACAAGGTTGTGCACTACAAACGATCTTAGTGATGAAAACTACTTTAGCTCAACCATTCAAATAGCAAAGTATTTTTTTTAAATATACTTATGGAATACTTTAAAACGTACTGAATCAAAGCTTTATTACCTACTCCTTCTTCCCGTTGTTCCTTATTTCCGACATTACTCATTGCCGTCATTCCTTATTCACACCACTCCTTATTTCCGTCATTCCTTATTCCCACCATTCCCTATTCCCGTCATTCCTCAATCCCGTCAATCCTTATTCCCACCATGCATTATTCCCGTAATTCCTTCTTCCCGTAATTCCTTATTCCCACTATTCATTATTGTCGCCATTCCTTATCGCCGTAATTCCTTATTGCTGTCATTCCTTATTCCCGTCATTCATCAATCCCGTCAATCCTTATTCCCACCATTCATTATTCTCGTAATTCGTTATTCTCACTATTCCTTATTCCCACTATTCATTATTACCGCCATTCCTTATTTCTGTCATTCTTTATCACCGTCATTCCTTATTGCTGTCATTCCTTATTCCCGTCATTCCTCAATCCCGTCAATCCTTGTTCCCACCATTGATTAATCCCACTATTCATTATTGCCGCCATTCCTTATCGCCGTAGTTCCTTATTGCTGTCATTACTTATTCCCGTAATTCCTTATTGCTGTCATTCCTTATTCCCGTCATTCCTCAATCCCGTCAATCCTCATTCCCACCATTCATTATTCCCATTATTCATTTTTTCCGTCATTCCTTATTGCTGTTACTTCTTATTCCCGTCATTCCACAATCCCGTCAATCCTTATTCCCACCATTCATTATTCCCACTATTCATTATTGCCGCCATTCCTTATCGCCGTCATTCCTTATTGCTGTCATTCCTTATCGCCGTCATTCCTTATTGCTGTCAATCCTTATTCCCACTATTCATTATTGTCACCAATTCTTATCGCCGTTATTCCTTATTGCTGACATTCCTTATTCCCGTAATTCTTTATTCCCACTATTCCTTATTCCCACTGTTCATTATTGCCACCATTCCTTATTGCTGTCATTCCTTACTCCAGTGAAAGCGAGTGATGAGACAAATGCTCAGACACGCCAGAAAGAGATGACGTCTTAAGTAGAAGCAGAGACAATACGACACTTGATAGGAAGACTCTTATTGAAAACAAAACAGAATGAAGAGGTATCAGATAAGAGATACTCTGCAGCTCTTCGGTACAGTCTGGTAAACAGTCTTGTACCTTCACCTCCACTGCTTAAAAATCCCAGGTTTTTACTAAATTTTATTTAAATACATTTTTGTTTCTAAAATGTTCTTTTGGGTAGGAGTTTTTTAAATGGTCTGTATAATAAGGGGATAAGAATGCATTATTCAATGTGATAAGTGTTCAAGAAAAAAGTTATAGTCATGACATCATGAAGACCATGATTATCTTCGATTTAATTAATTCAAATCAAGATACTATAACATGTTAGTTAAATCATTATTCGAAATATTATCGTTGATTACTTTAACTATTAATCCGTCGAAATAATCAAAAATACAATGATTCTAAAACATTTCTAGTCTAAACGTTTGAGTTGTAACAGCTTATTTAAATATTTGGAGGGGAATTTCAAACCAAATAACGTCTGAAGCCTTTATCTTAACGAGGTAAGAGTTGTTAATCAATACTAATCATCATCAAACATGGAAAGGGAGGAATAAAGGGTTCAGTTCCGCAGACGTTCTACGATATATTATCGAATGAAATTATCTATTGGAAATATGTTGACATACGATATTTGTAATCAGTTGTCTTGTATTTAAAGTACTATACATTATATGTTATATTTAGTGTGTTTTTCAATCACAATATGAGAGCTTACTGATAGTTCATGATTGTTTGATTTGATTCGAAGCATTTTTCTTGCAACCATGTAAAAGCAGATTCAGTACCTATCTTTTAAAATATTTAGACATAAACAATAAAAACTATCGTTCTTGGAGTCATTTTCGTTCGCAACCAAAGGAAAAAAGAATGAACATAAATATATATGACAAAAGTAAACAAAACATATTTAAAAATAAATTGTATTATCTCAATCGATATTTTCAATCGATATTAATAAAAAATCTATATTTTCATTCGATAATAAATCGTAGGACGTCTGCGGAACTGTACCCGGAATGGGTTCAACTATGTTATATTGTGTTTGCGGGAAAGGGGGAATTAAATCGCGTTAAGAGAGAGAGAGTGAATGGGCCAGGAAGATAATTATTAGGAACCTTAAAACCTTTAAATGTTTGTTATGTTTCTTAAGTTTTGTAAAACAATTTTCCTACATTATTTAAAACAAATGGATAACTTAAAATCAAGTAATGTAAACAAAGCCAATGTTTACGGATGAGTTTAAATATGTAAAATCAAGATACATTTGTCTACACAATGCACAGTTCATATCTAAATTGTTATAAAGTTTCGACAAACACAATTACTCGCTGTGATCTTGTCCCTGAGGAACCTAGTTAAAATTAATAAGCGCAAATCTGTTAGAACACAGAAGCTATTTACTCCGAACAAATATAACATGGAAGCGTCACGAATGCAGGAAATGCAAGGATTTCTCTAGAGAGGGTTAATTAATTGCGAAATGTTGTTCGCCCTGCAATCAACCAGCTGGGTGGAAGAACTACTTAACTGTGTGGGATGTTTGGATGACTGTATTATCATTTTATTCATAAGTATGCAAACGTATTTGTTAATGCGTTTCGTTACGCTTGTCGTATTTACATTCTTGGCGTGTGTACATTCACTGTAAAACTCACAGTTCCCGTTCAGCATTTTCGGTTGGTACCTCTGAATAATATCAATATTAGAATTGGACTCTGTTCCCCAGAGCTGGATGCCATATTTCCATATTGGTTTGAACATGACTATGTTCAAAAGCACCTTGTTTTAAATGAATAATTTTGAATGCTACCCAGGAAGCCAAGCAAATGTATTGGTCCTCATATTTAAATGTAATCTTTTATTCCAGATGTGAAAGTGCCATGTAAGACGTCTGTCTATGTAGATGATAAGGAATTAAACTTATGGTAGCATTAGATTATTTAATGGAAGGCAAGTAGTTGTTGCTATTTTCCAAGTAATATGGACTCGTTTTGAAATACTATAGTTGGATTTTAATTAATAACAGCCATTGGCTATAAACCAGCTCTTCGCTTCTTCCATGGTATAAACTCACAGAATTTTACTAGTCGTCAAGATTTTTATTTAATAAAACTAGAGTTAAATCAGCGAATATGATGGTGTTGGCTTTTGTCAAGCTTGTGGTAGGTCATTAATATAAAATATAAAAACAGAGGTCCCAGAACCGACCCCTGAGGCACACCACGCTTGACTGGCTCCCGGTTTTAACACCAAAACATGAAACAACTATTAAAAGTCTCAAAGAAATATATCCACAATTAAATATAACTATAACAAACACTAAATAATTGAATAGTGTTAAGTTACTATCACAAAATATAAGAACCACCTATAATTGCGTGGGATGTTGGCAGGTAATTAGCATTGTTTAGATTTAGGTTTTTATACGAACCACATAATTGCGTGGGATGTTTTGGGATATTGTGGGATGTTGATTAACATTTTGTTGGCCATGCAAACTTATTTGTTTGCGTTGTGTTACGCTTGCCGTAGATTGTATTCATGGCGTTGTAAATTATCTTTAACACACCGTTACCGTCTGTAAGAAGTTACTAAGTGCATTGCAATCAATCAGACGTGTATTGCCAGATTAATTTTAGTGCGTTACATAAAACATTTTGTAAACAACATGTTATCCACCGTATTCAGAAAGGAAAACTAAAGACCACCCAACGGCCCAGTGTGGTCCAAAAACTGGAATACCCTCTAAATATGAACAATCTCCGAGGATGGGGGTACCGCTGTTTTTCAATACTGATTTTTCAATGTTTTTTTTTTAAGTTGAGCGCATATCATGAACAGCTAAATTTTTAACAAAAGGAATACATGGTTCACCACTTTACTTCTTCAAGATTTTTAGTGTAGAAACCGAGAGAGCCGCTAATCTTGCAAACTTTACATAAGTTAAATAGTAAGTTCCCAACTAAATTTTACTCTAGCAAATTTCCCCTAAAGGGACGAAGCTAGGATGCACGGCGTTGTGAGTCCCCCAGATGCCAAAAACTGCATTCGTAAAAATTTGTTTATCTGTATACATATACGTATATATTATATGCGATATTTTCTAAAAAAAGGTCCAATATTGATGAAATTTGGTTCAAACGTTTAAATCAGCCTCTATTTTCATGAGTTCGAAAACCAGATCGATTGCACCACTCACATGGGGGTGGGAGAGAGGTATCAACCAACATATGTTTTTTAATCGACGTTTTTTTATCAAACTTTGGATTACTCAAAAAGGATTCAGCTTTAAAAAATAATATTTTGAATTATTGCTCTACATCAATCGGTAACTGAGATATTGACAGTGGAACTGAAATTATTCAACTGCAACATAAAATGCAAGTTATATAATTATATACTATAGTCTATGACTGATTGGTTACCGTCAGTTTATGAACTGGGGGAAAATTATGACCTCCAAGTAGGCTCCACTTTTTCTGGGAGATTAACATGTATTTGCTCACTGTGTCAATTAAGGCCATCGCTTAGCAGGCGTGGTGTTACCATGGTATTAACGAGACCTTGACTGTGCTAAGGCCACGAACGCATGATACGGAGTAACGAAAACGTGACAAAACCGTCGATAAGTCTATAATGGTTTTGTTCATGACATGCAAAAGGAAAAGTTACGAAATACCCCCGTAGCAGCAAACCTGCGTACTCAGCGAATTTCCAATGCATATATATGTATCTTAATACCAAATAAAGCCACATACCAAGTTTCATCAATATACATTCATAAATAAACGATTTATGACATTTTAATTATTCTCCATAAGAATAACATGGCAACTGAGTATGCAGGTTTGCTGAAGTAAGGAACACAAAAAATGGGGTTTTATACAAATATCAATATAACTCATGTAGGTAAAGCCACATACCAAATTTCATTAATTTATTTTCATAATGAAGGCAGATAACACGTTACTTATTCTCCATAAGAATAACATGGGGCTGAGTACGCAGGTTTGCTGCTACGGGAGCCTTGGGTAAATTTTTTTTTTTTGAGCAAATATCAATGGTCCACAACCAGATGAAGCCGTATACCAAGTTTCGTCAGTATACGTTCATAAATAAGCGAGATATAAAATTTTTATTTTCCTCCATAAGAATAACATTAGACAACGTACTGTGTTTAGCACTTTTAATATCTCGGTAACTAATTGACGTAGAGAAATGATCAAAATACCAAATTGTGTGTTTTTTTAAGCTGAATCCAATGGGAAAAAATAAAATTTGACCACTTCCAAAATTATATGTAAAAAATTCGAAAAACCCATTTTTGGGGTACAAAACCCCCCCAAAATACCCCTTCGGATAGAGCGATCTGGCTGGTTTTCGAACTTAAAGTCATAAATGTTGCTTTACACGTTTATACCAAATTTCATCAAAATCGGATAATTTTTACGAGAGTTATCGTGCTCACGGACACATATATATATATATATATATATATATATATACAGTTTCGAACGAATGGTGTTTTTGGGGTCTGGGGACCTCAAAACGAAAAGTTATCATGGTCCCGGGCCTAGGTCTTACCATGCCGACTACGGTAATAGCTTCTTCCCTATAGGGGAAATTCGCTAAAACGTACAAAATTACACTCAATCCTATTTGACAATGTTAAAATGAGGTTAAACTCTGAGCGAACGCGGTTCTCGTCTGAGCAGAACTTATTTTTGAGGTGAGTTTACAACATACAAATGATGTCTATTGATAAGTGTAATATTTGATTTATTATTTTACCCAAATGAAAACGGCTGTATTTTATAAAAATTTTCCCTATGAGCAACACTAAAGGTATACAATTAAACTTTGAATTGTTTCATAGTCTAGTGTACGTTAAAATACAAAATACCCACTAATTTGTGCGTGCTCAACATTGGGGTATTAAAAAGGGTTAGAGACACAGATTAGGTTATATTAAAAAAGGTAATGCGAGATTGTGGGACAAACTAAATGGTGGTGAGAAATCAAAAATTACTTTTTGTAAAATATTCCGATCTTCATTTAATTTGGTAAAAACGTTTAAAGCAGCATTTTATGAGTTCGAAATCCACATATTTCGCACCATACAAACGGGGGTTTTTGGTGTTTTAGCGAATTTCCCCTATAGGGAAGAAGCTATTACCGTAGTCGGCATGGTAAGACCTAGGCCCGGGACCATGATAACTTTTCGTTTTGAGGTCCCCAGACCCCAAAAACACCATTCGTTCGAAACTGTATATATATATATATATATATATATACATATATATATATATATGTGTCCGTGAGCACGATAACTCTCGTAAAAATTATCCGATTTTGATGAAATTTGGTATAAACGTGTAAAGCAACATTTATGACTTTAAGTTCGAAAACCAGCCAGATCGCTCTATCCAAAAGGGTATTTTGGGGGGGTTTTGTACCCCAAAAATGGGTTTTTTTGAATTTTTTACATATAATTTTGGAAATAGTCAAATTTTAGTTTTTTCCATTGGATTCAGCTTAAAAAAACACACAATTTGGTATTTTGATCATTTCTCTACGTCATCTGGTTACCGAGATATTGAAAGTGCTAAACACAGTACGTTGTCTAATGTTATTCTTATGGAGGAAAATAAAAATTTTATATCTCGCTTATTTATGAACATATACTGACGAAACTTGGTATACGGCTTCATCTGGTTGTGAACCATTGATATTTGCTCAAAAAAACAATTTTTTGCCAAAGGCTCCCGTAGCAGCAAACCTGCGCACTCAGCCCCATGTTATTCTTATGGAGAATAAGTAACGTGTTATCTCCCTTAATTATGACAATAAATTAATGAAATTTGGTATGTGACTTCACCTAGTTGAGTCGTATTGATATTAGCATAAAACCCCATTTTTTGTGTTCCTCGCTTCAGCAACCCTGCATACTCTGCCGCCATGTTATTCTTATGGAGAATAATTAAAATGTCATAAATTTATGAATTTATGTTTATTTATGAAATTTATGAATTGATGAAACTTGGTATGTAGCTTTATGTGGTATTAAGATAAATATATATGCATTGGAAATTCGCTAAGTACGCAGGTTTGCTGCTACGGGGGTATTTATTCTTTTGGCTATTTATTTTACATAGAGCTATTTTAAAAAAACTTTGGTCTGCACTATTAATTTCAGCAAAAAAATCAAACATAATTATTACCCTTTTCTGAAATATCGGTCTATCAATAGGTACCTGAGATATTTAAAGAGCTCAAACACGGTATGATGTACAATGTTGATATTTTAGAGAATTAGCTGTTCCCGCAGGCTTCGCCCCGCAAATAATCTTAATATATCAAAACTGACAGTTGTGTGTGCTGCATTCTGTGGTTATCCCGTGGAATTACTACGAATCAAGATCAGCTGCTTGTATTTTCATCAGCTCAAACTTAACGTGAATGTCCATAAGAATAACACAGGATTGGATCTTTGACTCCCCGTGGGGCGGAGCCCTATGGGAATTTCTTAAAACCCTTTCTTAATGAGCACCTAAGACCCAAGAGGAAGGTGTTCCAAATTTAATTGCAATCCGTTCTGTGGGTTTTGAGATTTCGTGATGAGTGAGTGGGTGAGTCAGTGAGTAGTAAGTGGTATTTGGATTTTATATATTAAGATAATTAAAATTGTATATCTTTCTTATTTATAAACCTATTCATATACTGATGAAATTGTGTACGTGGCTTTATCTGGGGTTGGTCTATGATATTTGTATAACAATCCCATTTTTAGGTGGTTCTGGTGGCAGCAAACTTACGTCCTCATATCTATTTTTATGGAGAGTAGAAGCAATTGTATATCTCGCTTTTGTATGATCGTAAATTGATAGAATTTGTTATATTGCTTCATCTAATTGTTGGTCATTGGTATTTGCATAAGTAAGTTTGCTGCGATAAGGGTATTTTATTACTAGCCCCTGTAAGTACGATCCTGTGTTGATTCAAAAATCGTGAAAAGCCTGGAAAATTGCTTTTATTACAGAGAAATGTAGTATAAAATAGAAAAATTATTTTATTTCTACTTATACGACCTCTCATTAAACAAACAGTTTCATTAGCATTCAGCGAACCACTAAGTTTTCTGACACACAGTTTGTAATATGTGGATATTGAAAAATCCAGACGCCTTTGAGAAGTTACTGTAGTTGTATTAATGCATGAAGAAACTGTTCATATATATTCCATAACCATGACCATCACAGTGGTTAGCATTACCAATATGAGATAGGCCCTATTCATTTTGTAACGTTCCGACCTGCTACGACTTACCGAAACCGTCAACAACGTAAACATAGATCTAATAAAGATTACAGAAGACATAAAATTTAAAAGTGCTCATTGATTGTGACTTGTCATTCTTTCTGCAAATATCTGGGATTCATTATACAAGGGATCAATTTTTTAACAATTGTTAGACTGTAATTTTGCTATACTCGTATTTTGTCCGTTCGAGGCTGGAGAGCGCTGCCGTTGTGGGGAATCGGTACAAGGTGCATACACACAGTGGGGCTAGAAAGAGAACAACATTTATTAGAAAGATTGGATTCTCAGATCTTTATATTTGAATGTTTTAAAGTTTTTCAAATAAACTTTAATTCCTTACAGTGCTATGAGTCTGCAGGTGTTTGAGAGTGAGACTGTAGGCCTGAGGAGGGTGTGGAGCAATGTTTCTCCGTGGGTGGGGGGTCAGGTGGTGGACGACGCTATAGCAGCTGAGGAGGAGGTGGAGCAATGTTTCTCCGTGGCTTGGTGGGGGGTCAGGTGGTGGACGATGCTATATCAGCTGAGGAGGGGGTGGAGCAATGTTTTTCCGTGGCTTGGTGCGGGGTCAGGTGGTGGACGACGCTATACCAGCTGAGGAGGGGGTGGAGCAATGTTTCTCCGTGGCTTGGTGGGGGGTCAGGTGGTGGACGACACTATATCAGCTGAGGAGGGGGTGGAGAAATGTTTTTCCGTGGCTTGGTGCGGGGTCAGGTGGTGGACGACACTATATCGGCTGAGGAGGGAGTGGAGCAATGTTTCTCCGTGGCTTGGTGGGGGGGTCAGGTGGTGTACGACGCTATAGCAGCTGAGGAGGGGGTGGAGCAATGTTTCTCCGCGGCTTGGTGCGGGGTCAGGTGGTGGACGACACTATATCGGCTGAGGAGGGGGTGGAGCAATGTTTCTCCGTGGCTTGGTGGGGGGGTCAGGTGGTGTACGACGCTATAGCAGCTGAGGAGGGGGTGGAGCAATGTTTCTCCTCGGCTTGGTGCGGGGTCAGGTGGTGGATGACGTTATAACAGCTGGAGCCAGCGTTAAAACAGTCTGGGAACTCTGCTATCGAGCACAAAAGTAGTAGGTGTAAATAGTAGTTAAATAGTAGTAGAAAGGTAAGTAAAGGAAGTAGGTAGGTGAAGTAGTAGGTAAAAGTAGGAGCAGACCGCTGTTCTGCTTGCTATGCATACAGCCATCGGACACGGCCTGAGGCGCATGCGTCTTGGTCTATTACGGAGGATGACAAATATATAATTTAATATTTTTGGTTGGGACATATTTTCTGACTCGTCTAATGATTTTATTACAAAGGACTCGTATATGATGTTTATTATGTTCTTGATTAGTTAACGTTACAGTGGAGTTATGTTGTAAAGGTGTTAGGCAACGTCACTGTAAAGATTAGCTTCAATTATTGCACACTTCCTCCTGTATTGTAAAGTGCAGCACACTAATCCCTCGAGTTACTTCAATGTAAAAATCCTCTTTTAAACTTGTTTTCCCAAAGAATAGCAATAATATTTTTTATAATTTTGGATTGTTTTTTTTTTTTTTTTTTGAAGGTTAGTCTGTCACCACGTTCTGTAGGTTCTGTGGTAGAGGACTTGAATTTGCAACACTCGACATCCAAAACAACATTTTAATTCGTTGAACTGCCTCGATGTAATTGAGTTTTATAGCCCGTATTGAAGCATGTTATCAACGTCCTATAACGTCATTCTTGGAGCGAGTCATTGTTGGACGCGTCATTGTGGGTGGCGAGTCATTCTTGTTCATTCTTCAAGTATGTAGTTTTTACTGAAATAGCAAATGGATTTCATTATATCTATTAAGGTTATTATTTAATAT
The DNA here is from genome assembly GCA_963675035.1 of Allygus modestus. Classification (NCBI taxonomy): domain Eukaryota; kingdom Metazoa; phylum Arthropoda; class Insecta; order Hemiptera; family Cicadellidae; genus Allygus; species Allygus modestus. The sequence goes on from OY776116.1 coordinate 30,625,082, forward strand.
CAGGGTCGAAGAAATTGTAACCCTATACCATGTAAGTTATTTAATAATTCTGCCTACCCGGTCTACTTTGGATTGTAATGTTATAGACGCTAATGGTATAGTTGGGATACGCTACAATGCCTGGAACAAGTTTAACTTGGACCGCGTTGTTTCCGTAGTGGGTTCGGGGACATGGTACAAATGGTAAGCGTTTTTGGGGTCATTTAAATAGTAAGTAAGTTGGGGTCCAGATACAATGTATTACGACAATCTGAGGTCTAGCTACAATGGTAAGACAATTTGTTTAAGTAGGCCTACCCTTTCAAGATATATTACGAATTATTTTTGTAACCCTAGAAAACCTTCACTTTAACCTAAAATTACAAATCCCGTTTTTTTCATCTGTTTATAGTATAAGAAAGTCATCTAAGTTATTCATTAAAATGTTCCAATTCATCTTTAAAACTTAGCTTGTCTTAATTTTTACTCTAAGACAACTCAGCTCAAACATAACATTATTTAACCTTAGCCTCGTTAATCATTTCAATTCATTTACCCCCTAAACTAACCGATCCCCCCTCCCTCTACTACAAACTTCTACTCGTTAACCACAAATTACAGTACAGTATTGTATTGTTTCGACGATGAAGCCGTTAGTGAGGTTTAACGCTATCGCGCCATGTAGATACTGTGACGGATAAGCAACGGCGCGCACTACACCACTACCAGTGTAGCAGTGTAGCTGTGTACAGCGTCAGTATACAGCGGCACTATACACAGCGCCACTAGAGCAGTGCTGTGCAGTACGGGGATGAGTGGTAGTGTATGCCTCTGGAGGTAGCCGGGTTCAACGTTGGGATCGACACTAGCATGGCGTGAGTTTCCGTACTTTGTTATAATGTGGATGTTAAAAGGTAGCTTTAGAGGTTAAAAGGTTCCATTTTCCAGTTAAGACCTTAGTTTCAGTAGCGACTGTAGAGTGTTGAAACGCGGATGTGTCGTTTCTTGCAATACATTTGTTTCGACGGTTGAAATTGCTTCCGCTAAAAAAATGGGTTTAAAAAAAATATTGTCAACTTTAATACTGTTTAAGACTTTAAACCGGTAAAACATTTGCAATATCGACTGATATTACACAATGATAAACGACGAAAAAAGTATTTCAGCTGAGGTAGAGCAAAACACTAGGTTTAAATTCTATAAAGTTTGTTTAATTCATCGAACTATACAAACGCGAAGTTTGTTTAGGAAGTTAAACATATTTTTAAACTGATAAAATAATCGGTTGGTTTTAGGACGAGCTCATTACATAACTCATTACCGTATGTGACAGTAAAACACTTGTGTATGAAATCAAAACTGTAACTATACTATTATACCACTGAGGTAGTGTCTGTCTGTCAGCACGTATATTCCGGTCAAACACAAAACTTCTGAAATGATTGAGCTGAAATTGTGCATGAAGGTGCGTTTGGGCTCCAGAGAGTTTCAAAAATCCCTCAGGGCTCCGACCTCGGGCCTTTAAAGCTCCAATATAATTTTTATGGGTATTGGTTTCCATTGTACCATCTAAAATTGTAGTATATGACATTTTAAAAATATATGTTTTTTAAGCCAGATCCCCGCGCGAAGAACGAGACACCAGCTAGTTAAATGTAAATCTGACTGATTAGCTATATGACGTTTTATAATTAAAGGTATTTATGTCCAGATATGTCATTAGGCACTTAGACTGGCGCTTTTAAGGCATCATCCCATTGGCCAAAGATGTCATGTTAATCTTTGGAAAAGATGTTATTTGATCAGATGAGTTCTTAAACGTGTTCATTAACCAAGAGTGATAGCATTAGGTTCAACTCATATTCATTCCCGGGCGTTCTGTATACTACTATACACAGATGACATGTTGTCCACTTAGAAGGAAAGTTCCTGGGGACCGAGCTTTGCTCAAAGAAGACCGGTCAGTAAGTTACATTGACATGGAGTAATTTTTTACCGATCTCCCCCTCCCATGACGAGCAGATTTCCTCCGCTAATTTGTTTATCTTCTGCATGGTACATGCAGTTACACTAATTATTGTAGCTATATGTCACTTCAAGTATGACGCACATTTGATTAATTTTTGATATTCGACTCCACCTGCCATTTTCATTCCATGGTTTTCGGAGATGACTTGATGCCAGCTAGTAAACAAAGGAGTGAGGGGGAAGTTACCTCCACCGTAACCCTTACTTTTGCCATCCAACCAAACGGTTTGATTTGCTGTTTTATAGCAAGATTCTATTGGAGTTGACTATTAAACATCATTACGTTTCATTGATTTTTCTTGTTTGGCTTTGTCAATAGATTTAATTTCCCTCAACTCCTTGATTAATAACTAGTCATAATCTCCTATTTCATTATTCTCTGGAAATCACATGTTGATGCTAACCAGTGAGTGTTACCTTGACATTGGCTGGTTGTTTATGAATGGCTGTTATGACTCTTATCATTTGGTTTATTATTGTGGAATTTTAAATCAAAATAAAAGAAGCATAACAGCTATGAATAAATAACCAGTGAACTGTCAAAGTAACACTTGGACATAGTAAAGTAACAAAAAGTGATTTCTTAAAAACAATGACTGGAACCATTGAATAAAGATTGTATATAAACATCTGTTTCACTCAAGAAACTCGTGAAATATTACCGAGTATTGTTCGGTCTCCCAGATACGTTAATAATTTAAAACTACATAAGCCCATTGATAAAATAACCTAATTTCAAATTAATTTGTTCTACAAAATTGCCGTCTTCCTGGGATTGAGGTTTCACCATTAAATTTGTGAGGCCGAAACCCCCTAATCTCAAAGTTTAGTCAACTCCTTCCAGTGAATTCCGAGATAAATTATGCAAACCAACAAACAAGAATTCGAGAATAGGATTGGATGGGAATGAGGGGAAGTTGCTGCGTCCCAGTCCTTTCTTTGCTTGGCATGTGAGTTGGGCGCTTTTCCAAGCGCTAGACGCATGCGTCAGCGCATGCAGCAACGTACGGAGAGCGTGCGCAACTGGACGCATTTTTAACTTCAATGTTTTTTGTATTAGTTTGCGTCTGTGTCGGTAGTTTTGTCGATTCGACAAATTAATCGTACCATAAATAGTCGTTCCTGTAAAATGCCACAGTAAATTTGTATTTCAAATTAGATACCAAACAAACCAAATAAGATATCAAAAATGTTTATTTTATTGAAATCGCCATAAGAAACTATTCTTAATGGTTAAGTATTAATGGTTTAATAAGTTTGAGTTCTTGTAATATGTCCACCAAATGTAAATGTAAATGTAAATGTATGTGCTCCATTTAATGTAATTAAATGTAGCTCTGCACACATTTAAACGAAGCCTGTTGTAGTTCCACCCACACACTATGCGACATGTCCCGAGTTACTAATTAAGGATACTGCTTCATATATTATTTCTCTTAAACGTCCAAAATGCTAATTTCAATAATTAATATACAAATAGAAACAAAAATGCATTGAGTAAAGTCTGGGCTCCTAGGAGGCCAAGATATGGGACCACCTTTACCTATCCGCCTTGAAATAAGACCTTGTTTTGAAACCCAAGCATAAATGTTGATAAAACAAAACTATTTGAGCGGTTTAATTCAGTGATACCAACATGGATTTTCAAATTTTGCTAGTAGTCTTTTCATAAGCAGTTAAACCGCACCATTATTTTATGAAAACCCTGTATTATGACCATACTACATACGGGATCGTCTCCGGCTAGTCTGGTTAGAAACTATAAGCATATCACAGACATTAGCGAATTATTAAATAAATAAAATGGTCTTTTATTAAGAGCGTTTTTCATGAACACTACATGGTTTTCAAAACAACTCGAGTCACATTAAATTGTTAACATAAAGCTATTTGCAACAAAAATTATCTAATAATATTATAAAATTGTATATGACTTAAATCTAACAAAATTTACCTGATCAAAAACAAAATCTTTTAAATCTGTCCATTTAATAACGCATTTTGCAATCTTTTTTAAAAGTCTTGTGACTGACCAATTCATGGCCGATAATGGACGACAGAGAGTTATGTAGGTTTGGGGCAAAATAAGAAAACCCCTTACGAGCAGCATACAGAGCATATGAATAAGAAAAAACGCCATAGAGAGTAGCATGGTGATTACTAATGACTAATAAATCATCGGGACGTATTTCTTGTTTTTGCCAAACCAATGCAGACAGTCTATTTTCGGCCGTCATTGCAACGAACAAAGTTAATTTTTTTCTTTGAGTAAAAAATGTATTTGAAAACCACTGTGATATCCGTGTAAAGGTTTTGAGTAAAATCACACTAAAGTGACGTTAACACGGAAAGAGGCCCTAGTTCTAATACAATTTCTGATATTTATTGCCCATTCTGTCAATTCTCTCCTCTTCCGTTCTTTGATTAAAATCGAAATTCCCGTGACGTTTCACAACCTAAGTAACTGCTTTTATTTCCTTTGCAGTTTCTTAATTTTACCTCACCTAAAGTATTTCTGACTTGCTTTCATCTTTACACGTACACTCAACATCAAGCAGTAACTACTCAACACCTGTAGCTTCTTGTTGAATAGTGCCATGGAGCAACATCGCAATCATCATCAAGAGGCACTTTCAACATTAATATTGAATTGAAAGAGAAATTGAAGGGGATTTCAAACGCCTATCTAACTAGATGCCATTTTTCTCAAAAACTGTATGAGATATGGTCATAATTTTTTTGTTTGTAGATAGTCTCTTATCTACAAACTGTGAAGTACGTTACACAGGGATTTTTCAATATAATAGGTCCAAGATTTTTTAAAATTTTTTCATCACTTTTTTACATAGAAATTTCACATTTTTTAGTATTGTTTGGAGTTTTCATTAAATCTCTTGGTACATACTAGCATTGATTTTGATGTATAATCAATGATACTAGGTAATCGTGCTATATAAACAACATACAAATTCCATAAAGATATCTATATAATTGTCTAAGAAAAGTGACATAAATAAATCGAAAAATCAAAAGTTTCGAAAAGTGTAATAAATGGCCTACCCATATAGTAGCCATCTGGCAGAGCCCTTAAATGTTGCACAAGCCTTCAGTATTTAGTTTTTTCAACCAGTTTCTTTATAATTATACGTAAATGAGTTTTCTTTATATATAATTCTGTAAGCGAACCTTTTAAGTCAAAATTGTGAGAGTTTGAGAAATCGCAGGACAATGGGAGACGGCTAAAATTAAAGGTCTCGATTTCAGGGACTTGGGAAAATAGCAGTATTTCTAAAAAGTTACCATCAAACGAGAAATAACGTAAAACCTGCACCATAAGAAAAGCATGGGGATTAAAAAACGTCTGCTTTGTTTACATTAAAACAATCTATCTATATTTTAAAACTGTAATTTTGAAATGCGCGTAATCAGATATGGTATCAAATTTGAAGGTGTTATCGTGAATCTGTTGTATAGAACACTTGAGTATTTGATAGCCACAAATTATATTTGCATCAAAACTGAGGAAATTTTAGAAGATCACTTAGGTCATCCATTGACCGTTTAAGAACCGATGTTTACCTAACTTTTACAAGAGAATAATTGTATAATACGTGTGTCAACCTTTATTTACTATATTAGCTGTAAATATGTGACCACCGAATTTAGAACTAGACTTAAAATAATGAGCGAACGGCCTCGGGTGTGGTTTTTTGTTGGTGTTATTTTACTATGCCTGCGATCACTTTTTACACCGAAAATATAAAAGGAGAGCGAAAGGCATTTGATTGTGTTGCATTCTGAGTCGAAACTAATGTACAGTACTTTTACGGGTTCAGGCAATGTTAGCAAATCAAACAAAATCCTAATTTTCCATAGGTAAACATGACACTTAAAACCCAGGGGCAAAGCTCTGAGCTCTTATTTTATTTTACATTTCAAGCAGAAGGAATAATATAAATCAGTATCATATCCGCGTAGTGGTACAAATGAATTGCAAATCTTTGGTTTCCCGTGCAGTTTAACATATGACGCAAAAGGCAAAGGAGAATTGTTTAAGTTGTCAAATGTTTTCCCCGCTAACAATTGTCCCAAATAGGGCTTCCCATGTCAACATAGGATTCTAGTTCTTGCTATATTACCACTAATAATATCTAATCAGTCTTATTTCACATCCCTGTCATTGAACTGTCATTTAAAGCTCACAAGTTCGTATCGTCTTCAACTGCGCTGGACTCTTCACACGTATCAGATGTTGATAGCTGATAAGAAATTAATTTCTGTCTGTTTTCTGATTAAGACTAAATATGTTGCTTGAAACATATCCAACCGAAAGTTATAAACATTCTCAGAAACAAACTCTTCTTTAGTTTTTCTGATTTATATAAACATTTCAATTGAGGTATTAACAATCAATAAGCTGAACCGGCCGTTTTCATTTTTAAATTACTTTTAAGGCAGTACATTTCTTGAGGACGTAGTTCAGTGATAACAATTGGCCAACCAACGGTTTTAGACTTTAATAATCTAAGGAACCACCATTTTTTGTGTATCTCGATACATTAATCAGTACCTGGGGAACCGAGATTGGCTCAGGGAAGGTCAGTTAGTTTGTTTAGATGACTTACAGTAAATTTTCACCACGTCTATAGCTAAGCAACATTCACGTAGTACGCAGTACGTACATTCACGTAGTACGCAGTACGTACATTCACGAAGTACGCAGTACGTACATTTACGTAGTACGTGGCTACATTTACCTCTTTTCTGCATGTTTAAGGTTACATCAATTGTTATTACTAGAATCCTACGTTGACATGGGAAGCCCTATTTGGTACAATTGTTACCAGGGAAAACATTTGACAACTTAAACAATTCTCCTTTGCCTTTTACGTCATATGTTAAACTACACGGGAAACCAAAGATTTGCAATTCATTTGTACCACTACGCGGATATGATACTGCTTTATATTATTCCTTCTGCTTGAAATGTAAAATAAAATAAGAGCTCAGAGCTTTGCCCCTGGGTTTTAAGTGTCATGTTTACCTATGGAAAATTAGGATTTTGTTTGATTTGCTAATCTTTAAACATTGCCTGAACCCGTAAAGGTACTGTACATTAGTTTCGACTCAGAATGCAACACAAATGCCTTTCGCTCTTCTTTTATATTTTCGGTGTAAAAAGAGATCGCAGGCATAGTAAAATAACACCAACAAAAAACCACACCCGAGGCCGCTCGCTTATTATTTTGAGTCTAGTTCTAAATTCGGTGGTCACACATTTACAGCTAATATAGTAAATAAAGGTTGACACACGTATTATACAATTATTCTCTTGTAAAAGTTAGGTAAACATCGGTTCTTAAACGGTCAATGGATGACCTAAGTGATGTTCTAAAATTTCCTCAGTTTTGATGTAAATATAATTTGTGGCTATCAAATACTCAAGTGTTCTATACGACAGATACACGATAACACGATTTTGTCCCGATAACACCTTCAAATGTGATACCATATCTGATTACGCGCATTTCAAAATTAGAGTTTTAGAACATAGATAGAAAGTTAATGAACTGTTTGATTTTATTCGATTTTAAAATGGAATTAAATTGAGCAAACAAAGCTTTTAAGACTAACTTGGCGGCAGAGAGGGGAAGTTAACACCTCCTTTGCTTACATACACTGCAGTTGTTGACACGGCCAGCTAAGAAAACATCGTTTAAGCTTGATCACCTTAAGTGATATTGAAAGAAATCACCTGTGATAAAATCTCGAAATTAAAATCATCAACTAACATATTACTTTGTCCAATAGGCCAGTCTAAACTTGTGCGCTTTTTAAATATTTTTTTGTAAATTATTTTTTACAATTTCTCCTTTACAATGATACTAGTGGCTCGAAGGGACCATATCCCCTAACCTTGCTCTAATGCTCTGCCTCATCTGATTTGTTTACTATTTACATGCTGGAGAAAATTCGTAAACAAAGCAGACACGTAATCGCATGTTTTAATGTAAACAAAGTAGACGTTTTTTAATCCCCATGCTCTTCATATTGTGCAGGTTTTACGTTATTTCTCGTTTGATGGTAACTTTTTAGAAATACTGCTATTTTTCCCGAGTCCCTGGGATCGAGACCTTTAATCTAAGCCGTCTCCCGTCGTCCTGCGATTTCCCAAACTCCCACAATTTTGACTTTAACATTATACCGCTTACAGAATTATATATAAAGATAGCTCACTGTCCTTTCGGGTAATATTTTTATTATATATGCACATTTGACATAATTTTAATATGACCGCTCTATATATAATCTTCATTCAGTGGTTAATACTTAAGACTACGTGAATAAGTTCCAGGGTGAACATGTCTTAACTAGGACGAACCCAGTAATGTAAATACTTGTGCATAAAATCATTGTATATTAACAATTGTGTGAGTAATAAAATGCAACATTGAACCACAAATAAATAATTGTAAAAACATAAGTTGACAGATCAGTTCACTAATTGGTTATAAACAGTTGTTATGATTCTTTTGTTTTGATTTTAAACTCCATAAGCCCAATTTAATTTCTTCAGCTCCTTTTAAACTCTTTTTTTATATATACGATTTGTCCTGGGGGTGAAACCTGTCTAGAATTTTATATTTTCAACATTTTAAGGAAATAGTTGGAGCTGTTTTTGCGATCAGAGTTGCAATTACAATATGGGATTTATTTTATGACTCATTGTTGTGTAACATGGGATTTATTTTATGACTCATTGTTGTGTAACATTCTCGTTTTATGTAATCGTATGAAATCGCATGGATAAATATAAAAACAACCATTTCATATAATGCAATTTCACTGGCTGATTACACTGCCATTTGCTTATTTATTTATTCCATTAGCGGAAAAAATCCGTTGCATTACATTGCTTATTCTTAGTTAAATATGTTACTAGCATGAGATAAGAAAAAGTGGAAAGCATATTTACAAAGCCACTTGACCATTCTCAATTCGCGTTTCGTGATTTGGACATGAACCAATATCCACAAACGTGACGGCAAAACACGAAACACCTGCACCGTCGTTAATTATCTACCTGACAACTTTAAATTGCTGTCAATTACATCCCATCTGAATATTATGATCACTTTTGAGGCCGCAGATCCTATATAGTTTTGTATCACTTTCTCTAACTTTGTTCCAAACTTTACTTGTTTATATCATTGATTATGCATCTTGTCCGCTGTAATACGGATATTGTTCGTACTATTATAACACTGGGGAAATTCGCCATGCTTTTAAGTTTTCATCAAGAATTAAATCAAGTGCTGAATACGGTGGTAAAACTAATAAACTTTTGCATTTGTAAATCATCTGATCAAATAAATTTGTCATGTCTGTTGGGTAAACATTAACACGTAATGTTAAATGGGGCGAAGACCTAAATGGTTTTCTCATAGTTTCTGAACTTTGACAAACGTAGGAGTCGTAACGAACACTTTGAGATTCTACATAACGTCACAATAACACTTTCGGTTGCCGTTGTAGGCGCCATGATTTACCGGTTACGTTTTTTTCTTTATTTCCTTTTAGTAAAACATTTAGGGCTGTGTCAAAATAACCTATAAAGTTCCAATGTTAATCATAATGACATCCATCTATAACTGCAATTCGCTAAGGCAATTGTTTTGATCACAACTCTTCCGTTATTTATACCTATTGCGTTGATTGAGTTATCAAAAAACTGCCCCGATCGGTAGTTCTGTAAAGTTAATAATTTTCAATTTTCGACACATCTCTTCTGAAGCGCACATGCCGCCCTCAATCTTCCATAAGCATAACATGGAGACAAATGATTTTAACATATGTTATGAGCTAAAAATAATAATGCAACTACTGAATTGGCAGCACTGTCTGTATAGTACTTATAAACAACATCGCTTAGTTTTGAGGAACAGCGCCCCTTGTTTAATTATATTGTACCATATGACCTTTTACCAATTCCCATATGTTGAAATAGTTTAAAAGGTTAACCACAGAATTCAGTGCACAGCGGGTGAACAGGTTTAACTCTTTGTTCAGCTATTTGGTTTAAACTAACGTGGTGTGGGTGTAAGTAAGACTGTGAAGATCAAACTACCACTGCTCAGACCGCTGAGAGGTGTTGGTGACTGTCCCGATGAGACTTGTCTTATCTGATTGTGAGACTCTGGCCATTTGACTAATCACTTTTATAACCGAGGATTACTCATGGTTTGGTACTGGTTGCTTTCGATCTTATATAAACTTTGAATGACACCTTTTTTGTATAAATCATATGTATTAGAAATACAAAATGTGTGTATTTTCATACAATCAGGTGTACCTATATGTCAAATACCGCATAATATTAACACAATCTTACAATTTCTGTCTAATATTAACCAATTTTGAGCACTCAACCTTACTAAAATTAATTCTTATAGGTATTATTTTATACATAATTAATATTTTACGTCTTACTTTACTTTCATTAGAAAGAAGTCTAAGAAATTTAGTACCCCAAAAGCTGTGTTTTCGGGTTTTTGCGGATTTTTGATTATTTTTTTAATAGGCCTATTTATTATGTGGTTTAATCCATTTGAATTACATCAGCAAACCAATAGTTTTTAATCGTTGTTTCCCTAACCTAGTTTTTTATTAAATTTTATAAAAATACGCTTTCCCGTTAATTTTTTTATTTCACTTTATCACTTTAAAAGACGCCGACACATCTATAGGAAAAGACGCCGACACATCTATAGGGCGTATTTTAAGGCTAATATGAATGAATTATGAGTATAGAGTTAGTGAGATGCCTTGTGCAGCCTTTTTACTGATAAGACCGACTGTTTTTTCCAGTATCATTAATTAATTAATAGCCCAAAGACCTTGACGAATATAATGTGACTTTGTGTGAAGAAACCGTCTACCTAAACCTTTTATCTAGTTGTTAAACAAATGAAGGTCCTCAGGGCCCCGCCCGGGGGCCTACGACAGCTAATATGTCTACATAAATGTTTTGTCCCGAGACTAGATGTGGCCGGCCTGCTGATATTAATTCCATCTAATAGCGTTTTAAAAATCTGACCTGTCCGGTTTTTTCCACCTTTTTGACACTAAAATCTTTAAATATATAAGTTACCGTACTATACCATATATTATTATAATTTCTGTTGAAATACTAAGACAGCGGTAACGTCCTTCGGTTAAAATTGATATAAAACAGACATTTTAGGTTTACAGAAAACTTCTCCTTAAATATACATCTCTGAAACGTAAAGGGGGTTTTTGTAAAGATCTACTTCTCCGTCATTTAAGAACTGATTTTGACGATTGAGGAATCAACAAAAATGCCTTAACCTGCAGTAGTGCTAAGTGGTTTTCAATTATTTTCGATACTGTCATTTTGAAGGGTATAGGCCGGCCTCAAAGTTTGCTTTTTCAAAGCCCAACTGTTGACTTAAAAAAGAAAACACTAATAATTTCAGCAGATTAACATTTAATAACGTTCTGAGAAGTAGGCCTATTCAAAAAGCGTAAACCATTTCACTTAACCCGTAAAAATAAAGTAATGTAAAGTAGATTAGTAATTAAATAACTTTGTTCGTATTTTTTATCCAGATTAATATGTTGTGTGTCTTGTTAACTAGTTTATAATTTAATTCCGAGGAGATAGACGATAAGTGAGGAGGATCGTGTTTAAAGTGTTATTTAGGGGAATGTATGCAGGCCCACTAGTTATCGTAGGCCCAGCCAGCTCTACTCACCCTAGGCCCAGCTCCACTCACCCTAGGCCCAGCTCCACTCACCCTAGGCCCAGCTCCACTCACCCTAGGCCCAGCTCCACTCACCCTAGGCCCAGCTCCACTCACCCTAGGCCCAGCTACACTCACCCTAGGCCCAGCCAGCTCCACTCACCCTAGGCCCAGCTCCACTCACCCTAGGCCCAGCTACACTCACCCTAGGCCCAGTTCCACTCACCCTAGGCCCAGCTACACTCACTCTAGGTCCAGCTCCTCTCACCCTAGGCTCAGTTCCACTCACCCTAGGCCCAGTTCCACTCACCCTAGGCCCAGCTCCACTCACTCTAGGCCCAGCTCTACTCATCCTAGGCCCAGCTCCACTCACCCTAGGCCCAGTTCCACTCACCCTAGGCCCAGCTCCACTCACCCTAGGCCCAGCTCCACTCACCCTAGTCCCAGCTCCACTCACCCCACAGACAATGAATACACACACACTGTATTCATTGCCACGTGTCCTCAGAGTACCAGTGTTTTTCTTATGGAAGAAAATCATTTAATTTAGGTTAAAAGGCCTTTATCTTAATACTAGAGACCGCCTAGTGGTCAAAATTCGAACAAATTTTTTTTGAATATAAAGCCGACGAATATATGAAAAAAGTTTAATATCTAGTGGGGTTCTGTTGCGCTCATCTCTCTCTCCCTCTCTTTTCCCGCTGTCTCTCGCTCTCCCTCCCCCATCCTCACCTCCTCGTAATATTTTTAACGTGGAGTTAAAACGGATAGCATAAGGACGTTATACCATTCCAGTAATCAGCAGCCTTTTTATTTATGTCTGAAACCTCTCCACCTCATCATCTCCCTGTCCCTCTTCCTCCCCCACTCACAAACAGGTTTAATTTTATTAATGTGGAGTTAAATTATTTATCGTAGGCCCCGAGTTAAAACAGTGAAGGAGTTAAGAGAAGGCTGTTACCATTCCAGCAGTCAGTAATATTTTTTATTTATGAATCATCTGTTCTTGCTGTTTTGTTACATATTCATTTAAATAACGCAGCTGTTTATGTTTTTTTGAATAACATAAAGAAAAGCAGAACGCATAAGGATGACATGTAAATTTCGAAAGCCAAAAAGGCATAGCCCTCCACACCCAAACACAAAATGATTTGCATTCGACACATCTCCTAATAGTACTAAATAATTGTGCCAATAAGTTCCATAATTTACGATGCCGCATATCCGAGAAATCAGTACCACAAAAATCGTAATAATCCTTAGCATAATAATATATAGATTTAAAAAAATAATAACTTTATAACGTGAAGTAGAGTATTTTCAATTTTGTGTTTGATTGTTCACAAGTTAGTTACTTAGGAAATTAAAATGGAATTAACTGTTAGTTTTCTCCTTAAAATTCAAGAATGATGTGGGTTTTTTTTCAAATAACTTATAAAACGATTTTTTTAGAAAAAAAGACAAACGTCATTAACCTAACCATTTGTGGTTGTAATGTTATTATCAATGTAGATGTGTTAGAAAATCCTTGCTAAATTCTGTTCAGTTTAATCAAGTAAATTCCCCACTCCAAAGACTTCCACCCCATATCACATGAGGGGCCATACACATATTACGTAAGGGACTATATATATTACGTAACACACTTAAGGGAGGGAGGGGTTATACAGCGTAGTGTTACACTGCGTTATATGTGGGAGGGGGTCTGGCTCAGCATTATGTAACACACATTTTGAATATAATGTTTAATGTTAAGAGTTAACAATTAACTTCAGTTTCATGATCTAATTTAGTGTTTTCTTTTTTACTATTTGTTTTGTTATAATCGTGTGTTTTTGTTAAATCTTCACAACCTTTTTTACAAACAGTTATTCCTTTTATTGGTTACATTTTAGTTGTGTTAGTTAATTTTATTGTCTGAACCTCAAAAATGTATTTTAAAAAAGGTAGAGTAAATGTCACTACATTGTTGTTTACCTCAAACCTTTCATCATTAATCGTTTTCTGTTTTGAGCTTTGTTCGTATATAGAGGTTTGCCACGATACCATTTTTTTTAAGTTAGTTAAAAGAACATGTTTTTAATGTAATTAATTCACAGTGAACGGTATAACAGATTTATTTTAGAAATAAAAAACAATATTTCATAGAAATATTTGCAAAAAAAGATTTATTTCACAATTTAAGCTTCAAAATATTTACTATGATTATGTTATGAGGGGGTTGGGGGTGTATGCTCAGATATTACGGTGTGTTATGTGGTGGAGGGAGGAGTTTGAAATGACAAACATGCGTAACGTAATAAGTGTGTGGCCGCTAAGATACTCCATGTTTGGTCACCCACTCCGTGACACTGTGGCGTACTACACCTCTATTGCAGGGTTTGGGCTGTTCTCTTTCATAACTTGAAGATACCATTTGCGCTGATACAAACAAAACAACCCCAAATCCGTCCCGACTAGGGACCAGCATGTCATTAGACCCGGCACCTGCCCTGCTCAGGATGTTTTATGGATGAGCGACACCGACCCTCTCATGAATTTACATGGCAAAAATTGAAACCGTCTCTCCTACTGCTCCCCGCTAACTGGCCAGGTCATCTTGTATTAATAAAGTGCTTTTTCGTTAGCCAATTATTTATGTTAACTGGTTTCGCATATATTCAAATAACTAGTGATGTAAAAATGACTTGATTGTTAGCTAGTAAACAAGGAAGTAAGGGGAGGTTACCCCCCCCCCACACAGTCCTTCATTACTTATGCCATTGGTCAAAGTGATTTGATGATTTGTTAGTGAATTTCCTATGGAAAGTGAACTATTAGTATGACCCGCACGGTGAAACTTAAGCCCGGGACCACCATAGAAGTTCCTAACGTGACCCCCTGAACACGTTTTTGGGGGTCGTTCAAAATGTTATATATACATATAACGGTATATATGTGTTTGCACTCTAGCGGTCACATTTTTTGTCCGATTTACTTCAAATTTGGTAGGGACGTTCCTTTCTATAATCAGTTTGACAAGTTCATTGGGAAAAACAATCGGAAAACTCTAAACCCCTTTTTTGAGGATTAATCTTTCAAATTTCAGGGTTTTGGGCCCAAAAAGGGTCAGAAAGCCCCGGAAGTGAAATTAACGAATGTAAAAAGATGGGAATTAGTGTGGCGAAACTTTTAAGCCCTCTCTCGTCATTCTAGCATATATATTTACCAAGTTATTAAAGAAAATGTGTATTGACCAAACGCAGTACGTTGTCTTGTGGGGGTTTTACTTTAGAAAAGCCAGTTATTCATTTGTTGGTGTACTTTTATCATCACCAACAACCTCATGCCTACTTTAAAGCCTGACTGGACCTTCTCCTAACCTTATAATGTGCAAAATTGTATTCCCATCATTGCAGGTAAATAGAATCAGGAGAATCAGAACAACTAAAAAATCAATATTTTCAGATTTGAATAAAAATTTGAATAATTGTATGTTTTTAACTGATTTTGAGTTTTTATATTTTTGTATGTGGAAATTCACTTCCCTCACGTCAGCGTGCTGCGTGCGAACTCGTTTTTCATTGCAAGGTTTTATCATAGCCTATCATTAAACACCATTATGTTTCATTAATAGTTTCTTGCTTGGCTGTGTCAATAAACAGTGTGTGGACAGTGGAGGGGATAGCCTTCCCCTCATCCCATTTTGTACCAGCTGGCCATCAAGTCAGCTGCACAGTACAGTAGCTGATGTAGAGGTTGTATTGTACTTCGCCCCGCGTTGTCACACAATAACAGTCCAATATGCATTTTTGTCAATCAAACAGAACGTGTTTGTTAATCAATTTGAAAAATTTGTTCTAATCAACTCGACGAAACACCGCTTTGATTTGTTTTCTCTTTATGCAATCTGTTTCATAATTGAACAATCGAGTGTCACTCTGTCATTGCTTATCATAATCTTATCTCATTAACATCTAGTTCTGATGATCCCAGTTAAGTACTCAGCGGAAACTAATGTCCGAATTGATTTTCTTCCGGGGAGAGCTCATTTGATTTCTCATAATTTGGCAATGAGTGGTTTGTGTTGAGTCCAGAACTTGACGAATTTCCTAGGTGTTACACATTTAAATTAAATCTTCACAAACGTTGTTTATTATAGGTCTATATATTGTTATGAGAATATTTTGAGTTTTTTATAGGCAATTTTTAACCACTAAAACTATTATTTTGTGTAAATGTTTGGTTTCAATCATAGCTCATTGTGCCTTTCAGGGTCGTGCAAAAGCGCAGAGCTCCGCTTCATGGGTTTTCGAAATTCAATCTTATATAGTTATTTGTATTTAGTTAATCGACTGATTATTTAAAAACAAATGTTTACTAGTTTGGACTAAGTCAAATACTCAAACATATATTTTGAACATCATAATTTGTTTAATAAATATATGGGAGTCACTGCAAATTTAATATTCTAGGGAACAATGTTTTAATGACTTTAAATTTGGTTTTCTGGAAATCCTATTTTTAAACAATGTTTTTCAAGGTTATAATTTTTAAATAAAGACGGGGAGTAGGGATTGTGTGCCGACACTTCTATGGGGACAACTTTGGGGCGCTGTAACGTTGGGGAACCAGTTTAGGGTGAAACCAGACCGACTAAACTGACTCAACAAGAACAAGTGAATGTGCTGTCGTAGTCTTGCTTCTAGGTCATGTTCTGCTAACATTCGTTGTAGGGATCATTATGTAAAGCAAATTAAATCATCTAGCGAGAAGGTCCCAAAAAAATTTGTTTTCAAGTGCAAAATACAAATAATTATATCGGGTCTCCCAAAAAGGCATCCACCCTCTAAACGTTTGAACTACTATAAATTATCAAATGATCGTGGGTACATTGTATCAGTAGAAAGCAAAGTACTTTTTTACATAGTTGCTGGGGTTTTTCCCCACCCTTAATTTTATACTAGGGGTGATTATTATTTTTGTTGATGGCGAACACTATCAAGTTACAAATCATTTTAAAAGGGATAAAAAAATCAAATCAGTGACACTAATTAGACTTTGCTACAACAATTTTGAACAAAGTTATGGCAGTAAATTTTCAATAGATTAGTACTGCTAATCAGCAGTCAATTACTGCCACTGCTGTAAATGTAAAAGCTAACGATGAACTATTAATCAATTTTAACACATTTGTTGACAATATGAAATTCCTTTTACCCTTAACACTAGTAAAATAATAGTTGGTATCTTTTTAAACTGTTAAAAGAGACAGTTAAGGGGCGATACACATATTATGTAACACATTTTTTTCGTCATTTCAAACCTCCCCCCTTCTCCATATAACGCACCATAACGCTTGACCATACCCCCCACACCCCTCTTTATGTGTTACTTAACTCTATCGTAGTATGCTTTAAAACAGCTCCAATCTTTTAAACATTTGTTTTATTAGCAATTAGGAGTATATATTTCAATGAATCATTAAACTTTAAATGATAACTAATACAGAACAACTTGAAAACTAAAGATACGGGCGGCACTGCAGTATCAAGTCATGATTTTACACTCTAAAACAACACAAAACATAGGTGTACATCAATTTGATTATTTTTTAACTTTGAAAGATTTATAAGAGTATCAATAGATACGGGAGTGCGCAAGCAACCTTTAGGGTTAATATGTGTGAGTTACGTAATGTTGATCCAAATCCCCCCTTCCCTACATAACGCAGCATAATGCTACGCCATACCCCCTCCCCCCCCTTAAGTGCGTTACGAAATATGTGTATGGCTCCTAAAGTGTTTTTTCTCAAAATGCTGTCACAGTAGGTGTTACTTAGCTAAATTAAACTTGGTTTTAAATTTTCACCTGTTCTGTAAAAATAAGTTTAGCTATTAGACTTAATTGCATCAAAATGCAGTTTATGCCTTTAGGAATGTATTTGTTACTAGCTGTCGCTGCAGTTTTTTAATCATAATTACCATTACCAATAACACAGTGCTAAATTGTTTACTATAACTTTGGTTGAAACTAAAGTAACGAGGTCTAATTACCAATATTTATTTTGTACCCAAGATTTGTAACTTAACAGGGGTTGCCATTTCAAAATAATAACCACCCCAGCAACCCCTATTTAAGTGTGAGAAAGCAAAATCCCCAACTACGTCAAAAAGTAAATCCATTCAAAAGTTAAGGTTGGGAGAGGGGATCTTTGGCAAATGTTAAATACCTATGTTAAAAAATCTGATATATAATTTTTTCCCTTTCACCCTTTTATTTATAAGAATAAGAATATCTTTATTGCCATTAAAAAAAATATTCTTTAACAACTAGCAAAACTAGTACAGAACAGATGACATTGCGAGTATATAACTTACATTGATCTAACCTAAAACAATTGAATAGCCAGAGAGAAAATACCCCCGTCGCAGCAAACCTGCATACTCAGCGAATTTCCAATGAATATATAAAACATAACACATTAAAACACTTAACAGGATTCATAAGAAATGATTCACAAACAAGCGATATTTAAAATATTAATTATTCTCTATAAGAATAACATTGGGGATGAGTAGGCAGGTTTGCTGCAACAAGGCACATAAAATAATGGGTTTTTATGCAAATATCAATAGAACTCATCTTAGTGAAGTCACATACCAAGTTTCATCCATATGCATTCATAAATAAGCGATATATAACATTTTAAGTATTTTCCATAAGAATAACATGGGGACCAAGTACCTAGATTTGCTGTTACAGGAACCATAAATGAAAAATTTTTTTGTTGTGCAAAACACAATAAACCCCAACCAGATGAAGCCATATACCAAATTTCGTCAGTTTATGTTCATAAATAAGCGAGATATACAATTTTTCTTTTTCTCCATAAGAATATCATTAGACAACGTACTGTGTTAAGCACTTTCTCGGTAACCAATCTCGGTAACCAATTGACGTAGAGCAACGATCAAAATACCAAATTGTTTTTTTTAAGCTGAATTCAATGGTATTAATTAAAATTTGATTTAAATAAAAATTACATATGAAAACCCCAAAAAACACATTTTTGGGGGACAAAACCCCCCTTCGGATAGTGTGATTCTTTTGGTTTTCGAACTCGTTCAAATAAATGGCACTTTTCGCATTTGTATCAAATTTCATTAAGATCGGACCTTTTTTACGAGAGTTATCGTGCTTACGGATACATATATATATATATATATATATATAAATTTGAACGAATGGTGTTTTTGGCATCTAGGGACCTCAAAATGAAAAGTTATCATGGTCTCGGGCTTAAGTCTTATCATGAGACCTACGGTAATAGCTTTTTCCCTGTAGGGGAAATTCACTAATAAGTCAGACAATAAAACAATTAGTAAAATACCCCCGTCGCAGCAAACCTGCGTACTCAGCGAACTTTCAATGAATATATATGTCTTAATAACACATTAAGCCTCTTACCAGAATTCATAAGAAATATATTCATAAATAAGCGATATTTAAAATATTCATTATTATCCATAAGAATAACATTAGGGATGAGTATGCAGGTTTGCTGCAACAAGGAACACAAAATAATGGGTTTTTATGCAAATATCAACAGAACTCATCTAAGTGAAGTCACATACCAAGTTTCATCCATATTCATTCATAAATAAGCGATATAACATTTTTATTATTCTCATTATATGGGGATCGAGTACCTAGGTTTGCTGCCACGGGAACCATATGCGAAAATTTGTTTGTGCAAACAACAACAAACCACAACCAGATGAAGCCATATACCAAATTTCGTCAGTGTATGTTAACCCATTGGCGTAGACATACGAGCAGGTCTCGTTCCTTACTTGTAATTTTATTAACGTGTGAATTGGAGAATAAAATTGGTGTTTTTAAATGGATTAATGGCATATTTTAATTAAAATATTGTTTTATTTCAGTTTAGAGAGTCGCATTGGCACACACACAGTAGACATAAGTAAAAATTAGCAAAATCAGTGTTGACCATGTGCAAGTCTCAAAGAATTAACCGATCCCGTCAACTTCCAAGCAAGCCTGCCACCGTTTATTTTACTTGGGCCCTCCCACCAACGTTGCCACAGACCGGTTAACTCATTGAGAGTTGCACAACTGGTCAGTTTTGGTCGTGTGCGGGAATCGAACCCATGAGCATCGTATCGCCACCTGGCCAAGGTGTTTCCACGACGTAGCCAACTCAGCTAACACGACCAAAGGCCTGGCGGCGATATTAAGGGTTTTCAGTCAGTCCGCGCCCCTAGCGGATAGAACCGTAGACGCCCGCGGTCATTAGTTACATATTTTGCTACTAGAGTGCAGCACCAATCGATTCCCGTTATAGGCTACTACAAATAGAATAAAATTACTACCTCAATGGGTTAATAAATAAACGAGACAATTTTGATTTTTCTCCATAAGAATAGCATTAGACAAGGTACTGTGTTTAGCACTTCCAAAATCTCAGTAACCAATTGACGTAGCGTAATGATCAAAATCCCAAATTGTTTGATTTTTAAGCTGAATTCGATGGTATAAATTAAAATTTGATTTTAATAAAAATTACATGTGAAAACCCCAAAATACCCATTTTTGGGATACAAAACCCCCCCAAAAACCCCTTTTGGATGGTGTAATTCGTCTGGTTTTCAAACTCGATCAAATAAATGGTGCTATACACATTTCTATAAAATTTTATTAAGATCGGACCTTTTTTACGAGAGTTATCGTGCTTTCGGACACATATATATATACATATATAAAAATTTGAACGAATGGTGTTTTTGGCATCTGGGGACCTCAAAACAAAAAGTCATCATGGTCTCGGGCTAAAGTCTTACCATGAGACCTACGGTAATAGCTTCTTCCCTATAAGGGAAATTTGCTAACAAACTATATACAAATTTTCCTAGAATTTCTTATTTAAAAATAAGTCAACTGAATCAAAAAATCTTTTAACTTATGGATAAAACTGTTTTCCTTAATTATTTTGTTTAGCTCGTTAGGTAGTGTGTTTCCTCCCCATACATTGTGGTGTCTTTTCAGATAATGTCAGACGGTGTCTTGGATACTGGAAATTTGTTTGATATCTTGTTTCATAATGATGCCTATGCTGTTTTATTTAAATTTTCAAAATTATTTTTAACAAACATCAGGCATCTTAAAATATAGACAAGGGACAGGTAATCTACCAAATTCTTTAAAAAATGTTTTGCATGATTTTCTGTTTGAGAAAAATGTTATGAGACGGATGTGCTTCTTTTGCATTTTACAAATTTTACTAGCACAAGATGACATTCCCCAGAATTCAATGCCGTAGGTTACACAAAAACTGGCAAAAAAGTCTGTAATATAGCCTAAGTCTGGATTTTTAATTGATAATATCTCATAGAACAATCATATGGAAACCAATAGTTTCATTTTTTACATATTTTGTTGGCGAAAGTTTTCCAGTTAAGATTTAGGTTTAGACATTACACAACATTAGAATCAATCTCTATCACCAAAAAATTGACCGAGTTTTGATCTCCATTGATTTACCTTGAAACATTAAATTTTCTTCATCACAATTTTTTTTTGTTGAGATTGAAATTTGACTAATTGTGTTTTAGCCTGGTTAAGCATCAAACCGTTAACTGAAAACCAATTTTGAAGTTCCATAAGTGTATTCTGAAAAACCAATTTTAAATCATGAGTTGAATTTGCTTTTAAAATCGCAGATGTATCATCTCTGCATGAAGTGTAAAATTTGAAGAAATATTTAAAAGTAAGTCATTTATATATAAAAGGAAAAGCAAAGGCCCTAATATTGAACCCTGCGGTACACCAAATCTAACTTTCTGCCACTTTGAGACATGTTTATTGTTGTTCTTAAATACTTTTGTTCTTTGATAACAACTCTCCAGGTATGATCTTATCCAAGACACCGCAGAGTCACTAAATCTATAATACTTAAGTTTTTCACAAAGTATATTATGCTCAACACAATCAAATGCCTTGGGTAGATCACAGAGCACTCCCATAGTGCTCTGTGATCCATCCAAAGCACCAGCAACCTGGACAATAAAGTAAGCGACTGCCGAAATTGTACCAAGTCCTGGAAAAAACCAAATTGTTCCTGACAAAACAAATTTTTTCCCAAAAAATGTATTGTTTGATTTAAAGCACTCCTCTTAAAGATTTTTGAAAAAGATGGAATAATTGATATGGGGCGATAATTGCCTAATATATCCTTACCCCCCTTTTTGTGCAATGGTTTGATTTCAGCATATTTTAAGTTATTTGGAAATTCCCTAATATAGAATGATTGATTTATAATTTTACTGAGCGGTCTATGAATTGAATCGACAGAAGTTTTCATTAAATTTAGAGGTATTTCAACCCAGCTTGCACATTTTTTGTTTTTAAAAGAATTTATTGTCACAGCCACCTCTGCAGATGATACCAAATAAAAATAAAACTCAGAATGGGGGTTATTATTTACTTGAAGTAATTGAACTGCTTTTGGCCTCGAGGAAACTGCACTTAACATTTGAGGAATATTTGTAAATCTTTCATTAAATTAGTTTGAGATTTCTGTAGATTTCTGTTTGAGTTCATTTGAAACCCACTTATTGTCAGAAAAATCTGGAATATTTAGGACACCTTTTTTAACTCCAAGCTCCCCATGGACCACTGACCAGGCTGCTTTGGTCTTATCGTCTGATTTGCTTATTATGTTAGAGTTGTATAACTTTTTTGCCTTTTTACATACAAGTATAAAAATGTTCTTATATTTTTTATGTAATTTATAAAATTAATGTCCTTAGACTCTTTAACAATTCTACTGAGATATCTTTTATTAGCACTGGAAATAATAATCCCTTTTGTTATCCAACTTTTTTTAGCGAATTTCCCCTATAGGGAAGAAGCTATTACCGTAGGTATCATGGTAAGATTTAAGCCCGAGACCATGACAATTTTTTTTTTTAGGTCCCCAGATGACTAAAACACTATTCGTTCAAATTTATATATCTATATATATATATATCTATATATATATATATATATATATATATATATATATATCTATTTCATCGAAATCAGACGTTTTTTACTCAAGTTATCGCATTCACGGACACATATATATATATATATATATATATATATATATATATATATATGTGTGTCCGTGAATACGATAACTTGAGTAAAAAACGTCTGATTTCGATGAAATTTGGCCCAAATGTGTAAAGTGACATTCATGACTTTAAGTTCAAAAACCAGAAAAATCGGGCCATGGGAAGGGGGGTTTATGGGGGTTTTAAATTTTCCAAAAATCAGTTTTTTGCATTCTTTACCCTAAAATTTTTAAAACACTTAATTTTGGTTTAGACCATGTTATAGAGCTTAAAAAAACAAATAATATGGTATTTTGAATTATTAAGCTAGGTTAAGTGGTTGCGGAGAAAATCCAAAAAAACCTGCTCATAAAATCTCCTATGTTAATCTTATGGGAAAAAGGTTTTTGGCTTTTCCTAAGTTAATTTTGATGTAAACTTCACATTTGCTTTTACCAATCAATTCAGCTCCACAAAACAATCATTTTGGTGTTTAAATTGTGATTCTACGTCCAACCGTTGCAGAGATATTCAAAGTGCTAAACACAGTACGTTGTCCAATGTTATCCTTATGGAGAATAAATAAAATTTGATATCTCCATTATTAATGAATGTATATTGATGAAACTTGGCACGTGGGGTCACGTAGTACTGGTATATTCATATTTGCACAAAAAATTGATTTTTTGTTGATTATCCCCGTATCAGCGAACCTGCATACTCAGCCCCCATGTTATTCTTATGGAGAATAAGTCAAATGTAATGACTCCCTTAATTATGAACATAAATTAATACAACTTGGTATGTGGCTTCACCTTGTTGAGTTATATTGATATTTGCATAAAAACCCATTTTTTAGTTCCTTGTTGCAGCAAACCTGCTTACTCATCTCCCATGTTATTCTTATGGAGAATAATTAAAATGTTATATAGTGCTTACTTATGATTCAATGTTGATTAAACTTGTTATGTGGCTTCACCTAGTTAAATTATATTTATATTTGCATAAAAACCAATTGTTTGTGTTCCTTGTTTCA
Source organism: Allygus modestus (assembly GCA_963675035.1). NCBI lineage: Eukaryota > Metazoa > Arthropoda > Insecta > Hemiptera > Cicadellidae > Allygus > Allygus modestus. Next base: position 30,648,991 of record OY776116.1, read on the forward strand.
GCAAACCTATGTACTCATCACCAATGCTATTCTTATGAAGAATAATTAAAATTGTATATATCGCTTATATATGAATATATTTTTATGAAACTTGGTATGCGGCTTTATATGGCATTAAGACATATATTATGCATTGGAAATTCGCTGAGTACGCAGGTTTGCTGCGACGGGGGTATTTCTTTTTGTTGGCCTTGTTTGAATAAAATTTTAGAGGGAAACGGTTATCAAAAATATTTTTGTAAGTTCTTAAAACAAGTTATAGTTAGTATTCAAATTATTGTCAGAGTTTATATTCCACTTACAGCTACTTAAATTATAATTGAACAAATTAACATCTTTTGCTGAAAAAACTCTACTTTTAAAACTTACATTTGATTTTACATATTTCTTATATTCATTAACTGATATAAAAAGTGTTATGTGATCAGAAAGTCCTAATTCTGAATTCATATTTGAAGTAGTATCACCTAACTTAAATGTATTGGTAATTATGTTATCAAGGCACATCTTTTTTGGTGTAATTCATGTAGGAGACAAAAAATATATAGATAAACCATACATTTACAGTAAATTTAAAAATTCTTCCTTCTGCTTAGGATTTTTACATGATTCCAATGAATCAACTTTAAATTCTAAGGCTAAATAAACTCTTTTTGTTTGAATTTCTTTCCTAATTAAATCTAAAAATAATTCTAGCTTGTCAAGAAGTAAACTAGTTTGCACGTAGCACGCTGACGTGAGGGAAGATAATTTCCACATACAAAACTGTTTATACTCAAAACCAGTATAAAAACATACATTTATTCAAATTTTATTGAAATCTGAAAACATTGATTTTTTGGCTGTTCTGATGCTCCTGGTTTAATTTACCTGCAATAATATGAATACAATTTTGCGCATTATAAGGTTAGGAGAAGGTCCAGTCGGGCTTTAAAGTAGGCACAAGGTTGCTGGGGATGATACAAATACACCAACAAATGAATAACGTGCTTTTCTAATGTAAAACCCCCATAAGACAATGTACTGTGTTTAGCCGATATACATTTTCTTTAATAACTCGGTAAATATTTATGCTAGAATGACGAGAGAGGGCTTAAAACTTTTGCTTCACTGATTCCCATCTTAATTTTGCATTAATTTTACGTCCAGGGCTTTTCTGACCCTTGTGGGGCCCAAAAACTTGAAATTTGAAAGATTAATCCCCAAAAAAGGGGGTTAGAATTTTCTATTGTTTTGCCCAACGAACTTGTCCAACTGATTATAGAAAGGAACGTTCCTACCAAATTTGAAATGAATCAGACAAAAAATGTGACTGTTAGAGTGCAAACACACACACACACACACACACACATATATATATATGGAAAGTAAACTTTTAGCATGACGCGCACGGTGAAACTTAAGCCCGGGACCACCATAGAAGTTCCTAACGTGACCCCCTGAACACGTTTTGGGGGTCGTTCAAAATTGTATATATATATTTTCATGTTCTTATACTTATATATATATATATATATATATATATATATATATATATATATATATATATATATATTATAAGTATAAGAACATGAACATATATATATATAAAAAAATGTGGGGGTCGTTCAAAATTATATATATATATTTTCATGTTCTTATACTTATATATATATATATATATATATATATATATATATAAGTATAAGAACATGAAAATATATATATAAAATTTTGAACGACCCCCAAAACGTGTTCAGGGGGTCACGTTAGGAACTTCTATGGTGGTCCCGGGCTTAAGTTTCACCGTGCGGGTCATGCTAAAAGTTTACTTTCCATATATATATACGTGTGTGTGTGTGTGTGTGTTTGCACTCTAACAGTCACATTTTTTGTCTGATTCATTTCAAATTTGGTAGGAACGTTCCTTTCTATAATCAGTTGGACAAGTTCGTTGGGCAAAACAATAGAAAATTCTAACCCCCTTTTTTGGGGATTAATCTTTCAAATTTCAAGTTTTTGGGCCCCACAAGGGTCAGAAAAGCCCTGGACGTAAAATTAATGCAAAATTAAGATGGGAATCAGTGAAGCAAAAGTTTTAAGCCCTCTCTCGTCATTCTAGCATAAATATTTACCGAGTTATTAAAGAAAATGTATATCGGCTAAACACAGTACGTTGTCTTATGGGGGTTTTACATTAGAAAAGCACGTTATTCATTTGTTGGTGTATTTGTATCATCCCCAGCAACCTTGTGCCTACTTTAAAGCCCGACTGGACCTTCTCCTAACCTTATAATGCGCAAAATTGTATTCATATTACAATATATATATATATATATATATATATATATATATATATAAGTATAAGAACATGAAAATATATATATAAAATTTTGAACGACCCCCAAAACGTGTTCAGGGGGTCACGTTAGGAACTTCTATGGTGGTCCCGGGCTTAAGTTTCACCGTGCGGGTCATGCTAAAAGTTTACTTTCCATAGGAAATTTACTAATAAAAGTTACTGTCATACGGTGTTCTGTATATAGAAGCAACAAAAATATTTAAAGAATTCCAAAAAAGTTCAAAAAATCATTTCTTCATTATAAATACAAAGATCTTGCCTATCTATATATTCTATCTCACTTTTCACTAATATACAAGTACCTCCACACGTTAATGAACTCCTACAATGAAATGCTGCTAATGTAATGGAATGTTCAGAAATGGAATTAAATAGATCAATTGTATCTCCAGTAAGCCAATGTTCACAAAAACAAGCAATCCAAACATTTAAACCCTTTAATAATATATTTAAATCGCCAATTTTTGTGGCTAAACCCCCCTGAACACAATGGGGATTTAAGATAATTTGAGAGTGTTATGGAGATGCAAGCAACTTATTTGTTTAGTGGTGGGAACTGGATCATGTTGTCTAAAAAAATTTGGAACCTATAGATTTTTGCTGAGTCACATCCCTACAATTTTCCTCATCTCCACCACCATTAATCAAACGACCAAAATGACTAAACTAAACATGACTACTACTATCACTGACTCTAATTAATTGATCACTGGGAACATTACCTTCACACCCCCCACACCACTGAACACTGTTGGTGACTGCTGAAACAATGGCTCTAGTGTCTGCTGCTCTGTTGACAGCTCAGGTGACGGCTCTGGTGACGGTTGTAGCTGAACAGGTGAACGGCAAGTTACAGGCCTCGGTCAGATGTGAAACTGAAGTAGTTGGTATTATTAGGTTGAGTGATGCAGCACTAGTTTGGAGTGAGGTGTCTTTAATAGGGCTGATGGAGATGTCTTCTAAATGTTGATTGAGTATTGTCTGTTTCAAATATTTTACAAAAGAAGAATGAGATAAACCATTGTAGAATCTGTTGTTAGAAAGTTCACTGCATGTCACATACTACAGAGGCGCCAGTACTTTGCTTGAATTTCAACAAATTCGATACAAAATGAGGCACTGGAACACGATCTCTCACGCAACCCAACAGGGACCAGATAAGTGCCTTCAAGTTATGAGCTTTGAAATCATTTGTAAAAAGGCGCTGTCATAATCTTCTAAGTAGTTTGCACAGTTGGTAGCATTGAGGAAATATTTATGTTTAGTTGCCAGACTAAAGACTATCGCTCCAAAATTGGTATTTTGGTAAGTTAAATTGCTCCTCAGTAATCTGAGTTATTCGGTTTCCCAAATTTCTCCTTGAATGTAACCGCGACACCCCGGCTCATGTGTTTAATGCTATTGTCAAAATCTTTCGAAATACACTGTGTACTCACTATGTATAGAAACAAAACAGAATACGAAAAAGCATTACCAGGGAGCCTAGCTATTTTTGAGCCCTGAAAAGTAGGAAAAGTATGACGAAATTAGGATGTATTCGCAAAGTTGAGACACACCTTCAAGAAAAATATACTAAATTCAAACCTAATTCTCTACTAATATAATAATGTATTTTTGATTACACTTTAAATAATCATTAAATACATCAAACAAATAGCTCTTGTAATCGTTACATAATTCTGTTGTATCCCCAACCAATATGGCCGGATAGGGCCCCAGCTGATAATAATAGAGCAACCATTATTATGTGCCATTCATTTTCTAAAAACAAAATGGAAAACTATGTTATTTCAATAGACTTTTACCATTGAGTATTTATAGTCAATGCTTTTACTGAAAACATTTGTAATTTTTACTTTATTCCCCATACATGGAGTATGAACAAAGTATTGTTTTTGTTAATATTTTTGAATTTGAGTTATTAGGGGTGCTACCATTTGACCGTAAAGACACTTGTCCGGATGACAATTTGATCGACATTTAAAATGTTAATAGTTATTAATAAATAGGTGGTTGAAACAAACTTATCGACAGGACAATCGCTCGGATGATCATATTATTGACATTCTAAATAATTGGTTGAGCTCACGAAGTGGGTGAAATCCTTATACATTATTTTTTTATAAATTGTTTGGGGCCATACATATATTACGTAACTCACTTAAGGGGGGAGGGGGACTTGGATAAACGTTACGTATCTAAACTATTTCTACAAATGTAATGTATAAGGATTTCACTCACTTCGTGAGCTCATCCAATTATTTAAAATGTCGATAATATGGTCATCTGGGCAAGTTTCATATCAATAACTTGGTTTCTGCTTATTTATTTAATTATTTTAAATCTCAATAAAATTGATGAAACGGGCTTGGTTTCAGCCCTTTTTTTCTTAATAATTATTAATTTTTTAAATGCCGATCAAATTGTCATCTGGACAAGTGTCATGTCAATCAATTGGTGGGCCCCCGAGTTATTAGTGGAAATATTTGTTTTGCTGCTCACTGAACCCAAAAAAGTGATTTTGAGTGATGTCTGTCGGTGCATATGTGTCCATGTGCCACGATATCTCCAGGAATTTTTTTCAATTTTTTGACTTGATGGTGCCACAATATCTCCAGGAGTTTTTTTTTAATTTTTGAGTTGATGATTTTTAAGGGTTTATTATCCTCCAAAACCACTAAGAAACATTAAAAATTAAAACTTCTTAGAAACAGCTCAAGCGGTTTTAACAAAATTTAGTGGTTGGTAAATTTTCTAACAAAATGACACCACCCGCCCTTTTGGGAAAATTCGGTTTCAGAAATTACAGGATTTAAAATATTCCAAAATTCAGTTTTTTTATTTTTAGCGAATTTCCCCTATAGGGAAGAAGCTATTACCGTAGGTGGCATGGTAAGACTTAAGCCCGAGACCATGATAACTTTTCGTTTTGAGGTCCCCAGATGCCAAAAACACTATTCGTTCAAATTTATATATATGTATATATATATCTATATATATATGTGTCCGTTACCGCGATAACTTTTGAAAGAAACACCCGATTTTAATGAAATTTTGCAAAACTGTGGAGAGTATTATTTATGACTTTAAGTTCGAAAACCAGATCGATCACACTATGGGAAGGGGGTTTTATGGGGGTTTACAATTTTCCAAAAATAGGTTTTTTTGCAAATTTGACCCCAAAATGTTAAAAACACTCAATTTTGGTTGTAGCCATTTTATAGAGCTTAAAAAGCAAATAATTTAGTATCTTGAATCATTAACCTAGGTTAAGTGGTTGCGGAGAAAATCCAAAAAAACGTGTCCCATGTTAGTCTTATGGGAAAAAGGTTTTTAGATTTTTCTCAGATAGTTTTACTAAAAACTTCACATTTCTGTTTATTAATGTGTTAAGCTCAACAAAACAAGCATTTTGGTGTTTTAATCGTTGTTCTACGTCCAACCGTTGCAGAGATATTCAAAGTGCTAAACACAGTACGTAGTCCAATGTTATCCTTATGGAGAATAAATAAAATTCTATATCTCGATTATTTATGAATGTATATTGATGAAACTTGGTATGTGGCTTCAACTAGTTCTGGTATATTGATATTAACACAAAAAACAAGTTTTTTGTTGATAGTCCCCGTAGCAGCAAACCTGCGTACTCGGCCCCCATGTTATTCATATGGAGAATAAGTAAAGTTGTATATCTCCCTTAATTATGAACCTACATTAAGAGAACTTGGTATGTAGCTTCACCTGGTTCAGTTGCATTGATAATTTCAAAAAAACACATTACTTATCTTCCTCATTGCAGCAAACCTGCGTCCTCAACCCTAATGTTATTCTTATGGAGAATAAATAATACACCCGTCGCAGCAAACCTGCATACTCAGCGAATTTCCAATGAATATATAACATAACACTTAACAGGATTCATAAGAAATGTATTCACAAACAAGCGACATTTAAAATATTAATTATTCTCCATAAGAATAACATTGGGGATGAGTACGCAGGTTTGCTGCAACAAGGCACACAAAATAATGGGTTTTTATGCAAATATCAATAGAACTCATCTTAGTGAAGTCACATACCAAGTTTCATCCATATACATTCATAAATAAGCGATATATAACATTTTAAGTATTTTCCATAAGAATAACATGGAGACCAAGTACCTAGGTTTGCTGCTACAGGAACCATAGGCGAAAAATTGTTTTTTTGTGCAAACAACAATAAACCATAACCAGATCAAGCCATATACCAAATTTTGCCAGTTTATGTTCATAAATAAGCGAGATATACAATTTTTCTTTTTCTCCATAAGAATAACATTAGACAACGTACTGTGTTTAGCACTTTCAATATCTCGGTAACCAATTGACTTAGAGCAATGATCAAAATATCAAATTGTTTGTTTTTTTAAGCTGAATTCAATGGTGTAAATTAAAATTTGATTTAAATTAAAATTACATGTGAAAACCCCAAAAAACACATTTTTGGGGTACAAAACCCCCCAAAAACCCCCCTTCGGATGGTGCGATTCATCTGGTTTTCGAACTTGTTCAAATAAATGGTACTTTACACATTTGTACCAAATTTCATTAAGATCGGACCTTTTTTACGAGAGTTATCGTGCTTACGGACACATATATATATATATAAATATATATATATATATATATATTTATATATATATACATATATAAAAATTTGAACGAATGGTGTTTTTGGCATCTGGGGACCTCAAAATGAAAAGTTATCATGGTCTCGGGCTTAAGTCTTACCATGAGACCTACGGTAATAGCTTCTTCCCTATAGGGGAAATTCGCTAAAATGCTATATATCACTTATTTATGGATGTATTTTTGTGAAACTTGGCAAATAGCTCTATGTAGTAGTGAGTCACATATGCATTGGAAATTTGCTGAGTACGCAGGTTAGCTGCGACGCGGGTATTTATAAATACCATATAGGCCCTAGCCTATTTTAAATAAAATTTGCTTATCAGCATTTAAAAAGATGGAAAACTAAATAATTTAGTATTTTTAATTATTATTCTACGATTACTGGTTGCGGAGAAAATTGAAATTTTCATCCAGCGGTAAACACAGTATGTTGTCCAATGTTATTCTAATGGGGAATACAAAAATTGCCATTTCCCTCACATTTACAGATCAATTTCTTTAAAATTTGATATGCAGGTCAAGATAGCATTGACCAACAAAGGTTATTCTAAAATGTTGCCCTTAACCCTGGGGGAGTGAGGGGGCATTTCCCCTCATAAAACCACTGTGTGTAGCAAAGCATTCTGTAGTAAGTGCCTCTAAAAAAGGGATTTAGGTAGAAATTTTAGGTAGAAGTTATTTATAAGATTTTCTTTACCTTCTACCCTACTGCCGTATTCTATGGTAGTAAATACAAAATAATTTATTCATTACAGTTGGGCTAAAAGGGAGAAGGTATATGTCACTTTTCTGGTACCGTTTAATTTTGCATTAAATACAAGCAAGCTGGGTTATAAAAACCAAAACACTTAAACTGTTAAATAATTCTGAATAAGAAATGGATGACAATCAGAAGCTATTATTAAATCGATAAAACTAGATTTTAAGCTTTCACAACAGTTCTAAATTATTAACCTTTTCATTAGGTATTATGCTGTGTGTATGGTTGGTTGAAAGCTAACCTAACCGAAGATCTTCTTTACTACTAAGGAGAAATTCATCTTCTTAAGTGGATGGAGTGTTGAGTTTAACTTTCAATATCTCCAAAATATTTTCTAAAATAAAATTGTTTGTTAACTATAAGAACAGTATCTTTTGGTTTCCAGGTTTGTTTGTTACAATGTTTGCCCGTAAAATTAAACATTTTACCCACTACATAAAATAAATAAACATATAAACTGCTTGAAAAGTAGGAAAGTAGGACAATTTTGCCAAAAGTAGGATAATTCCTACTTTCCTACTAAAAAGTAGGAAATGTAGGAATAGTAGGACAACTGGGCTCCCGTATTACTTAAAAATAAATATTTCCATAAAAACTCAAATTAAACATATTTGTTGAATACAAAACCTTAAAAAATCACATTACTAAACATGACCTTGACTGTTATCTAACCTTATTTGAATGGAGACTGAACTTGGTGTAAACTCTAATTGCTTCTGTGCACCTCTATCATGTCTGTCACGGTGACGACATTTACAACTGAGCGGTTCTCTCTAAAACATCTAATTGTTTGAATTAACTTTTTTTATATTGTGAAAATAAGTTTTGTATTAGAAATCAAGTTATTAGTTTTGAAATTTGTACGTAGTTTTGAAAAAGTTTGTTTTTTATTTTAAGCTCATGAATACATAATCATGGTGTTAAAGTTATTTTACTTTTACTTTATTTCGCAAAATAGTAAATCCTTATATATAATTCTGTAAGCAACATTTTTAAGTCAAAATTGTAGGATGTAGCACGTAGTAGCATGTAGTTTGGCAAATCACAGGATGATGGGAGACGGTTTAAATTAAAGGTCTTGATCCCAGGGACTCGGGAAAAATAGCAGTACAGTATTTCCAAAGTGTTACCAGCAAACGATAAATAATGTAAAACATAAGAAAAGCATGGGGATTTGAAAACGTCTGCTTTGTTTACATGAAAACATGTGATTAAATGCGTACTTTGTTTACGAACTAACATGTTTTCATACTTAGAGCAAGGTTAGGGGCTATCACCCCTTGAAGCCACTAGTATTTTAGAATTTTAAGTTATTGATGGAGATATTTGTTGTGTTGTTCCCTCTGACAAAGTGGTTTGCAAGTAAATGTCTGTCTGTTCAGGTTATATTTTAGGACTGGAGAACACATCAGTAATGGTCTGATTTTGATGAAACATACTATGTAGGAACACCCAAATGTTACCACAATAGCTGCAATAGTCAAAACGTAAATTTTTCTGAAGGGTAGTTATCCCAAAAAAAAAATGCTTAGAAAGAACAAATTGATTGTAAGGGGTTTGATTAAATAAGCAATTTGTTATAAATCACTTTAGTTTACCAGCAATAATTTTGCCTCTGGACGTCTGGCTAAATTTCGGATCAAAAGTTGTAAGGCTTAAAATCTTGTAGTCCGTAGACACATAACCGAAAAAATATGGACATATATGACCTGAAAACATTTGACTTAAGTCATATTTCCTTAACCCCATTAAAACAATTCAAAACACTAAATAAAATGGTGATAAATTTGTGGGTTTGTCTAACAATTTAATTTTGATTTGATGATAGATACAGAATATTGTCCATGCTACTCTTGTGAGGGGAAAAATCTCAATCATTTAATTTACTACCTTTTTAATAGTAAATAGGATAAGCTAACATTGATCAGTTGAAATGTGCTAAATAAGTTTCCCCATAAACTGCAGGAGGAGGGCGGGGTCCCTCTCAAACGGATTTGTTTGCTACGTTTGAACAAATCAATAAGAACAAATGATTCCTTAACTTCCGAGTAGATTTGGTAGAACAAAAGACATTTATGTTTCATTTAGATTCAGATGTCAGAGAGGCAAATGAGAAAAGTAAAAAGTTAAGGAAAGATTTAAGCGAGGCAAACTAAAGTATGTGTCAGACTTCTGATACTGTTTATTCAAATGCAAGGTACAGCAATGTCAGTGTTCTTGGATTGCATTTGTAACACTTAAATTGTAAATCACTGTAGGATAAAATAATGTCAATAAAGTCAGTAAACAACTTCATTCATAAAGATTGCTTGCCGTGTGAACGGAACAAGTATTGTTTTGGTAGATAACAATTCATTTATTTAAATAAGTATTTCACTTTGTCTATTTAATAACATGAAACAGGTTTTATGGCTCGTGTTGGAATTATCGTGTAAAACCACAAAACTACCGAAATGATTAAACTTGTGCCTGTGCTACTTTAGATACTATTCCCAATACTATTCTCTATTATATTCTCAATTTACTATTCTCAGTTTTACTTTTAGATATCTTTATAGCTTGTAGATTTCTGTATTGCATTCTATTTTTGTAATAAAACTCACATGTTACAAACCTAAAAAGGTTATAAATAAAGATTTATAATACTGGAGGTTGTACTGTAGAGGGGAATCCATTCCCCTCGCCACTATTTCTCTCTCTCTCTCTCTCTTGCACAGTATCTCAAAAAAGGCTACCGTCAAGAAAATCCAGTTTTACTTAAATTTTTTTTTACTAAAAGTAGTATGGTATCCTAAATATTTAGACACTGTGAAACAAATTCCCAAACCTTCGTCAAAGTTCAGTTTTCCGCATTCGCTGGTATCCTAACTGTGCATAACCAATGAATCCCCCTAGCTGCATTCAGATGAATTAATTACAGAGTAATGTAAATAAGTGACTTTGTTTTACTTATCTCATGTGAATCTATTAAATTCCTAGTACATAATATTTTTGCGGCTGCCAGTTAATTATTGGAATGTAAATAATTGTAAGCATATTTTAAATAGCATAATTTTAGAGAAGCATAAGTAGTTATTTCCTATGTAACATTAATTTATTACAGCAAACGTGTATGCCTGTTATTTCCGTTGACTGAAGACGAATAGTGTTAAAACTATCTAAAAAAGTTCTTCTAAGTTATTTGATAAAATTGTGCCCTTATAGTGTACAAGAATTTATTAATGATGTAAATGTAGTTTTAAAATAATGAATTGCATTAAGTGACTATGCCATGCTTGTAAACCTTGTAACGACAATAAAATATTCTTATTCTTATAGCATAAAGAGTGGACATGTTAGGGTAGAATTCTTTAATGGATTTAAGAACATTAAAATCAATAATTATTCTAAAAAAAGGTTTGCCACATATAAAAACGTTTTTAAGTAAAACTGGATTTACTTGACAATGTCCTTTTGGCGAATTTTTCCTTTTTATTTTTATTTTTTCCTGAAAGGAAGAAGTTATTATTGTGGGTGGTATGCTAAGACCTAAACCCAAGAGCATGATAACTTTTGGTTTTGAGGTCCCCAGATGCCAAAAACATTTTTTGTTCAAATTTAAATATTCTGTATGTATACAGTATATATATATATATATATATATATATATATATATATATATATATATATATTTATTTATTTATTTGCCAATTAACTCAATAACTTTAAAAAACTTCAGATTTTGATTTAATTTGGTACAAATGTGTAAAGTGACATTCATGACTTTAAGTTTGAAAACCAGAAAGTTCGGACCATGGGAAAGAGGTTTTGTGAGGATTTAATATTTTTCAAAAAACATTTATTTGAATTTTTTATTCTAAAATTGAAAAAAATAATAATTTTGGGTTTGACTATTTTAGAGAGCTTGAAAAACAAATAGTTTAGTATTTTTAATTATTAACCTAGGTTAAGTGGACACATAACAAATCAAAACAACTTATTCATAAAACTCCCCATGTTAATCTTATATTGTTTTTAGCTTTTCCTCAGTTAATTTTATTGAATACCTCACATTTGCCAGTCCAGCTCTATAAAAAACAATCATTTTTGTATATAAATTGTTCTTCTATGTCCAATTAATGCAGAGATATTCAAAGTGCTAAACACAGTACGTTGTCTTAACATTTGATGTTTATTTATGAAAGTATAGAGATGACAATTTGTATGTGGCTCCCCTAGTTGTGGTCTATTGATATTTTCCCACACAAAATAACATTATACCTGGAACAAATTGCAACAGAAAGTTTCTTGACTGATTCTTAGTAAAAAAAAAACGTGCTTAACACGATGACGCAAAGTCTACCAACGTATGATGTGGCATAAGGCGGCCATTTTGATGGATAGTCGGCCATATTGGATTTTGTGTAAGGTTTCACTCTAACTTGTTACTGTAGGTAAACTATTAAACAAGTATGATTTATGGCTTAAAATGTTCCCATAGTGACCAATTATCTTAAAATAGTGGAAGACGATGAGTAGTTTGAAATGTTCAACGAGTGTTTATAAGTTGATTTATTATTCTTTTGTAAATAAAATATAAATGTAATGTATTCTTTTATAAATTCCTATGTAATGATATTTAATGTGTACACCAACTTTAAACTATAATTTATTACTTTTAATACTGATGGGTACTTTAACCTGTATACAGTATTATCATTTCCACACAAGCTAAGGTTGTGTTAAAATGTACAAACTTGATGCAGTGTATTCAATTAAACTCACACCAAACAATAAAATAATGCCCACGTTCATGGTCTTACCGTTAATAACTAATTAAAAATAAAATATCAATTCAACTTTCCAAATTATAATAAATTTGTATATTCTAATAGAAGACGCCTCTTGACTTTGCACGAATACTTTGAAAAAGATTAAAATATTTTAATTTAAATTTTACTTTTTACTAATGCATGTAAGATAGTCGTATAACAAACAGTACCTAACACTAATAAATTATAAAATATTGTTTATTTAATTGTATATAAGCAAAGAAAAACAAACTAAGCAACAATAGGTAACCACGCCTGCGGCGAGCACCTGCATTTCAGCTAGCGCATCCTGGTGGAGCTGGACTTGGTGCATGAAATGCGCGTTACACACACGATCATTTGACTTATAAATAACAAATGTGGACTTATTTTGTAGAGAATTTATCGCTCTTCATCGTGAGCAATGATTTGTTGGCATAAAATGAAAAAAAAACTATGTTAAATCCTAAACACAACATGTTTTATTAATTGTTAAAGAAAAATTAGTATTCACGGGTAAATATGTGCAAGATAATTAATAAATAGTAACACATGTATATTCTTAGGATAGACTGTTATTATGGTAACATTTTAAGACATAAATCATTCTTCTAAGTTAAATAGTTCACTTACAGCAACAAGTTTAGTAAAACCTTACAAATTCCAATATGGCCGACTATAAATCAAAATGGCCGCCTTATGCCACGAAATACGTTGGTAGACTTTGCGCCATCGTGTTAAGCGCATCTTTTTCATTTATAATCAGTCAGGAAACATTCTGTTGCAATTTGTTCCAGGTTAAGCAGTTTTTGGGGCTAATTATACTGGACTAGATTTATCAGTGGTTTTTATGATACTTGGTAAGAGGATTTATGTGGTAGTGAGACACAATATTTATGCAAAGGAAATTCACTGAGTACGCAGGTTTGCTAGGATAGGAGTATTTTGAGATATTGTGGGAGAGAGATGGAGATAGTGGCTAGGGAGCTTCCCCCTCTCCAGTATTGCCTGAAGAGGAAGTTCACCAATCACAGTCCTTGCACACTCTCCATTTGCTAAAGCAATTATTTTATTTGTTTTTTGTTGTTTTTTACATTTGTTTATAGCCAACCATTGGCTATACACCATTGGCGTACAATATGTCTTCAGAAAAGGAGATTGGTTGTCTTTTTCAGAAGTCCAATACACTACCTGTTTGGCTAGTACCGTAAGACAAGTAAATTTACTATTATTTGTTTATTATTATAATGTGCAGGACTGGAGGGGCTAAGACGCAAAATGGTGTTAATTCATGGACAAAAGTTGAAAACGGAGGAACTCTTAGCTCGGAAAAGGAAAAAGAACACATCCTGAACAAGACACACTCAAAACCCGTCAGCCAATGGAGGCGGGCTCTTCCCCAGGTGAGCAGATGAGTCAGAAGTAAACCTATTGATGTTAGCGATGCAACAATAGACCACCTGTTATTTAAGTTAATCTACAATTTGTTTACCTAAGTTTATCAAAACTATATTTTAAAAGGAATAACAAATCTGGGCACTTGGTCACAGCCACCTTTAAAGAAGACTGCGACGTAGTAGAATTGGCAACGCCGCAAGAGCCCGTATACGCAAGTGCCTCGCTGCCCGTATACTAGCTTAGGGAAAACGAGACACAGCCATCTAAAATCATCAATTTTTACTCTTCAAGTTAGAAAATAACGTTTAAATGATGTTTATCGTTTTGCTAACGAGTGTCTTACCCTGTTGTGAGCCCAACAAGGTTCATAATTAAACTGAGAGTAAAGTTAAGCATGTTTATAGTCAGTGTTGCTGGGATTTACACGTAGGCATGGTAAAACTATAATGCCTCACACTTTTAATTCAAGAATGTGCTAGGAATTTAATAATTTTAATATTTTTTTTAAATTCCCCCGTAGCACCAAATCTACCCACTTATTGAATTTAAAGTCAAGTTATTTAATACGTTCAAAATTTGTTTATTAAAGAGTTGTATACATTTCTTTTTGCCGTAATTTGGCTTTTTTAAAGTTGTTAATCCATAGCACAGGCAAGTTATGTTTTACATTAGTTTAGTTAAGTATAAATTACAATTACCTTTTATCATTAGTTTTGTTTTATAGATATCAATAGATAAGACAGCTTATTACCATTTCTTAAGTGCCAATAAAGTACAGTATGCTTCAAAACAACATATTAAACAAGATTGAAATCAAAGACATACAACCTTTTATTTGAAGACAAAGCGTACTTAATATAGCAACAAGTATAAACACAACTCATGGGTAACTCATGGCTATCTGTACAAAGTAATAACATCTTTTCTGCACCTATCTTCCAAAGCAGTAATTGTGTACCTCGAATTGCATTTGTCACTGTTTATTTGTACTTCAAGCAGTTTATTAGTGGCATTTATTGAACATATTAATTTTACAATGTATATATTCATAGGGACATCTAAAACGATAAGTTACTCTGACCATGGCTTTTTCAAAGCAATAATTTTTAAAACCTAACAGAAGTACATGATTCACATGGGCCTATTGTTTTATTTTACTGTGAATTTGTATGTTTAAAATTAATTTTAGGTAATTGTATACTTTATCAACAATCCCTGACGCCCATTCTATTTGTTCTCTCCAACAAAACAAAAAAATATAGCTAAAATGATCTAAAAATACGCGGTATTAGACTGGCGGCTATGGACTACGTGCCGGCAATGACTTCTCTACTCAGTGATATGGTGGCGTTGCCAGTTCGAACGCCATGGCCTTCTTTAAAGGCGGCTGTGACCTTGGTGTAGTAGAATCATAACTGACAGCAGGGCTTTACTTAGTTTATTACATTTTTTTTTTTATTAAGGGCAAAATTCAGACCAAAAACATCACCATTATGACGCAGTTCTACTCATAAACAACAGATAGCGCGCAGGAGCGTCAGCAGCTGATCGGTCAAGTGCACTAACGCTATTTCTCGATTGAGTGCAGAACATCGTCTACAATGCTCTAAGTGTAAAAAAGCGGCTGAAATAACATTAGACCTGATCTTCTTAGTGATTATGTATTCATTATTGGTATGACTGAATTTTCTTGACAGTGTCTTTTTTGAGGTACTGTGAGAGAGATGGAGATACTGGTGAGGGAAACAGCTTCCCCCTCTCTAGTATTACCCGAAGAGGAAGTTAACCAGTCTTTGCACTCTCACCATTGGTTACAGCAATTGATTTAGTTTAATACAACTGTTTCAACACAGCTGTTATTTATACCTACATCATTTTGTTAGTTTTGATCAAGGTGGTTTGTTAGTGTAACTGGAGGTAACACTGCTTCACTATTTTTGTCAAAAAAGCGAACCAGTGATTTTGTCAGGTTGGTACACTGGCGAGGCAAATTTCTCGTTGTTTGAACTATCCTAATTAGTTGTTTTATTTCTATGGGTAAGTGAATATAATCAAGCAAATCACTGGAATGAAAGTAATAAAAGTTTGAACAAATTCATTTTTTCGTTTGATTTATGTATCTACTCTTGCCGTGTAATATGATAAACTATGAGCAAATAAACAAATACATTTTTATTAATGTTCAAATCATAAGTGTAGGTATTTGTTGAATTCACTTATTTGCTGATTCTTTTGATTTCAGCGAGTAGTTCTTTGCCTCACCAAAACATGGTAAAGAACGACTCGAAATTGTTGTTCATCACTGTTGCATCCAGTATTACCAATAGAACTCATTGGTTTTGATAGTATTACAAATCATTATTCCCAAACCTATTACTTTGTAACTGTTACCTACTTATTAAAATTCTAAACACTGACTGACAGACAACGCACAGCCTAAACCGGTGGGTCTAAATGCATGACCCAACAGAAAAAAAGTGAATGAATATAACTTTATAGGCTAGTTATTCTTAAAGTTTGTAAAAATAATATTAAGATTGGACATTTTAGCATCATATCATTATTAATGATATTATTAATCAATATATCCTACAATAATAAAATTATAGGTGTAAATACATACTCTGTCATCTGTGTTCAGATTATTTAACAAGTCATGAAGAACTACTGGAAACACAATTTAATTAAGTTAAGCTTATTTAATAGAATAACTCCGTAAAATTAGTATTATAACTTTGATATACTTTTGTAAGAGGTTTTGGTAAAGGGCAAACCCATTTCATTTAATTGTTTACAACATAAGACTTTAACTTATTATATTTTAAACTCTAGAAAAAATATCCTTTGAAGGAAACTTATAGATAAATTCCTTCAGCACCAAAAGATCTGGTTGACTAGCTGACTTATTTCAAACCCAATATTGTTCAAGTTCTCTACTAGTCATTGTTTGAATGTGGTAAATCTTAAGTATGGTGTACATAAGACAGATTTTAACTCTAAGAGTTATTGATAAGGGAACAAAGTGAGGGAATCTAGTATTAGCAGAGACAAGGGTATGTTGTGTATGGTGTGTGTGTGTGTGTGTGTGTGTGTGTGTGTGTGTGTGTGTGTGTGTGTGTGTGTGTGTGTGTGTGTGTGTGTGTGTGTGTGTGTGTGTGTGTGTGTGTGTGTGTGTGTGTGTGTGTGTGTGTGTGTGTGTGTGTGTGTGTGTGTGTGTGTGGTTTGTAAAGGGGTCGGGGTGAGATCCGTTGTATGTTAACACACGCACACCGCGAGATCCGTTTTGCGCTGTGAGATCCACCCCCTGGATCTCAGAACGCGAAAGCCTGTGATTGGTCTTCATGATGACGAGAGGATCACGGAAATGCCCGAAACCACCCGAAATTAAGTGGATCTCACAGAGGTGGATGTTTCCAAAGTGTGCGTGTGCAAGAGCTTTCGTAAAACGCCACCATGTCGCGCTAGCGTCGGTTATACACACTATACTGTTGATGGCGGGAAATCTTTCTTCGTGGACATGGACTGACGACTTCTTCGACATAGTGATGCGCGATTGCGAGAGGTTAAAACAATCAAAATGTTCCTTCTGGAGAGGTTCCGCTTATCGATTGTTTCGAGTGCTTAGCGAGAGGTTTGTACAATCGAGATGTTTTCTCTCGATTGTTGCATTCGTTAAGCAAAGTCGTCTGCTGCCGGCGCGTGGTGAGAGGATAACCCCGTTATAGATGTGGATCGCATTTTTATTAGGCATTAAAAGTATTTTTTGCAAATAAGCCACCCGTAATTTAGTTGTTTTTAGATATTCCATTATTATTTTACCCCGCGACAATATAAACACATATTGACTATGTGTTTTCAGGCCTCACAAATGTACATCTAAAAATAAAAATTAAATGGATTAATTTTGAATAATAGTTTTAATTTATTAAACAGCTGCTGTGTCCTTTTGGCTCAATTTTTAATTTTTGCCTCATATTTGTTTATATGTATAATAATATTAAACTCTATATAGGATTAAACTAACAAAAAAGTATTTAAATGTTGTAAAATATAGGGCTCTTTATACTGGCTTTATTGGGAGTTCAATTTCAATAGGCAATGTTTCCCTTATATCCTATATCGTGTGTAAACAAATTAAGTTAATTATTATTAAGTTTAAATCAATTAAAGATTCGTTCAAAAATTTGTTTTTAGCGAATTTCCCCTATAGGGAAGAAGCTATTACCGTAGTCGGCATGGTAAGACCTAGGCCCGGGACCATGATAACTTTTCGTTTTGAGGTCCCCAGACCCCAAAAACACCATTCGTTCGAAACTATATATATATATACCGTGTCCGTGAGCACGATAACTCTCGTAAAAATTATCCGATTTTGATGAAATTTGGTATAAAGGTGTAAAGCAACATTTATGACTTTATGTTCGAAAACCAGCGAGATCGCTCTATCCGAAGGGGTATTTTGGGGGGGTTTTGTACCCCAAAAATGGGTTTTTCGAATTTTTTACATATAATTTTGGAAATAGTCAAATTTTATTTTTTACCATTGGATTCAGCTTAAAAAAACACACAATTTGGTATTTTGATCATTTCTCTACGTCAATTGGTTACCGAGATATTGAAAGTGATAAACACAGTATGTTGTCTAATGTTATTCTTATGGAGAAAAATAAAAATTTTATATCTCGCTTATTTATGAACCTATACTGACGAAACTTGGTATACGGCTTCATCTGGTTGTGGACCATTGATATTTGCTCAAAAAGACACTTTTTTACCCAAGGCTCCCGTAGCAGCAAACCTGCGTACTCAGCCCCATGTTATTCTTATGAAGAATAAGTAACGTGTTATCTGCCTTCATTATGAAAATAAATTAATGAAATTTGGTATGTGGCTTTACCTACATGAGTTATATTGATATTTGTATAAAACCCAATTTTTTGTGTTCCTTGCTTCAGCAAACCTGCATACTCAGCTGCCATGTTATTCTTATGGAGAATAATTAAAATGTCATAAATCGTTTATTTATGAATGTATATTGATGAAACTAGGTATGTGGCTTTATGTGGTATTGAGATACATATATATGCATTGGAAATTCGCTGAGTACGCAGGTTTGCTGCTACGGGGGTATTATTTGATTTTAATCGTGTGTTATAATTTTGGCAACGTCTTATATTTTATCTCTACATAATAAATCTAAAAACATTATTTCATTGACAATTTTCTAAGTAATAAAAAATGTTGAAATGAGAGTATAGTGTAAATCGTGGGAAAGGAGCAGAATTACTGCTGCCTAAAATGTTCACTAATTCTTTGAGCATTAAAAGTATAAGTATGTTCGTCTATATGTAATAATGATAAACATTTGTTTCTACTCTCCATTAATAATTTAATGTATAAGATGTTATATATTTTATTTTTTAAGAGCAATAGAGCAATGTTAAATTTCAAATTCAACGGATAATAAGATTTTTTGGTATATGGCTTATTTGAAAGAGAATACCCCCGTCGCAGCAAACCTGCGTCCTCAGCGAATTTCCAATGCAAAATATTTGTCTTAATACCCCATAAAGCCGCATACCAAGTTTCATAAAAATATATACACATATAAGCGATTTTAATTATTATCCATAAGAATAACATTGTAATGAGTACGTAGGTTTGCTGAAACAAGGAACATAAACAATTGGTTTTTATGCAAATATAAATATAATTTAACTAAGCGAAGCCACATACCAAGTTTCATCAATCTTCAATCATAAATAAGTGCCATATAACATTTTAGTTATTCTCCATAAGAATAACATGGGGGCTGTGTATGCAGGTTTGCTGCTACGGGAATAATCAACAAAAAATCAAGTTTTTGTGCAAATATTGTGCACCAGTACTACGTGAAGCCACATACCAAGTTTCATCAACATACATTCATAAATAATCGAGATATCAAATTTTATTTATCTATCTATCTATCTATCTATAATATTATAAAGAAGAGATGGTTTCTGTCTGTCTGTCTGTCTATCTGTCTGTCTGTCTGTCTGATGTTCCGGGTGAACGCAAAAACTACTTAACCGACTGGGCTGAAACTTTACACAAAGGTAGATCTTGAACCCATGCAACACATAGGCCTATTCACTTCCTTAAAATCCCCTCGGGCTACGCCCCGTGAACGTTCTAAGTTTCAATGTTTACATTTCATAAGAAAGCAAACATTCAGAAACTGTAATGCGAACAGCTGAGGGCACTTACATTTGACAGCTTAAAGAGCAGAAGCAAGAACAACAGCTGTTTCAAGGTAACTAAAATGCAATTTGCATTGACTATAGAACGGGTAAGGAAAACCCCTGTGCGAAGAACGTGTACATCAAAGTATATATATATATGTATTTATTTCAATATACCGTATAGTTAATCTATATAAATAAAATTAGAGTTTTGTCTGTACATTGCTTGGAATTATGAAACTGTTGCATATTTTCACGTTTTACACCCTAGGGAAACCAAAACAAATCTTATCTCAATTTATGTCTGTCTGTCTGTCTGCCTGCCGGTAACGCTCAAGGACGGGTTTTGTTCGCTTTTCACTGAAAAACGGGTGCACTAACATTAATGAAACTTTGTTTCTTTGTTCTATATATGCGTGAGAAGGTTTTAGGGCACTATAAACTGGCATACGCCTTTAAAAAAAATAATGGCGGCCGCTCAAAAACATGATTTTGTGCGGTTTTGGTCATTTTTTGTTCGCTTTTCACAGGAAAACGGGTGCACCGATTTTTATGCAACTTTTTTAATGTTCTATATGTGCGTTAGAAGGTTTTAGACTAATTGGATTGTTTTAAATTACCTTAGGACACTGCTGTATAAGGGTTTAAAGGTCCTATGCTATTCTTATGGACAAAGCATTTATTTATATTGAACCAGATGATGGCATAGTTATTCTAAAAATTGTTTTTTTAGTTATTTTTTAAAACGTTGAGTGAAGATTGGTAATAAATAAAATAAGTGGATATATGATCTAAATCTATATTTGTCAGACTCGTGCACTCACTGACATAGTGATCACTTTATCTAAGAAACGACAATGTCTATTGAAGATACAATTTTGGATGGTGGTTCGCCTTATGCTGCAGATTCACAATAAGAATACATTTAAAAAAGTCCTATAGGGTTCTTCACTAATTTACTTTTATGGCAATTTTATGAGTATTAGTATTTACTGGACCTTTGTAAGTTACATTTCGGTAGGGACATAACTAATTCATCAGAAAAAAACGCAAGCCTATTCCTGTTACGAAAATGTTTAAGGGCTTCGCCCCACGGAATTTCAAAATACAATATTTGAACAATTTTGCACATACTCTTGGACTGATGGATCTGAAATTCGGTAAGAATGTAGCTGATAGCTCAGTGCACACATTTACCTACTCCAGACACAAATATACTCAAGGACTCTGGCCCAATGACCTTTAATATAAGCGTGTTTGTCATAACACACCAACTACTCAACCAGTAGAGCTGAAATTTGATGCCTTAAAGGAAATAAGAAACAACATCATGGGGAGTCACGGTGTTGTTCTCTGGAGATTTCACACAGACGCTTAGTCGTAAGTGAGATATGAGTGGACGAGTCTACGCCTCTCTAAAAATATATTTTATGTAGCCGACCACTGAGCGTCTGAACTTAACAGTAAATATGAAAATGTATTTTTGAGAAGATTAAGGGGTTGAGCAGTTTTCTTACGCGCTTTTAAAAGTTGAGATTGGGACATTGAAAAACAAATTAAGTCTCAGAAACATCTATCCCTCACTCGGCACTATCGATGAATCACAGGATTTATTGACTGACAGTTTGTTACACCGAGGTTCATAAACAGTTTAATCTGGAAAGTGCCTGGCTCTGTGATTGTGCCATCCTCACGTCCACCAATGAACAAGCAACGGAGATCAACACAAATGTAGGTCTATTCCAAAGGGAGGAACGAACATATACATTATTTAATACCGTTCATTTAACCATGACCACTGTTAGAACAGTTCGTATATTGATTTACATTTATTTAAATCAAATCAAGTAGTCATATGTTTTTAAAACATATGATTTTTCCAAGTTTAAATTGTTTAATTACAATTATAACTAGGGGCTTGAAGGGGCGATAGCCCCTAAAAAACCAAAATACATAAATTTTTTATCAACCTTCATTGGTCATTTATAAATAAGCACTGATTTTCTAGCATTATAATATAATATTATTATACTGTCTTATGTTTTTAATAAAATGTCCATTCCTAAACAACTATACATTGCTGTAGTTTAAAAGTAAACAAACTGAATAAGTACAGCTGGTATCAATATCAAAGGCTAATTTAACTCTGTGGCACAGCTGTTTTAATTTCAAAAGATGTAAACAAATTAAACCCCATGTTGTTTTAATGGGAAAAGTTTTATTCTGTTGCGAATTTATGGTAAAAAAATAAGAAAAATGAATAGTTTTCCCTCAAAATTCACGTCAAGACCTTTAAAATGATACCCCTCCCATCCTTCTACGGCCATCCAGTCACTCACAATTTCTTTACAAAAATTTGACTTACGGAATTATATATAGAGATGAAAACAGGACCTGGCAAGAATGGTGATTTTAAAAGTGGTTTGTCAATGTTTTTAAAGTTTAATGTTTCGTTACATTACTATTAATTTATTGGAATGTAAAGATTAATGTATCAAAGTATTTAAAATGTTAAATTAAACAGGGTTAATATTCTGTTGTACTTGAGTTCTTTTATTTCTAAAATCAAATCCAAAGTGTTACGTGTACCGATTTGGAGTCGCAAAAACCACACCGTTCACTACCCGACAGAGTTCCTCGACTTGGCAACAGTACCCGAACTATCTGCCATAGTATATTTAGTTAACTTTAATTTAATTCTACTTTAAAAGTGTAAAATGTAATTTTAATATTGTAAAATTATATGGGTTGTTATTTTTTTTAGATAATCTACCATTTATATACAACCCGTACGAAGGACGGGTACACAGCTAGTTCTCCATAAGGATAACATTGGACAACGTACTGTGTTTAGCACTTTGAATATATCAGCAACGGTTGGGCGTAGAATCACAATTTAAACCCCAAAATTATTGTTTTGTGGAACTGAACAGATTGGTAAAAGCAAATGTGAAGTTTACATTAAAATAAATTGAGGAAAAGCCAAAAACCTTTTTCCCATAAGATTAACATTGGAGATTTTATAAGTAGGTTTTTTTATTTTCCCCGCAACCACTTAACCCAGGTTAATAATTCAAAATACTATATTAATGTTTTTTTAAGCTCTATAACATGGTCAATACCAAAATTAAGTTGTTCAAAAATTTTAGGGTGAAAAATGCAAAAAACTGATTTTTGAACAATTTAAAACCCCCATAAACCCCCCTTCCCATGGCCCGATTTTTCTGGTTTTCGAACTTAAAGTCACGAATGTCATTTTACACATTTGAGCCAAATTTCATCGAAATCGGACGTTTTTTACTCAAGTTAGCGCATTCACGGACACACACACACACACACACACACACACACACACACACACACACACACACACACACACACACACACACACACACACACACACACACACACACACACATATATATATATAAATTTGAACGAATAGTGTTTTTGTCATCTGGGGACCTCAAAACAAAAAATTATCATGGTCTCGGGCTTAAGTCTTACTATGAGACCTACGGTAATAGCTTCTTCCCTATAGGGGAAATTCGCTAAAAAATAATGAAGCGACTTCAGTGAGTAGAATTTTGATTTTATGTTTAATTTTTTCTAAAGAATCATAAAAATGTGAATTTTACTTTTTTAAAATAAATTAATTTAAGGACCTAAATGAAAAGTCTAATCACTGAAATTGCTAGATAATGATAAAACCCACGAGTATGCCAAATTTTAAAATAAATTCTGGGCAGTTTTTGAAATAATACCTGTTTTAACATGGGAGCGCTGTCGCTCAACTAAAAAGTTTTTTTTATAGATAGAAAAACCTCTTTTAAGAGTTAGGTTTGTCGAAGGTAAGTTCATTTAAAAATAGTATTAATAACAACAATTTTACTCAGTATTCTCCACGAGAGTTCAACATGCATTACAGAAGAAAAATTTAATTTGAAGAAATAAAATAAGTTCCCGGGAACAATGTGACACCTAAAACCACCCACAGCCAACCCCATGACACTAACAAGCGCCCCCAGCCAAACCCATAACATCTACAACCGCCTCCAGCCAACGTCATGGCACTAACTACCACCCCCCCAGCTAACGCCATGGCGTTAACAATCTCCCCGGGCCAACCACATGACACTAACTTCCGCCTCCAGCCAACGTCATGACACTAAGAACTGCCGGCCAACCCTATGACATATACTACCCGCCAACCGACGCCATGACACTAAGAACTGCCCCCGGCCAACCCTATGACATCTACTACCCCTATGACACTAACTAACTAGTCATGACACTAACTACGACCTCCAGCCAACGCCATGACACTAACAACCGCTCCCAGCCAACACCATACTACAGGATTTACAGGATTAAATAAATAGGATCAAAGTTAACATATATGTATTTATTACTTTCACAGCTTTTACAAGTACAACCAATTTCCAAATAGACCTTTTATAATTCCTTGCATTCTGTTAATCACCAATCTATAATTTGCTCAGACTTACTGTAAACAAGAATTATTATTTCTTTAGTTTTCATGAAATTAAAAGATTTCTGCTTAACATTTCAAAAATTGACAGTATCATGAAAACGAAAGGTGATATTTAAAAAATATTGCGGCATTGATTTCAGCGTCGGAAAACAGTTGGAAATGATGTGTCACAACCCTACCTTTACATAAGAAAAAATATATTATTCCAAATTGGTGGATCCAAGATGGCGGCCGAAAATTTTAATTTGTCAGAATTGTAACAGATCTATTATTTTACGTAGATTATTTTACTGTGCATAATGTAAACACAGAATTATTTACAATATAATTTTTAGTTCACCAGCACATTAGCACGATTATTATTACAAATCCATTTAATAGAAGAATCTATTTTTTTCCCTGTGACACAGTCAACGCAGAATACTTCATTGTGGCGCTGCCGAGTTTTGTTTACGTTTCCCGCGCAGGTGGTTCGACGCGCGGCAGGATAACAATAGCGGGGACGGCACGCATTGCGCGCCGCGACGACCGAGTTTTCCTGCTGATAACAGACAAACAGGATCGGAGTCGTTGGGTGATAGTGACTGTGTGCAGATCGTCTTCCATTTATTAAGGTAGGAATCGAATATTCCTTGCTTATTTGTTAAAGTGATTACGTGAAATACAAAGATATTTTATTAATTTTCTGCTCACGGAGCCTATTTTTTTTACAATCGTTTTCTTAAATTTAATTGGAATAAGAACAAGAAAATCATATTTATTGTTTCGCTGGATTAGTGCAGCGTTTATTTGCCCGAGGCAAGGGGTTTTTATTAACTGAGTTTATTTTGAGATTTACTTTCAAAGACTATTTTTTTACTATGGAAAGTAAAACGTTAATTGCAGTTTGGTAATTGTTTGATACAGTAGCCCATTTATCTCACTTGACCTGTCGTTTTATTAACTGTTTTGATATAGCCACGGGCAAACGCTTATTACTTTGTAACCTAAAAATTAATTTGAAATATAATTAAACGACAATCAACTAGAATTTATAGTGTTATAGTGTGAACAATTTCTCTTAATGGTTTTTAAGTATTATTTTATTGTATAGTGTGTTTAACATGTCTGTGCACGCTTGCTTTGGAGTAGCTGGTTTATAAAACTGAATCAGTTAGTAAGAAGTATCTGCTTGGACCCACAGCTTGAATCAATATTTTCGTAACATTAATAACAGATGATGATAACCGATTTTCTTTTGTGAGTAGTGTAAACTGAGCATTCTAGACCACTGAACTTATTTACTTGTATTGTATGAACTGCTCTTACCCTAACCTGCTTGCCTGCTCACTGTGCTAGTTTATATTATAATACTAATAATCCTATTCACAAATTCACACCTGTCGGAGTGACATCACCTACCGGTCACTTACCGAATACCCCGAATCCTTTGGAAGTGGTCTCCATTTAATCTGCCACTTTCTATTATATCCTTTCTGTGACTTAGGGCATACATCTCATACCACGGAAGCACAGAATATTCACTCTATAATAACGTAAAATCTTATTTGTACTAACGTATCACATATCTTGGCTACTGTATCATGACTGGTATTTCCTTACCGATCTTTACCTTCCTTACGGAGTGACGATTCCTATACCCGTCACGACCGGCTACCTGCCTCCTTTGGAGTGGCAAACCTCTCTATATCCGCCACTGACCAAACATAATCCTAAAATACATCACTCTGACGCACCGAACGATTTACAAAATAACATATCCTTGCTCAAATAATCCTTACGGAGTGACAAACCTTACCTGTCACGACCGACAAACCGATTCCAGTGGGGTGGCAAACCTTTCTCTGTTCCGCCACCAACCAATTGAAATCCTGTCTTACGTCACGATCACGTTCGCAAAACTTACCCGACGACATATCCTTCCCAGATATGTTCCTTACGGAGTGACTGTCCAGTTTTCCGTCACGACGGCTACCTCATATCCTTTTTGAGTGGTTATCCCGTCTAACCGCCACTAACCATTACTAATCCTGTCCCGAACCAACTCTCACCGACTGTATTCAGAGTAAACAGGATTTTGGTATTTATTTTCAAGATCGGCCGAAAGTTCAAAATTCAAAATTCATTCCAGTTATCTTTGGTGTTAGCGATGATGAGCCCCTCAAATTGACTGTAGCTATGTATTCAGTGCCTGAGTTAACACCAATTAAAAAATTGAGGGGATTGTCTCACTAAAGGTCGTTTGCCAAATTGGATGATAATCTACCCGACCTCTGGAACTATCCCAGCTAAGAGCTATCCGGCAAACGAAAATATTGTGAGAGTCACGCGGTGACGTCACAGAATGAAGCAAATTTTGTACACATTTCATATTTTAAGACTAGCCTCGAGTAGTGGTTGGAAATTGGCTGATCGACAAAGAGCTTACATCCCTGGAAGGTTCCCTTAGCTGGAGCTTACGTTTTAGCTTCCCTGGAAACTAAACAATTCAAGGTCCCTTCAGCATTGATAAAAACACATTCAACCAAAGGAAAATATTTGATGACATAACTACTAGGCCAAAACCATCTATTTTATACCAGAAAAAGATTCAAATCCGTAGATTTTGCTGGTGGATTTATTTAAGAATCTCCATAATATTTTAACTTGGACTGGAAGCTAAAAATATACCTATAAATTTTGTTTCTAATTATAACCGTATTTTTAAAGTATATTTTTTTAAATACTTCAATTTAGAAAAATATATACTTACGCGAAATTAACCGTTTTCGAGTTATAAGCAAATACCCCCGTCGCAGCAAACCTGCATACTCAGCGAATTTCCAATGAATATATAACATAACACAATAAAAAACTTAACAGGATTCATAAGAAATATATTCACAAACAAGCGATATTTAAAATATTAATTATTATCCATAAGAATAACATTGGGGATGAGTACGCAGGTTTGCTGAAACAAGGCACACAAAATAATGGGTTTTTATGAAAATATCAATAGAACTCATCTTAGTGAAGTCACATACCAAGTTTCATCCATATACATTCATAAATAAGCGATATATAACATTTTAAGTATTTTCCATAAGAATAACATGGGGACCAAGTACCTAGGTTTGCTGCTACAGGAGCCGTAGGCGAAAAATTTTTTTGTGCAAACAACAGTAAACCATAACCAGATCAAGCCATATACCAAATTTCGCCAGTTTATGTTCATAAATAAGCGAGATATACAATTTTTCTTTTTCTCCATAAGAATAACATTAGACAACGTACTGTGTTTAGCACTTTCAATATCTCGGTAACCAATTGACGTAGAGCAATGATCAAAATACCAGATTGTTTGTTTTTTTAAGCTGAATGCAATGGTGTAAATTAAAATTTGATTTAAATTAAAACTAAATGTAAAAACCCCAAAAAACACATTTTTGGGGTACAAAACCCCCCTTCGGATTGTGTGATTCATCTGGTTTTCGAACTCGTTCAAATAAATGGCACTTTACATATTTGTACCAAATTTCATTAAGATCGGACCTTTTTTACGAGATTTATCGTGCTTACGGACACACACATATATATATATAAATAAATAAATATATATATATATATATATATATATACATATATAAAAATTTGAACGAATGGTGTTTTTGGCATCTGGGGACCTCAAAATGAAAAGTTATCATGGTCTCGGGCTTAAGTCTTACCATGAGACCTACGGTAATAGCTTCTTCCCCATAGGGGAAATTCGCTAAAATCCTCCGGAAATGGGATTTTTACAATGTTCCATCAAGAAACTTCATAAGATAACAATCTTTTATTTGAATCCAGCACCCCAAAACAACAATGAATCGAAGAAATCATAACCCCCAAAAACTTGTCTGGTAAAATCACTATTTGAATGTACCAAATAGTACAGTTCACGCCAGAGAGACAAGTATAAGGGATGGATCTCAGTCCGACCACACAAAGGTGGAACGAGTGCGTTGTGCGTTTGGGGACTAGCCGCGAACATTTATCGAGCAAATACAACGTTGTATTGTTCCATATAATATCTGGCAACACTGTCACCACCGGATCTCACCAAAGGCCTGGCCTACTTAATGTGTGTATCCCCCCCATTTCGTTCAAGGTCAGTAGGATCTCACTAAGCCTTACATACCGGATCTCACTGAGATAGTAAATATCTTATTGTGAGATTTAAGAAAATTGCATAGACAATGTTACTTGTGTAATCTGTAAGTATTTCTTTCAAAAAGCTAATTCCAGATTTCCTTAAAAAGCTCTCCTTCAGCCGGATCTCATCTTGCTGTTACACAACGTGGATCTCACCCTGACCGTCAAACGTGTATGTGTGTGTGTGGGTGGGTGCACGTGTGTGTGTGTGTGTGTGTGTGTGTGTGTGTGTGTGTGTGTGGGTGTGTGTGGGTGCGTGTGTGCGTGCGTGCATGCGTGTGCGCGTGTGTGTTTCATGAGATTTAATTTTATCTGTTCTGCTGCAGTACCTGGCCGCCTTCGCCAAGAACCTCCTCCTCCTGGACCTCGGCATGGTCATCGCTTTCCCCACCATCGTCATCCCGCCTCTGCTCCACTCCAAGGAGGGGCTCCGGTTCACCATGACACAAGCCTCCTGGTTTGGTGAGTCTTTCGGCTGCAGATGTAGAACAAACAAACACTAAGAAGATCAGATCTAAAAGTTCTGCAGGTATTGTTGGTGTATGTGAACAGATTAACGGTCACTACAATCAGAACTCTTGTTTATAAAAACAAAACAACTATTTGAAAAATTCTGGTTTCAAACAAGGTGGTGAAACTTCTATGTGAATTTTTCCATAAGACCTGACCTTAAACTATAAAACACTATAGAAGGCTAACTAGAATATAAGACGGATTTGGGCAGTTATGACTAAACGAACCACTTTAAACGTAAGGGGCCATGCATAAATTACGTCAAGCTATATTCAGCCCTTTTTGACCCCCACCCCCGTGTCACGCTACTCATTACTCCCCCCCTCGCCCCTGTCACGACACACATATTAATTATTATGTATTGGATTGTGGCGTATGGTATTTCGTTACTGCAACTGACGATTTCGCAGGCTTGAACTCCATTAAACATGACGCGTCATGCAGCCCTTAACCCCCCTCTCCTCTGTGTCACGGTCTGTCACAATGTGCCGCACCCCCTCCTCCCCCCCCTCTCCTCTGTGTCACGGTCTGTCGAAATGTGCCGCACCCCCTCCTCCCCCCCCTCTCCTCTGTGTCACGGTCTGTCACAATGTGCCGCACCCCCTCCTCCCCCGGGGAGGTGTGACGTAATATATGCACAGCCCCTAACTGCCATTAACAGGGTATATAGCCTTCTGTAGTGTTGGTGTATTTATTGCTTAGAAAAGCCTCTTCTGAACTCACCTCAACCGAACACTGTTCCTCTGACTGTGTTGTAATCAGTCAGAGAAGAAATATTATAAAGAAGATTGTGCAGGCATGAATTGCCCATTACTCTTCTGTTTCATGTTAACAATAAAGTTTTAATTTAAGGCTTAGAAAACATCAATTCCGCAAGAACTTATGCTAAAACAGTGCAGCACCCAGAAAATGCCTTGGTACTCGCCCTTTGTGATGGATTACGTGACAATAACTCTGTCACGGCTTTACTCTAGCTGTGATTGTTCTTAAATTTAACTATACAGACTCCTCGGTGCTAAGTGTCTAAGATTTATTCACCGGGAGTGGGGAGTTGCTCAAAACCAATCAAATTGATATATTACATGTTGTTTAATTATTTGAAAGTTTAACAATCTACAAAAAATGTTAGCTATAATTTATATAAATTACACACACTTAACATAGTCTAGAGAAAAAATAAGTACTTTTTCACAAGAAAAGTTGAGGCAACATATTGAAATGACTTTTTCACAAGAAAAGTTACTTGGTTATTAGACAGTCTCAGAGGCAAAGTAGTTTGGACTGAGATCGTTACAGCATGGAACAACGTTGAGATCTGATTAGTTTTTAAACAATCTTATCTTACATAACACATTATTTACTGAATCACCATCAACACTTGTTCAAGTTACCGACTTCCTTTAAGCTGATGTAAAATAAATAATGAAAACTTCAGTTGGTTCCCAATCAAAAACCTATTTTGAGTTTAGTATGATAATTTGGAATGTGAAAAAAGTTGTTTAAATAAAACTGCTAAAAGGACAAAGAAAAACTAACTCAATACACATTTATTTGTCAAACTCATAAATATTTTTCAGGCATAACAATCAGAAATTTTATTTTAAAGATGTGTGTGTGCGTAGGCAGTATTGTGTACTTCTGCCAGCCCCTGGGTAGTCTCACGGCTGCCGCGACACTTGACTGGCTCGGCCGCAAGAGGGCGATGGTGTTCCTCAACATCCCCTTCTTCTGCTGCTGGGTCGCCCTGTACTACGCTCAGACCGTCACCATGCTGTTCATCCTCAGTGGCATCATGGGTCTCGGTTGGTAATCGTTATGATTTGATTTATATAACATTTTCATGGATGAAATATGCCCAGATGACTGTAGAGGTATTTTACAGAACTACTGTAAAGAAAATGTTTAAATATTGTACAGAAAAATGTAAAAAAGAAAAACTTGGATGAGTATAAGGGTATTTTTGAAAGGGAGTGAATTTAGTATTGATTTATAGCAGCTATTACATGAACACAAAATGGCATTAACCTAAATTAACGTTTCATTACAACTATGATAAAATTTCCAAACACCAGAGATTAAAGCTTGACAACAAAAAGCAGCAAAAACTTCTTAGTCGTTCTTTTGAAATGTAAATTTGTATTAATAATTACCAAAGCATGATTAATCCAGGTTTCACCTGAAATAGATTTTTAAAAGCCCTAGTGATGAGATCTGTTTGGTATCGACGATAATTTGGTACTGCATACGTCTTCTTTTTCAACCCCCTGTGCTGTTAGGCTTCAGGGTCCCCCAGCCGCTTTCTAAATCCACTCCTGTTCTGAATGAGACGCTTTACTTCATTCTCTTACTCTTTCTATCATTCTATTCTTCTCAATCCAACCTTGGTGGTCCTCTTCCTCATCATTCTTCCGACCTCTCTCCATCACTGCTCTTGTCTTTCTTTTCTCTTCAACTCTAACCACAAACCGTCCCTTTATGGAACTCTCTGAAGATTATTTTATTTATCTAGTGTGTCGATGCAGATAATGTTACAATGTTAAATACAATGTTGCATTTAGCTGTATGGAATTTTTAATGGATGTTTTCTGTTGGGATAGATAAATAAATAATATTTACCTATCATATGCAATGTTCCACTCCAGGAATAGGGTCAATAGAAGCGTCGATCCTCACGTACGTAGGCGAGATCAGTGAGCCGAGACTGCGAGGGACGTTGACCTCGATGGCAGAGATCGCCGAGTACATGGGCTTTGTGTTCTTGTTCTTCCTCGGCACTGTGACTGACTGGCGGACCAGCGCTCTCATCAGCGCCATCGTGCCGGTGATCAGCTGTCTCGCTCTGCTGCAGGTATGAGGCTGGCGATTGTAGCCGAATCAGTAGAAAAGTCAGCTCATGCAAATTATGACTTTGTATAGTAATGCATGAAGCTGACAGAGTTTGAAGTAGCTGACAAAACTGTTTCTTTGTGGCTTTCCCAATGACCAGGAGCTTGGTATATACGTGTGAAACTCCAATTTTCCAATTTGATTGAAAATTGACCAATTTGGATATGCAGAAATGTGAAGAAGCTTGAGTTTATGAAATTGGTTGTAAATAAAAACACAATATGTAGTCACTAATTAATGAATCATAAATTGTTTTATTGATAACATTTTTGATTACCGGAACGTTAAGATAGTCGAAACAGACAGACATCAGAGCACACTGAAGTGGAAAAGAATACAATTATGTATGACGTAATATAGGGTTACAGAGGGGTCACTAATTTTTGACAACAAAACAATTTGGTTATTTTTCTTATTTTCAGATTCCAGAGACGCCAATATGGTTGTTGTCCAAAGGTCAGGCTGAGGAAGCTTTGAAGGCTCTTTGCTGGCTACGAGGATGGGTTGGCCCAGACCAGGTGCAAAGTGAATTCGACGACATCGTGCGATATAGCTTGGCGAGCAAGGTGTTGACCAAAATATCGAAAAGTGATTTAGAACAACACATTTACACCAATGAAATAAACCTGTCTGATGAAAATTCAACAAAGCAACAAATCCCGAATATTAAAACGTCAGATGGTTTGTCAGAGGTGAACCTGAAACATGACAACCAAAAGAAAGTGGACTTCAAAATAAACTTTAACAATATCACAGTTGGGATCGACAGAGAGTCGATGGAATCTTTGGTAGAGAGAAAGTTGCCCTTTAAGGAAAGATTGAGAGATTTCTGTCGACGAGAAATGATGATGCCGATGTTTTTAGTATGCTCCTTCTTCTTCTTCACTTACGGGTCAGGAATGCTCGCAATCAGGCCGTACATGGTGCCTGTCTTTATGAACCTTGGACTTATCATGGATCCATATCTGGCAACGGTAATTCAGCAACCAGTAACATTTTAGTATATTTCATTAAATATTCAGTAGATGCAATATGGATTTTAGTAGAGAGACTCCTTACCTCATTGTTATCTATTTTTATTTTGTTAAAGGAGGACCTTAATTTTCAGATGCTTCTGATTTACTGAGTCAAATTGTTACCTCACTTGTACCTTGCTGACCAAAGTCATAGTCGTAACCATTTTATTATACACTAGCTGTGTACCCGTCCTTCGAACGGGTTGGAAATAAATAGTAGATTAACTAAAGCAAATAATAATCCACATGATTTTACAATATTAAAATTACATTTTACACGTTGAATATACAATTAAATCAAAGTTAACAAAATATACTGGCAGATAGTTCGGGTACTGTTGCCCAAGTCGAGGAACTCTGTCGGGTAGTAAACGGCAACTAGTATGCGACTCCAAATCGGTACACGTAACACTTTGGACTCGCTTTTAGAAATACAAGAACTCAAGTACAAAAAACATAAAAAATATCGGGGAGGGGGAGTAGGGGGGCATAAATATAAAATCGGGGGGGAGAAAAATATAAAATCGGGGGGGGGCAAAAATATAAAAAATGGGGGAGACATAAATTAAAAATATAAAATTGAAGAGGAGGGGAGTAAAATATAAATTCAGGGGTGGGGCAAAAATAAAAATTGGGGGGTCATGAAGATCGGGGGACTGTCATTAAGATTGAGGGGGGGGGTGAGCGCAGAGTTCCCCAATACCCCCTACTCTCGCCTATCGAAAAAAGAGTTTGAGTTGCCAATCAAGTAGTTTTTTTATTTCCATTCTGAGAGTTGCCATTCAAGTAAGTTTTTTTATTTCCATAATGATAAACAGCTGTTTACAATATTTTAAGTTATAGATATAACTATTAAGTCATCATCTGGTTCAATTTAAATAAATACGTTGGAAATAACAATAACATAGGATCTTTAAAACCCCAAAGGGCAGAGTCCTAAGGTGATTTCCAAAAATCCAATTAACCTAAAACCTTCTAACGCACATATAGAACATAGAAAAAAGTTTCATCGAAATAACTGCACCTGTTTCCCTGTGACAAGCGAACAAAACGTGTTCAAAATCGCACGAAATCGCGTTTTTGAGCGGCCGCCATTATTTTCCAAAAGGTGTATGCTAGTTTCAAGTAGATAAAAACCTTCTCAGACTTGTAGAGAATACAGGAAAATGGTTTTGTCATAATCGGTACTCTCGTTTTCTCGGAGAAGGCTGAGTAAAATGCCATTTTGAGCATCACCGACAGACAAACAGACAGACAGAAAGTGAGATAAGATGTGTTTCTGCTTTCCTATGGTATGAAACGTAAAAATAACCAAAACATACATGATTCTAATCAATGTACAGACCAAACTATAATTTTATTTATAAAGATGTTAAATTGTTGCTTTTGTAGGAGTTGCAGTAAAGGGCACTAGTAGGTAGGCAGTGTAGATAAGTTGTTGGCAAAGTGAACCAGGCCAATAACAGTTTTTTGTTTAAAAAAAAGCATCTTCTTGATTTCCTAAGGAAATTTTTGTGTTGTCAGCTGAGAAGTTTTTCTGAAAACTACAACCATATTGTATCATTCATTAATCATCAATTTTAAATACTTGTACTTTTATACATCCACGTATGTCAAATAAAGATTATTATATGAGCCAAGTATTCACAAAAGAAAACTATTTGCTCGAACTCCAGTAACTGGATTATTATTATTTCAATTATTAGATTTATGAAAAGTGGTTTGACATCTGAAATTGTAAATACTGATGTTTCATGAACTATATATAGCTTACTTTACTATAGCTTTACATTTGGGGTTTCTTCAAACTCTAGATCATGAAAACATCAGGCAGGTGTTGTAGTTTTTACTCATAGTTATCATAACAATATTGAGTCAATATTTTTTTCCGCAGACAGTGTTCACTGCTATCGGGCTGGCTGGCTGTGTCCTGTGCACGGTGACGGTTCGCTTCCTCGGCAAGCGGCCTCTCGGCCTTATCTCCGTCTTTGGCTGTGCCATCAGCTGTCTCTCCCTCGGAACTTACGCTCTGTACGTGGACGAACTAGAAGGCCACAAACACGCTTGGATGCCGATGGTCATGATGGTGGCTCTCGCGTTCTTCACTGGCATCGGAATGGACCCACTCCCGTGGATGTACCTCAGTGAAGTGTTTCCGTTCAGGTAAGATTGTCATTTCACTTAGATTTATATTTTAGCTGATCATAAAACATGTTTTAATATTTGAGAAACAATAAAAATGATGCAATAGTGAAGAAATTATGTACAGTTGTTTTCTAATACATCAACATAGTAAATAACTTGACTTCAGAGTCAAACAAAACCCTTGGAACAAGATAGAGTTGATTGATTAGATAAGACCAAAATAGCAAAAAAATACCACTACTATACTACTTGTAAGACGCCATCTAAAACACTGAGATATCACTACTTTTTCAACCGGTGAAGAAGTTATTAACTAAGAAGCAATGAACAAGCAGCAAATTCTAGTGGCACTCAAAAAAAACACAGAGGAGGATCGGGGATGTGTTCAATGTCTACTAAAAACCACTTGATAGGAAAGTAGTTGCCCTTTAAAATATATTTATACATCAGCTCAAAACAAAGATGTGTAAATTAAATTCTGAACTATAAAATATTCACCTTTGTCTGTTGGGCTTCGTATTTTATATTTAAAACATACTAACCAATCAAATCTAACTTAGCTAAAATTTGTTGAGCAAAATGTTATTCTAGTAAATAAATAGTACATCCGTTATCTGTCTTAACACGTTTGCTACCGAGCGACGCATATTTGCGTCGGTCCGGTCACTCCCACAGACCAAAAGAAATCATCTGAATGTTGTAAACAGACCGGGAGGTACAGGAGTAACATTAACATTAACAACAGGCCACTGGAGAAATTGGATTTAAATGGACTAATTACTTCATAATAACCTGAAATACACTTGTAAACAATAACAATTATTTTTTATTTTACTTTGAGCAATTTAAAAAAAGTTGCATATATGCGTCGGTCAGTCTATACAATGGAACATAGTAAAAAAGATGTAGTACAAGATGTATTTTTGTTCAATAGACCGAGCAACGCACATTTGCGTTGTTGTAAATTTGGTCATTTGTATGTATATTCCGATTCATTGTTAATGTTCTGCACAATAATCAAACAAACACCACTAAAGCAAGTCCAAAATCTGTAAGATTAGGCACGTGGACAGTTGTACAGTGATGCATCGAAAATGACAATGTAAACATTAAACAACAGTTCTGCCAATTGTAATGTGACGTCACCAACCGTCATACCCACATACCAAGCAACGCGCATGTGCGTCAGATTTCCCTACAGACTGATACAAAGAGATCAGGGCTTTGAAATAGACCGTTGTTAAGAAATACACATTTGAATAACAATGGGACACTGACGCAAATTCGCGTCGTCAGTCTAATTTCAATGTCGATGCAAATATGCGTCGGTGGTCTATCGGGAGGAATCACTCGACGCACAGCTGCGTCGCTGGTCTATGTGAATGACAAATTCCATATAATATGCGGTAGCGAACGTATCAACTGAAACAGAATAATTTGTAATTCATCAAAAACTTACTTTCTGACTTAAGAGTGACTATTGATACAAATTGCTAGCTAGAGCAAAAGGTCACTGAACACCATTAACAATTGCTAATGGAAAAAATTATTTGCAGAGGACGCAGCATGGCTTGTGGTGTGGCAGCCGGTATCTCTTACGTTTTCGGATTCATTGCAACAAAAACGTTTTTGGTCTTAGAAAAAACATTGACACTGTCTGGAGTCTTTTTCCTGTACGGAAGTTTTAGTGTCGTCGGGTTCATCTTCTTCTACTTCTACCTGCCTGAGACCGAAGGAAGAACAATGGAAGACATTGAGGAGAGCTATAAGAAGAAGGGAAAAAGTGAAAGATAGTTGTACGCTCCCGCGGCTATTTTGTAAATATACTCATTCATACCTGCCCATAGCTACTGAGTCAGCTTTTCCACGACAGTATAGGTTCTTTAATAGTAATTATATTAAAGGACTAACTGGTCAATTTTCCAACAACAATTCGTTACCAGCATAGAATTTTATGGACGTTTTCCTTCTTACAGTTTTCATACCGTACCTGTAAAAAAACTGACTGAATTTTACTTTACAGACAATTTAACTTTCATGAAAATTATTCTACTGCTAATTTTAAATGCCCAGGCACAAACCACTGACCTGGATCCCTTTTTTTAATGGTAATGCGAGAAGTGAACCAGATTCCCTAATTAGACAAAACTTAATTAATATAAGAAGAAAAAGAATTCATTTATACCGGAAATAAGACGATATTTGGACAAGTCTCCACAACTAACATGACATATAGCTAAAGTTTTAAGAACATATTTTATGTTATTAACATTTAACTTATAGTTATTTTACGAGTTATACTCATTACATTGTAATATAAGACAATTGCTGGTGCAGAAACACTAGTTATATTCCCTCGGAGAAGAACCCCGATACAGACCCCAAGACCCCAAGTTTTTTTCAATTGTTTTCCAGCTCTCTTTATGTAAGGATTTGGTTCCTGTTTCCAGTCCACATTCCAACTAAATACAAACCTATAACCTCATTAAAAGATAACTTTTCAAATATTTTTATTTCTCCAAACATAATTTCCTGTATCTTAAGGTTGTGTATATTTTTAATTTGATTTTAATAATTAGGCTGTAGATGTAAATAATAGTTTGTCAAATCTATATATATTTCAGCTGTTATTTTTGTAATATTCTAATAATTTATTAAATTGTATAAAACATCAAGACTTGGTAATCATTTGCTTAAAACCTAACTATTAAAACTATTATTAGTGTTTGAGTGTGTTATCAGTCTCTTGCTGAGTACATTGTAAAATGAGGATACGAGGAAATAACCAATGAAAACTCACAATAATGTAACAAAATTAGTTTATCCACGATTAAACTCCAGAACCTTTTAGTTAGGTCAATCTTTTTCTTTTCGTTTCATTTTTTAATCTATTTACTTTGATTGTTACTTAAATACTGAGTCACAGGTGCAGGTCAGGGTTAAGATCCGGTGGAACTCAAAACTGACCAAAAGGATGTCACACTGCTGAATTAAAAATGTAGTGCCGTTCCAAGTAATCCCGGCCAGGGTCGGGGTGGGATTTGCGTTCTTTATCCTATCTCCATCTTACAGCCTGATGTTTGAGAGTGCAAAAAGCGTAAGAATTGGCAAAATATGTCCGATTTACCGGCCAAGAATTGTGTATTCCTGCATGTCGGATGGAAACGCCGTTTTAAGAGTTTCTGTAACAAGCCAACTGAGTGTGGGTGACAAGTTTTTTCCCTTTTAATAAGCGCTTGACAAACCCCTACTAAAAAATATATTTATTTACTACTTTTCAAATAAATAATTTGTAATATCTTTTTTTGTATGCAAGATATTTTTGCAGGATGTATTTTTCCAAATCTGATATAAAAACAGCAAACAAATAATAAACAGTAAAGATTTATTTTTATAATTTATGTATTTTTATTCATTAAAAATAAATTGGTCAAAACAACATGTTGTTAAGATCTTCAATTTGAAACAGTGTTCATGTTTTTCTGGGCATACAAATAAATATCATGCTTTGAGTTTAATATTGATTTTATAGAGTATAAACCTAACATGGCCACTGTACCCAACACCCACTTAATACAAATTTAATTTTGTTACTATCATGCGACTTAAAAGAAGTGGTAACCATTAGTTTTCTCCGGGATTATTACTTTTAATATAAACTTTAGTGAGCAGTAGAATATGCTCCTGATATGCCGCAAAGCTTTTTCAAAATAAAGCCCTGTATTTTGATTCTGGTTGTCTGTCCGGTACTTATTGCCTGATGGATCAATAAAACTACTACATTCATAAACATTTTATATAACTGGACGGACTGTTAAAACAGTTGCCAGGTAACACATTTTAATTAAGATGTTTTCCAAGTATTGATCTGTTTTTAGCAGCTTTTCCTTGGATAATTATACTTGCACCGAACACTGTACCTTTTGCTCCTGTGTGAAGCAATGAGGTGCGCAGTGACAGGAACAAGTATAATTTGCTGAGTTTTCAATGTAAGTTGACCAATTTCCTACCCGAAGATGTGTTTTAATAGGCAACCACATGGTTATGGTCGTGAGTAATAGAGAATATAAACATTAGTTTTATGTAGTTACAAATAATTGCTAGATTTTTAGTCAACAGACTTATTCTTTGATCCAATTTTTTTTGAGTCGTTGGCAAAGTGTTTTCGGCGATGGATTTTGAATCTATGGCAGTAGCCCTGTGCTGAGCGTTAGAATCCAATCAATTTTATCAGTACTAAACGTCTCTTAGTAACAGGTCACCCCTTGCTTTGCAGGATGTGTTCCATGCACTGGATCTATAGTGTATGTTGATAAGCATCGATCCAATCAATTTGATCAGTACTAAACGTCTCTTAGTAACAGGTCACCCCTTGCTTTGCAGGATATGTTCCATGCACTGGATCTATAGCGTATGTTGATAAGCATCGATCCAGTCAATTT
This sequence comes from Allygus modestus, assembly GCA_963675035.1. Taxonomy (NCBI): domain Eukaryota; kingdom Metazoa; phylum Arthropoda; class Insecta; order Hemiptera; family Cicadellidae; genus Allygus; species Allygus modestus. The sequence goes on from OY776116.1 coordinate 30,688,850, forward strand.
GATCAGTACTATACGTCTCTTAGTAACAGGCCACCCCTTGCTTTGCAGGATGTGTTCCATGCACTGGATCTATAGTGTATGTTGATAAGCATCGATCCAGTCAATTTGATCAGCACTATACGTCTCTTAGTAACAGGCCACCCCTTGCTTTGCAGGATATGTTCCATGCACTGGATCTATAGTGTATGTTGATAAGCATCGATACAGTCAATTTGATCAGTACTATACGACTCTTAGTAACAGGCCACCCCTTGCTTTGCAGGATATGTTCCATGCACTGGATCTATAGTGTATGTTGATAAGCATCGATCCAATCAATTTGATCAGTACTAAACCTCTCTTAGTAACAGGTCACCCCTTGCTTTGCAGGATGTGTTCCATGCACTGGATCTATAGTGTATGTTGATAAGCATCGATCCAATCAATTTGATCAGTACTAAACGTCTCTTAGTAACAGGTCACCCCTTGCTTTGCAGGATATGTTCCATGCACTGGATCTATAGCGTATGTTGATAAGCATCGATCCAGTCAATTTGATCAGTACTATACGTCTCTTAGTAACAGGCCACCCCTTGCTTTGCAGGATGTGTTCCATGCACTGGATCTATAGTGTATGTTGATAAGCATCGATCCAGTCAATTTGATCAGCACTATACGTCTCTTAGTAACAGGCCACCCCTTGCTTTGCAGGATATGTTCCATGCACTGGATCTATAGTGTATGTTGATAAGCATCGATACAGTCAATTTGATCAGTACTATACGACTCTTAGTAACAGGCCACCCCTTGCTTTGCAGGATATGTTCCATGCACTGGATCTATAGTGTATGTTGATAAGCATCGATCCAATCAATTTGATCAGTACTAAACCTCTCTTAGTAACAGGTCACCCCTTGCTTTGCAGGATGTGTTCCATGCACTGGATCTATAGTGTATGTTGATAAGCATCAATCCAGTCAATTTGATCAGCACTATACGTCTCTTAGTAACAGGTCACCCCTTGCTTTGCAGGATATGTTCCATGCACTGGATCTGTATTGTATGTTTTTAAGCATCGATCCAGTCAATTTTATTAGTACTATACGTCTCTTAGTAACAAGTCACCCCTTGCTTTGCAGGATGTGTTCCATGCACTGGATCTATAGTGCATGTTGATAAGCATCGATCCAGTCAACCTGATCAGTACTATACGTCTCTTAGTAACAGGTCACCCCTTGCTTTGCAGGATATGTTCCATGCACTGGATCTATAGTGTATGTTGATAAGCAAAGTAACATAAAAAAGGCTGCCAGTCTTTTCTTTATATCAGGCAGATTAAATATGGGATTCTGCTCCTCATCGTTATTTCAATTCTCCTGGATTCAAAAACGGTGTAAAATTGCTCTTAACACGTTTGCTGCGCATGTTCCGCTATCGGAACATCCTTGCATCATTTCGCACGCTCGTGTGCAGATATCGGGACATGCCTCTTTTGAAACTAAACCAGTCAGTCTGAGCTGAGCACTTGGTCGATTCACGTGATATGTTGTGAGCGTGTAGGGGGGTCTCATAGTGTTGCCGGGCGGCGTCAGTTTTTTGGATCCGGCGCCTGTCTCGATTGGCCTTGGCTGCGCGCGCACGCCGCACGGCCCGAAACAGTTTCCCGCTCTTTATTGTAACTAAACCAGTTTGTGTTCGAGGCAGGTGATTTACTGTCTGTGTGTAGTGCGGGTCACATTGTATTGTCGGGCGGCGTTACTTTTCGTATCGGCCGCGTATTTTGTGCGTTTTTTGGCGCACTGTTCTGCGTATTTCGAGTTGTGTTCCTGTGGCGTTATATATTGTTTTATAATGGTTTTATAATGTAAATATTGTATATAAGTTATAGTGATAAGAATATCTATCAGTATAGTACGTTTTTACCAAATAATAACATTGTGACTGTCATTTCATATGATTGTAACTGTGTGTATACGCAACGCGTGCTTCGGTCCCGAAATCGACCAGACCTTTATGACGTCATTAGCGGCTATTCTAAAGTTCTGGAATGCTTTTAAACCACATGGACGGTCTTCTATTCGTCATAGGAAAGTAAATCAACAATAAAAATTTGTCAGCATCCACGAAAAATTCAAAATTTTCGTGCGCAGCGAACGTGTTAAAGGGGTTTGCTGAGAGCCACTGAGAGTGGCCAATAAGAGTATAAAAATAATAAATAATGTGTCGGCCTCAAATTTACCTCTTGTACAATCTCCCCCTCAAAAATGAAAACAATTTTTTGCCTAAAAAAGCTTGGGCTAAATTGTGGGGAGGATTTTAAAGGCATAACCACATCTAGACACCTATCCAACTACTTCTGTACTGGGTATGAACATTTCTATTTATCATTCATACCCTTCCCTTGAACAATCGATGAATAATCCATAAGAAAACTGATGTCATATAAATTCATAAAAAACATATTAAACTAAATATTAGCCTATTACTTCACAAAAAAGTTTGTTTTAACTATTCCGAAGAAAACCATACGATGATCAAATTTGGTTATGATACCCATAAAGAATGTTCACACGTTGGCACAGCCAACGTTAGTCAGTATCCAACGTCACGACTCCAAGTTGAGCTCTTAACTGGTCCAAAAAGCTCACTAAGAAAACTAAGCAATAGCAAATAGTTTAATTTAACACAGCAATACTGCATACTGCGAGGAGATGGCTTGACCGGCTAGTAAAGGGTTGAGGGGGAAGTTCCCCCTCCACTGTTTATACACTGTTTACTGACAATGACAACCAAGAAACCATCATTGAAACGTAATTGTGTTCAGTGATCAGCTGTGATAGAAATCTTGCATACAAATACAAATCACATTACTTTTTGTCCAAGGGCAAAAGTAAGGAAGGATTGTAGTAGGGGTTCCTTTCCCCCAAATCTCGTTTAGTAGCTGGCCTTCGAGTCATCTCTGTGCCCTGCCCTGCCGAGCATTTTCAGGTACTGACCTTTTTAGCGAATTTCCCCTATAGGGAAGAAGCTATTACTGTAGTCGGCATGGTAAGAACTAGGTCTGGGACCATGATAACTTTTCGTTTTGAGGCCCCCAGATGCCAAAAATACCATTCGTTTAAACTCATATATGTGTGTGACCGTAGCAACGATAACTTTCGTAAAAAAAGTCCGATCTTGATGAAATTTTGTATAAACGTGTAAACCAGCATCTATTTTCATGAGTTCGAAAACCAGACAGATCGACCCATCCGAAGTGGTATTTTGGGGGGAGGGTTTTGTACCCCAAAAATGGGTTTTTGAAGTTTTTACATATAATATTTTAAAAAGTCAAATTTTAGTTTTTACCATTAAGTTCGGCTTTAAAAAACACACTATTTGATTTTTTGATCATTTATCTAAGTCAATTGGTTACAGAGATATTAAAAGTGGTAAACACAGTACGTTGTCCAATGTTATTCTTATGGAGAATAAAATAATTTTATATCTCGCTTATTTATGAACATATCCCGACAAAACTTGGTATATGACTTCATCTGGTTGTGGTCTATTATTATTTGCACAAAAACACCATTTTTACCAATGGTTCCCGTAGCAGCAAACCTGCGTACTCTGCTCCCATGTTATTCTTATAGAGAAAAAGTTGACTATTATATCTCCCTTAATTAGTTATGAACATAAATTGATAAAACTTGGTATGTGCCTTCCCCTAGTTGAGTTCTATTAATATTTGCATAAAAACCCATTTTTTCTGTTCCTTTTTATAGCAAACCTGCTTACTCAGCTCCCATGTTATTCTTATGGAGAATAATTAAAATGGCTTATATAGCTTATTTATGAATGTATATTTATGAAACCTGGTATGTGGCTTGACCTAGTTCAGTTTTATTTATATTTTCATAAAAACCAATATTTTGTGTTCCTTTTAGCAGCAAACCTGCGTACTCAGCCCCCATGTTATTCTTATGGAGAATAATTAAAATGTTATATATTGCTTATTTATGAATGCATATTAAAGGAACTTGGAAATTCGGTGAGTATGCAGGTTTGCTGCGACGGGGGTATTATTTTTCTAGAATCTGTATGAATTCCTGATCACATTAATATGTATCAAACAATTGTAATAAAACATCATTATTTTTTCAAACAAAATTTGAAAGTTAATGACTCGTTATCTACACTTTTCTTTCCAATTACTAAAAGCTAAGTGTTGTAACTGCAATTGTTACGGTATTTTGATTGTAGATACAACAGTTACCACAAACTAGCTTCAGCAAACTTCTCTGATACCACAAAACTGGCTTAGCAAAAGACGATTGAAACATATAGGTCAGGTTTGATTTAGGTTTTTAGATAACACACATTTTAGCAGAGTGAAGGAAGAAATAATAGCTTAGCAACTGACAAAAGAAAGTATATCACTGTGTTTTAATAAAATAATAAACTGACAAAAGAAAGTATATCACTGTGTTTTAATAAAATAATAAACTATCAGATAGTATTCTAAAATAAACTAGAACAAATATTTCAGAAAAAACTAGTTCTAGCGAATTTCCCCTATAGGGAAGACGTTATTGCCGTAGTTGGCATGGTAAGACCCAGGCCCAGGACCATTTTAACTGTTCGTTTTGAGGTCCCCACACCCCAAAAACACCATTCGTACGAAACTGTATATATATATGTGTGTGTGTGTGTGTGTGTGTGTGTGTGTGTGTGTGTGTGTGTGTGTGTGTGTGTGTCCGTGGGTGCGATAACTTGCGTAAAAAAGGTCCAATTTTGATAAAATTTGGTACAAAAGTGTAAAGCTCGAACATTAAGCACATTAAGTTCGAAAACCAGACAAATCGACCCATCCGAAGTGGTATTTAGGGGGGTTTTGTACCTCAAAAATGGGGTTTTTGAAGTTTTTACATGTAATTTTTAAAAAAGTCAAATTTTAGTTTTCACCATTGGATTCAGCTTTAAAAAACACACAATTTGGTGTTTTGATAATTTCTCTACGTCAATTGGTTAAAGAGATATTGAAAGTGCTAAACACAGTACGTTGTCCAATGCTATTCTTATGGAAAATAAGACAAAATTTATATCTCGCTTATATTTGAATGTATACTAATGAAACTTGGTATACGGCTTCATCCGATTGTGGTCTATTGTTATTTGCACAAAAAAATAAATTGTTACCGATAATTCGCGTAGCAGCAAACCTGCGTACTCAGCCCCCATGTTATTCTTATGGAGAATAAGTCAAATGTAATGTCTCCCTTGATTATGAACATAAATCAATAAAACTTGGTGTGTGGCTTCACCTTATTGAGTTATCTTTATATTTGCATAAAAACCCATTTTTTATGTTCCTTGTTGCAACAAACCTGCGCACTCATCCCCCATGGAGAATAATTAAAGTAGTATATATTGCTTATTTATGAATATATGTATCGATCGATATATATGGATATATATCGATGTATATGGATCGATATATATATATATATATCGATGAAACTCGGTGGCTTCACCTAGTTGAGTAATATTGATATTTACATGAAAACTCTTAGTTTTTGTTCCTTGATGCTGCAAACCTGCGTACTTATCCCCAATGTTATTCTTATAGAGAATAATTTGAATTGTATATATCGCTTATTTGTGAATATATTTTTATGAAACTTGGTATGTGGCTTTATGTGGTATAAAGACATATATTATGCACTGGAAATTCGCTGAATATGCAGGTTTGCTGCAACGGGGGTATTTAATTATATGTATTTTATTTTGTTGAAATAAAAACCTTGGCTATGATGAAGTTATACACCTTTTACTGTGATTTTCCAAAGTTTGAATAAAAAGCAGTTACCACATCTGTGCTTAGAAGGGCAGTACATAACAACTACATCAATAATCAAGGGTTAGAGAGAAACATTTTAAAATTTAACAAGTTTTATTTACATATTATGTCACACCTACATGATCATCACCAACTATTTTTTTCTAGTAACGCATGCAAATAAAATAGCCTTGAAAATTAATGATGATTAACTGAGGGAATATTACCCCTTGGTTGATATTTTTATAACTTAAACAACTTGTTTTTTTACATATTTAAGATTTACAAAATCAAAGTTTTTAGCTTAATCATTTTGACATCATTTTTTAATTTAAACTAAACTAAACTATTGACTAAATAGATCACAACCAAATATGTATCAAAGGTAAACTGTTTAATTTAAAACAAACATTTTCTTTAACAACAGTTTATCATTTAGGTTACCAAAAAATTTAACACAATTAAAGAAATACTGCATAATACATCATTTTATCATTCAGAAATGCTGAAATACAAACATGTTTAGCAGGAGGTACATAAATTTAAATAAGTAAATTACCCACCTTATTTTGGGACCTTTTTATCTTCTTTATAAATTCCAAAAAGGGTTTAAACCAAACAAACGTAAACTTACTTGATATTTGATACTGAAAAAAATAGATTTAAAAATTGTTATAGTTTACTATTCAAGCAAACATATATCAAGAGAATAACTAGGCAAAACATCAAATTTAAAATTAAAAACATCCAAAGCTGACAACTCTGCCTATAACCTTAGACCTGATACAAAATTATACAAAACACTGCCTACTATCACACTGATTAATAAAACATTATTAAATTTCGAGAATAGAATAGAATGCCAAAGTTAGCATTAACATAAATAATTCAAAAAGACATTGTACGGAAGAGTAGTTGAGGATTATTGGTACAATACCTTACCAACTGGGGATTGACTTGTACACGAGGCACGTTGCGTAGGTTTATTCGAACCCGAAGTTGGCCATGTTGTTGGCGTCGGACCATGCTGCGTGTCTCGCCCCGTCCATCTCGGCGGCGAGCCTCTGGTCTTCTCTCAATCGGTGATGTCTGCCGCCGATGATCTCCCCGCAGCCTCTGATGGGGCACTGCGTCTCCTCCATGGCCCCTCCACACTCAGTGATGCAGTACAGGTGACCATTCTTACATTTAAACCAGTGGCCGGTCTTCTGGGCGCTTCTAAAACTCGAAGACATCGCTTTATTTATCATAGATTTCTCTTCGTCCGATAATTCGGTAGAGCTCCTAATTCGCTCTTTAAGTATGCCGAGTACTGCTTTGGCTTTGTTATCGAGTTCTTCATCGTAAGCGTTGACGGAGAAGATAAACGTTTCAGCAGCCAATCGAATCTCTCTCGCTCTTGAGTATGAGAATGCCATACGATATTCCGTAGAACTGACGTACACAAGAAGATCAGCGATTCGATGGATTCTCTTGACCTCGCGTTCGAAACTCTGCATCTCCTGTTCACTGATCTTCTGACGTCTCTTCATCAACAGCCGAGTAAGACAGTTTATGTTTGAATTCAATTTACACTTACTTTCCTCATCCAGTTTTGACCATACTTCCTGTTTCCTTGTGTAAACAGAAACAAAGAACTCGGTCCAAAAGCATAATAGACGTAGTTTTTGGGCGTCAATTGTGTTTCTCTTCTTACCTTTGACTTCGGGGAGCTCGACTTTTAATTCAATGAACATCTTCTCTAGTTCATCCACCGGTTCTGAAAACAATGTAAATTACACACGGTTACTTAAACTGTAAAATTATACGTATTTCACGATAAAACAAAATAATATTGGGGACAGTTCAATGACCAAGTATGAGGTCAGGGTTCCCACAGGTTTTACAAAACAAAATTCCAGGATAATTCCAGGACATTTCCAGGACAAAATCACGATTTTCCAGGACAACCGCGACATTCAAAAAACATCATCGAAGGTTTATTAATTTTTCTTTGAGTTTATTTGTATACATAAATCAGATATATTATAAATGCTCCCCAACCAGGAGAGGCTATGAGGTCTACATAATAACCTGGACTAGCTTTATTGTGCTCATGAGTTTTGTACAGAGTTGGTAAGTTTGCCAGCTCTTTTTCTTGAAAAGTATAAGAGGTATTAAAAAAATTTAAAAAGCAACTTCCCTGGATTTTTGGTTCTGTATAATTTTGTGATTTTTGAAATTTTGATTTTATCCGCCATGTTTCCAATATGGTGTACAACTTAAGTTTTTCTTAAGAAATGCCCATAGTTAAATTGTTTAACCAGGTAGAAAATTTAGTTTTAATTTTTTTTTATTCTTCGTATTTTTTCGCTCAACTTAATACTTAAATGGTTTAATTTACCTTTTTCTGTCAGTGATCACGGAAAAGTCAGTGAAAAAGGTAAATTAAACCATTTAAGTTATTCAGAAAGTGATCCTGGGCCATATAACTTAAAAATTAACTAAATTTAAGTTAACTGTTCACCTTCCAGAGCTAACCAATCAAGTGATTCTTATTGTTTTTAGAAAATAGTAGCTCACCTTATGTGTTGCTCGGGAGGCTAAACAGTTAAGTTTAGGAAAGAAACACCCAGAATAAAAACTACATTTTCTACCTCATTAATTAATCAAATTTGTGGAATTTCATATGACAAATTGAAATTGGTTGCCATATTGGAAAAATGGCAGAAAAAATTATTGAAATTTGAAATCATTGATTGTTATTTAATATGTTGATGTAATAATATTACTAATACGGGACCAAAAGGTTCTACTGCAGACTCTTTAGGTACAAGGTACAAGGTTACTACGCTATTTTTTAATGGGGCACTTATTGAAGAATTTGCGATGTTTAAATGAACTATTGTTCCAGGAATAGCTAACTCAAACATTACAAAATCTATACCACCACTACAGAATTATACTAAGCTTGTTTGGCAAAGAAATTTTTGAGACTTTAGCCTCTGATACAAAACACGAAATGATTTGACAAACAAGCTTCTTTAATTCTGTCACCCAAAAATCCTCCCTTCTTTACATATGAACTGCATTTATTTAACCTATAATCAAGAAAATACTTATTCCTTTGAGATATGAGTAGAACCAATACAATTAAATTCAATCTGGAAACATTCCGCGGCAAAAACTTAGAAAAAAACGACAAAAAACTGAAAAACTACATGAAAAGAGAAAAATTCCAGGCCGAATAATAAAATTCCAGGCCGAATAATAAAATTCCAGGACAGAAAGTAAAATTCCAGGACAGTAATCAAAATTCAAGGACAATTCCAGGTTTTCCAGGACGCGTGGGAACCCTGGAGGTACAAAATGATTTGGTTATAATTCATGGTTTCTTCATAATTTAATCAAAGAGAATTTTCGATGCTAGGTACAGTACAAGAGGTGCTCCCATAATGCTTCCCATCATAGAAACTGTCCTCACTGAGAATATGTGCTAAAAAATTACTCTTCCAATAATTATATATTTTAACCAAAAATCACAATGTCATTAATGACACCTTCTTATTTGACAAGGATGCCAGAGGGATTTATTTTGCATTCTGTCTCAATTGCCAGCATTTTCCATACACAAAAATGAAGTATTAAACTAAATGATACGAACATCACTGGTCCCATCTGTCGACAAGGCTAAGGTTCAATACCAACTGGCTGCCGTTACATTTACTAACGCTAGGAGTGTGCAAGTAGTGACATTTTGATTGAGTCGAGTGTTACCAATTATTCTCGAGTTTCGAGCAAGTATTTGCCATCAGCAATATATTGTTATAGATAGTTTCAAAAAGTGTAATTGAATTTGAATACCACTCCAGATATAAGTTGATAGTCTCTAATCATGGTTTCTAACTGATATATGAGAAGCTATACATGTTTTGGTCGGTAAAATGAAATGAATTATCAAATTGATGGGCAAAATATGGTTTGGCCTCCTTTTTGGCCGATACAACATACAACACGAGTGCTGCGGACCAGCCACAAGTACCCCAACATTTTCGAGAATGTAGCATGTCGCTCTTAAACAGATTATCCAATATTGAGCAGACAAAAATATACCTCGAGATTTCAGTGAGCAAAATTTAGATATCATCAATAATAATCGTTCAATAAAATAACAAAATATTAAATATTTAAAATTTTGCTTTGGGTAAACTACTCGTGGTGTCAAAATTTTGCTCACTGAAATCATTAGATATTTTTTGTTTGGCTCTTTAAAATGAGCCATAAATCAATATCAGGTAATCCGTTGAAGAGGACACATAATGATAATTCTTGAAGGTTAACATTGGCCTTATGGGAGAAGCAAGTAGAAACAGGGAACTGGAGCCTGCTCTTAGTGCAAAAATTATTACAAATACGTGTACAGTTGTTTACTGTACATTTTATATAGAGGTGTGCGGATATCCGAAAAGCCGGTTTAGTTTCGGATCGGATCAGATATCCGAATCCGATCCAAAGGCTTTATCGATATCCGATAAGATCTAATACAAATCCGACTTATTCGGATAGACTGTATATCTGGAGATAAAAAGGTAGAAACAAAACAATAATTATGTTTGGACCATTAATAAACGTTTTAACTTTTGACATCGTTCAAGGTAACATGACGCAATTCCTTTCGCTTTGAATGTTTTCGGTACCTAACTCGTGTTTCAATTCATCGATACAATATTTGTGTCATCAGGTATCGTATCGCGATACACGGCCACATCGTACATCATTTTAGCAAACAGAATGATTACAGTTTATAAAGAGAAATGTGCGATAGCGAATGTTTTTGATAGTAAACAACCGCAAATTTATACAACACTGCAACTCTATGTCGATTTACAATTCACGATTCACGGGATATATGCAGACAACGAGACAAAAGTAGTGGATTACTAGCGAATAAGTCGATAATTTTTCGTCGATAGTCGATTTCCGATAGTTTCAACTTCTCACGAATGCAGAAGCAAGCAGTTGTCTATGCAGCAGAGCAAGCTCTCATAGAGTAAGCTGTAATTCAAAAGTTGCATAATGCAAACGGAAATGTTAGTGTACAAAATTTGAAATTTCTGCTACTGATATTTTCCTTCCATTCAATACAATTTAAAAACACTGAGTAAAATATTGCTGACTTGCGCAAAACGAGATGCATAGCTTTCTCTACGGCAAAGTTTCCCGTTATGATCAAAGAGCTTGAGCTTAATCCAGCTAGAGTTCTTATGCTCCAAGAAAATATTTCACTTGTTTACCTCCGGACGAGACCTCTAGATATATTACTCAGCTCGTCGAATATCTTTACGATGACGTTTAAAGCAGTGACGACCTGACTACGGATTCAAGAAGACATCGCATAGTTATCTGGGTTAGGCTATCTCTATTATTTTTATACAGATTTCATTGTTCGGATATTATTTGATTTCGTTAACAGCGTTGGGAATTCGAGGGTAATTACCCTTTTCAAGGGTTGTTTACCCCGTTAAGGGTATTTTCGAGAGTAATTTACTTTTGAGAGTAAAAAAGGGTAATTTCATTTAAAGGTTTATTACATCATAATTGCTCGTTCAGTTGCCACTTTTCTTGTTAGACTTAAGCATATTTTTCATATTATTTACTATTTAATAAATATAACAACAGATTGCCTACACACATTGGGCCTATAACAATTGTTCTATGTTCTACAGCCTAACAACATTAAAAATAGACTGGGTAACTTAGTGGTTATCGTGCTCGCCTCATAACCTGAAATTCGCCAGATATTCTACCAAAATCTGAAAATGTTGCAAAGGTTCGATACTGGACCCAGTTTCACATGCCATTTAGCTACAAAAGGTTGACGTTAGATAGTAACAAGATCAGTGTTTGGACCGTTTCCTAACAAAACTTAAAACATTCCATTACCGTTAAAAAGCGCAACAAAATAATTGCATGGTTAGGACTGTTGAAAGTTAGATCATATTTTACGTCTTAATATTTTTAGTACCTGGGGCCGAGCTTTGCTCGGGGAAGGCCAGTCAGTTTGATTAGATGACTTGGAGCATATTTCACCACTTCCCCCTACTGATAATCAGATTTGTATAACTCATTTGCCTCTTTTCTACATTTTTAAGGTCCCTCCAGTTGTTATTTATAGCTCAATGTCCCTTTGATTTATTTTACTACTCTATATATGTAGTCTTCACCCAAATCTTTTAATCTCTGCTCTCAGGAAACCACATGTTAATAATAATCATAAACAACATGAGTATTACTTTGACAGTTCCCTGGTTGATTAAGAACAGCTGTTACAATTCCTTTGTTTTGATTTGAAACTCCATAAGCCCAATGTTAATTTTGCTAACTTTTCATTTTAGTTTTTAGCGAATTTCCCTTATAGGGAAGAAGCTATTACCGTAGTCGGCATGGTAAGACTTCGGCCCGGACCCATGATAACTTTTCGTTTTGAAGTCCCCAGGCCTCAAAAACACCATTCGTTCAAAACCGTAGATATATATATATATATATATACTGTATATGTGTGTGTGTGTGTCCGTGAGCACGGTAACTCTTGTAAAAATTATCTGATTGTGATGAAATTTGGTATAAACGTGTAAAGCAACATTTATGACTTTAAGTTCGAAAAACCAGCCAGATCGCTCTGTCCGAAGGGTTTTTTTGGGGGGGGAGGTTTTGTACCCCAAAAATGTTTTTTTTGAATTTTGTACATATAATTTTGGAAATGGTCAAATTTTAGTTTTTACCATTTGATTCAGCTTAAAATAACACACAATTTGGTATTTTCATCATTCCTCTACGTCAATTGGTTACCGAGATATTGAAAGTGCTAAACACAGTACGTTGTCTAATGTTATTCTTATGGAGGAAAATAAAAAATTTATATCTCCCTTATTTTTGAACGTATACTGATGAAATGTGGTATACGGCTTCATCTGGTTGTGGTCCATTGATATTTGCTCAAAAAAACAATTTTTTGCTAAAGGCTCCCGTAGCAGCAAACCTGCGTACTCAGCCTCATATTATTCTTATGGATAGTAATTAAATGCTATGTCTCCCCTAATTATGAACATAAATGAATAATACCCCCGTCGCAGCAAACCTGCGTCCTCAGCGAATTTCCAATGCAAAATATTTGTCTTAATACCACATCAAACCGCATACCAAGATTCATAAAAATATATTCACATATAAGCGATTTTAATCCATAAGAATAACATTGGTAATGAGTACGTAGGTTTGCTGAAGCAAGTAACATAAACAATTGGTTTTTATGCAAATATAAATATAATTTAACTAGGCGAAGCCACATACCAAGTTTCATCAATATTCAATCATAAATAAGCGCCATATAACATTTTAGTTATTCTCCATAAGAATAACATGGGGGCTGAGTAAGCAGGTTTGCTGCAACAAGGAACAAAAAAATGGGTTTTTGTGCAATTATCAATATAACTCAACCAAGTGACGCTACATACCAAGTTGTATTAATTTATGTTCATAATTAAGGGAGTCATTACATTTTACTTATTCTCCATAAGAATAACATGGGGGCTATGTACGCAGGTTTGCGGCTACGGGAAGAATCAACAAATAATCAATTTTTTGTGCAAATATCAATATACCAGTACTACGTGAAGCCACATACCAAGTTTCATCAACATACATTCATAAATAATCGAGATATCAAATTTTATTTATTCTTCATAAGGATAACATTGGACAACGTACTGTGTTTGGCACTTTGAATATCTCAGCAATGGTTGGGCATAGAATCACAATTTAAACACCAAAATGATTGTTTTGTGGAACTGAACAGATTGGTCAAAGCAAATGTGAAGTTTACATTAAAATAAACTGAGGAAAAGCCAAAAACCTTTTTTCCATAAGATTAACATGGGAGATTTTATGAGTAGGTTTTTAGGATTTTCTCCGCTACCACTTAACCTAGGTTAATAATTCAAAATACTATATTTTTTTTTTGTTTTTTTAAGCTCTATAACATGGTAAAAACCAAAATTAAGTTGTTAAAAAATGTTAGGGTGAAAAATGCAAAAAACTGATTTTTGAAAAATTTAAAACCCCCATAAACCTCCCTTCCCATGGTCCCATTTTTCTGGTTTTCGAACTTAAAGTCATGAATGTCATTTTACACATTTGAGCCAAATTTCATCGAAATCGGACGTTTTTTCTCAAGTTATCCCATTCACGGACACACACACATACATATCTATATATAAATTTGAACGAATAGTGTTTTTGTCATCTGGGGACCTCAAAACAAAAAATTATCATGGTCTCGGGCTTAATTCTTACCATGAGACCTACGGTAATAGCTTCTTCCCTATAGGGGAAATTCGCTAAAAACTGGTATAATTCAATTCAATTCAATTCAAAATATCTTTATTCGTTTGTAGTAATACATACATACATGAATAGTGTCTTATTTCAGTATTGAATAATATTAAACAAGTTTAAACAAGTGCGTAGGTCTTAGAATTTAATATAGGAATGAAAACTACAGCTCTTCGAAAGAATACATAGCTTTGTTGATGAGATACTGCTTTAACTTAATTTTGAATCTTTTATTTGAGACCTCATCTGTGATATCTTTTGGGATTTTATTGTAAAATTTTGAACCAGCATATATAGGTTTTTTTTTTGAAAGGTTGCAGAGTGTGAGAGCTTATTGCGAGGCGTCCCCGATTTCTGGTGTTATGTTCATGATTATTACCAACCAGCTCCATTTCCTGAAATCTATTTCTTACGGATAAAACTGTTTCAAAAACATACATTCCATAAACTGTCATGATGTTTTCTGATTTGAAATTTTCCTTAACTGAAGTTCTGGGTTTTAAGTTACAAATTATTCTTATAGATTTTTTTTGCATTATCAAAATAGCATTTAAATTATTTTTAGTTGTTGCACCATACAGTGATATCCCAAAAGATATCACTGAATGGATGTAAGAAAAATAAATTACTTTCAGGGTTTCTTTTTCACAATAAATTTTTAACCTAATCAATGCGTAGAGGCCAGAAGAAATTTTCTTTAGTAATTTTTCAACATGACGGTTCCAGTTGAGTGTGTTTACTATTTCTAATCCTAAAAATTTAATGCTGTCCATGACTTCAATTTTCTTGTTAAGGACGGTAATATTAGGTTGAATTATATTTTGAGCGGATCGAGTTTGGAAATTAATAATGTTGGTTTTTTCAAGATTTAAAAGCAAATTATTAGAATTAAAAAACCTATTTAAAATTGTTAGGTCAGAATTAATTTTAATTTCTAATTCATCAATAGTTGAAGCTGTGATTTTCAAATTGGTATCATCAGCATATAGGCACAGTTTACTCGAATCACGAAGCTGGGGGAAGTCTCTTAAATAGCAAACAAATAAAAGGGGATTGTTAGGTCAGAATTAATTTTAATTTCTAATTCATCAATAGTTGAAGCTGTGATTTTTAAATTGGTATCATCAGCATATAGGCACAGTTTACTCGAATCACTAAGCTGGGGGAAGTCTCTTAAATAGCAAACAAATAAAAGGGGGCCTAAGATGGATCCCTGTGGCACCCCATATTTAACTGCTGTAATGGAAGAACGGTAAGGAATTTTATAGTTTTTGTTATTATGATGAACAATTTCGACAAACTGCTTTCTGTGATAAAGATAAGATTTGAGCCAGTTTAATGCATTATTTCTAATTCCTAATTGATTCAGTTTGGAAAGTAATAAATCATGTGATATTGAATCAAAGGCCTTACTTAGGTCCATGAATAGACCCGCAACATTACCTTTGTTGTCTAGATTATCTATAACAGATTCAATAAAGTCTGTGGCAGCTGTAATGACCGATCGTCCATAGCGGAAGCCATGTTGACAATCTTCAAATAGATTGTTTTTTTCGAAGAAATGTACCAGTTGATTATTAACTACCTTTTCATAAATTTTTGAAATACATGGTAACAAAGCAATAGGTCGGTAGTTTGATACCATTTTTTGAAGCTTGTCTCCTTTTTTGAAGAGTGGTTTTAATTTTGTAATCTTTAGTTTGCTTGGAAAAATACCGGATATTAATGAAGAATTTATTAGGTGAGTAATTGGTTTTAATAAAACTGATTTAGCTTTTTTCAGGAGTACCACAGGAACATCATCACACCCTACACTGAAAGAATTTTTTAGACTACAAATAATATTATCAATGACAAAGTATTTAAAAACAAAGTACTTTTATAGTGTCAATGATTACCTTAACAGCCTGTCATTATAGTTATAAATTTTATTTTGGTTTTTAGCATTATTTGTTGACGGGTGACTTTTGTTTGTTTTAATTGTACTGTTTATTTACATTTTGATTGATCATCGAATGTATTGTATATATTGTTAGGTCTATGTATTTTAGTATAAGGAAACTTTGACAATTTCACCTGTCTAAGGGAAATTCCCTATAAGATGTTATGTGATGTAATAAATAAATAAATAAATAAATAAATAAATAAATAAAAATGTCCTTCTCATCAACAAAGCTAAAACTAAATTTCCTGTCACATGAAAGTATTTCCCTTCCCGTACTATTAGGATCATCTCTGACTGGTCCTAGATTCGATAGTGCATTATCATCTACAATGTTTGTAAAATAATCAATGAACTGATTACAGATTAATGAAGGATCAGAACATACAATATCATTTATCTTTAAGTTTATGTTTTGAATTTTTCCTGGGCCAGTTCCCACTTCAGAATTATATGACTTCACCTAGATGAGTTATATTGATATTAGCATAAAAACCCATTTTAGCGAATTTCCCCTATAGGGAAGAAGCTATTACCGTAGTCGGCATGGTAAGACCTAGGCCCAGGACCATGATAACTTTTCGTTTTGAGGTCCCCAGATGCAAAAAAAAAATACAAATATATATATGTGTCCGTGGGTGTGATAACCCTCGTAAAAATGATCCGATTTTGATGAAATTTGGTACAAACATTTAAAGCATCATTTATGACTTAAAGTTCGAAAACCAGCCAGATCGCTCTATCCAAAGGGGTATTTTGGGAGGGGTTTTGTACCCCAAAAATGGGTTTTTTGAGTTTTTTACATATAATATTGTAGTAAATCCAATTTTAGTTTTCACCATTAAATTCAGCTTAAAAAACAAACAATTTGGTGTTTTGATTATTGCTCTATGTTAATTTGTTACAGAGATATTGAAAGTGAGGTATTGAACACAGTACGTTGTCCATATTCTTATGGAGAATAAGTAACGTGTTATCTCCCTTAATTATGAACATAAATTAATAAAATTTGGTATGTGGCTTTACCTACTTGAGTTATATTGATATTTGTATAAAACTCCATTTTTTGTATTCCTTCTTTCAGCAAACTTGCATCAGCCGCCATGTTATTCTTATAGTGAATAATTAAAATGTCATAAATAGTTTATTTATGAATGTATATTGATGAAACTTGGTATTTGATTTTATGTGGTATCAAGATACATATAAATGCATTTGAAATTCGCTGAGTACGCAGGTTTGCTGCGACGGGGGTATTTTACATTATTTAATTTTTCCTAGGGATGAGGCCTGTCTAGAACTTATTTTTATCCCAGAAATTAGTTGTTTTGAACATTTGAAGAAAATCGTTAGAGCCGTTTTTGAGATCAGTGTTGCAAGCAAGCAAACATACCAGCAAACCTTGCTCATATTAGAATATAGGATAGGATATAGGATTAATGAATTTCCTTAGGAAAGTCAACTATTAGCATGACCCGCAAAGTGAAACTTAAGCCCGGGACCACCATAGAAGTTCCTAACGTGACCCCCTGAACACGTTTTGGGGGGTCGTTCAAAATTGTATGTACATAAATATATATACACACATATCTATGTATACATATATATATTTAGATATATATATATGTGTGTGTGTGTGTGTGTGTGTGTGTGTTTGCACTCTAGCGGTCACATTTTTTGTCCGATTTACTTCAAATTTGGTAGGGACGTTCCCTTCTGTAATCAGTTGGACAAGTTCGTTGGGCAAAACAATCGGAAAACTCCAAACCCTTTTAGGGGATTAATCTTTCAAATTTCATGTTTTTGGGCCCAAAAAGGGTAAGAAAAGGCCCGGACATAAAATTCATTCATGTAAAAAGATGGAAATTAGTGAGACAAAATTTTAAGCCCTCTCTCATCATTCTAGCATAAATATTTACAGAGTTATTAGAGAAAATGTGTATTGACTAAACACAGTACGTTGTCTTATGGGGGTTTTACATTAGAAAAGCCTGATATTCATTTGTTGGTGAACTTTTCTCATCCCCAGCAACCTTACGTCTACTTTCAAGCTTGACTGGACCCTCTCCTAACCTTATAATGCACAAAATTGTATTCCCAGCATTGCAGGTAAATAAAACCAGGAGCATCAGAACAGCCAAAAAATCAATGTTTTCAGATTTCAATAAAAATTGGAATAAATATTTGTTTTTACACTGATTCTGAGTTTTAAAATTTTTCCTGTGGAAATTCATTTCCCTCACATCTACGTGCGAACTCGTTTTTGATATGTCAACGTTTTAAGTAATTTAATGTGCGTACATAATTTTTAATTTTACTGTCTGATTTAAAGTATATTTTACAAATCCCGATAATGCGCTTACCGGACAAAAATGTTTTTGAGGGTAATTCACGGTGAAAAAGGGTAATTTTGCCTGAGGTCGAGGGTAGTTTTCAAATAGTGGTCGAACAACAATGTTTGTTAAATTCATGTATTTAAAATGGAACCGAAATGGAAGAAAAGCATGATATGTAAATTCTTTAAAAAGAATGATGCCGATAGTGAAGTGGCTGATTGTCTGAAATGCAAGCTGACACTTTGTAGTCTGCTTACATTCAGTGACAAACTAGCTTAAACAACGTTTCTAATTTAAAGTAAAAAAATAAATTTGAACTAGGCCTAGTTAGTAAACTAATAAAACAAAGGAAATTTTTTGATTATCAAAGTTTTTGGTTACGGTAACTCATACAGAATTGAAATTCTATACTGATTCATTGTTTCAGTAGGGTCTGATTGCCTATTTGCCTGATCTGTCATGCATGTTGTGATGTCTGCTTTGCTATCAACATCGGTGATTCCAAACTTTTAAATAGGCTGTAATCATATTAAAATGTTTGCTTGTTGTTTCTCTTGCCTGACCATATGTTTGTGTTTTTTTTTTTTAGTAGGCCTACACCCAGATAGGCTGAGGTGTTATAGCATAATGGCAAGGATTAACCCATTGAGGTAGTAATTTTATTCTATTTGCAGTAGCCTATAACGGGAATTGATTGGTGCTGCACTCTAGTAGCAAAATATGTAACTAATGACCGCGGGCGTCTACGGTTCTATCTGCTAGGGGCGCGGACTGACTGAAAACCTTAATATCGCCGCCAGGCCTTTGGTCGTGTTAGCTGAGTTGGCTACGTCGTGGAAACACCTTGGCCAGGTGGTGATATGATGTCCGTGGGTCCGTGGGTTAAGGCAAAATTTAAGGAACTAGAGATTCTTACAGTTTTTTCTCAGCATGTGTTTAACACTGTGAAATATGTAAAAGAACACAACATCCCTCAGATGGAAGCTAGAAATCGACAATACAACACAAGAAGTTATTTAACTTTTGATTCCCATAGACTTGAGTTGTTTAAAAAAAAAGTTAATTATAGAGGCATACAATTGTTTAAGCACATTCCAGATGACATAAAGACAGTCCAAAATCTTTCAGAATTTGACAAAAAACTAAAGCAGTTTTTGATTGAGCATCCCCTATACTCCTTTGAAGAATTAGCTACGATAAATAATGACATGTAAATTAAATAAGTAGTTTATAAGTATATTTTTAAAAATTAACGATTTTGACACTATTCAACAGTAACAATTGTACAGTTGACGAATAAATAATTATTTGATTTGATTTGATTTGATTTAGCCTAACCTAGGCCTACTGTTATTAAATTACCTATACTTTTATCTTATACCTATATAACCAGGAAACATTTCTTATATTTTTCTCTGCAGAGAAGATAATATTCTCAAGTATTTAAAGAGGTTGGTATATGGCTCCTCCAATTAGACATGCTGTTTTCTGGTGAGGTTATGTGTAGTACAGTCCTCATTTACTCAGAAAGATACATTTGTAAACATAATAACCACTTGTTGTGTTTTGAATAAAATTACTAAGCTTAAATATTCTAGGCCTAAAGGCCTAAGAAAAATGAAAATGTTAAGTTCCAACTTGAAAATACGGTAGTTTTAGTGATCGGGGTAAAGTAGGCTAAATATCCAAATCCGAAAATTATCCGATCGGAAACCCTTACTATCCAATCCGTATCCGATCCGCACAGCTATCCGAACCGAAACCGATCCAAACTAAAAATTCACTACAGTCGACCCCCCCTCCCTCTCGTTCGGACTCTGATGGTTCGGACGCTGGATGGTCCGGACTACTTCTTGGAAATGAGTCATGAGCGTGCGCCGGGTTTCCCACGGCCGAAAACGACAGGATTGAGCGTGTCTGTTTATTTCCGGCCTACATGGAAACAAATATCCTCAGTTCGGCTTACGATTGTGTTTGATTCGTGTTTTTTCCTATTGTCTGGTGTCAAGTTTCTTTTTATCGATGTCACAAAAAATGAGGATACGAGTTAGTAGCAATGCCCCGTAATGTTTCGGTAAGTACCGTACACTTATAATTGTCTTAAAATGTGATTTATGATTATAGATTACCTATTACAGGTTGTAATTTATGTAAGGAAAAAACCGCCGGATGATCCGGAATTTTTTTAATCTGGACAGGTGTCCGGTCCCGGGGTGTCTGGATTAGAGGGAGTCGACTCTATTCGCACACCTCTAATTTTATAAGTGGTACCCCTATTAGTTTATTAATTTTTGCACACAGAATCTGACCAATAAATGGTGTAAGACATGTTATAAGTTTATTTTGAATGACACTGAATTCTCACCTAACAGAACACCACAGTTGCCTACCTACATATACAGGGGTTATTCAAAAAGAAGTATACACTTTTATAAATCAATAAAATTGCAACAGAATAATTTATACCCGTAATGTTGGCATTAATGGGTAGCTAATGAACTAAAGTGTTATTACATTAGCTGATTGTTGGCACATTTTTGTTACATAACCCTCGTTTGTTATTTAAAAAAATTGTTAATAATAGCGTTGAGAAGGGTTTTTGTGTGCTTCAACTAGAGAACACTCAATGTGTCACTCATGCATTGGCCACCTCGCAGTCCGGACTTGACCCTATGCGACTTTTTCCTGTGAGGTTACGTTAAATATCAAGTTTTTACTCCCCCATTTCCATTGAGTCTCTTTGAATTAAGGCAGCGCATAACAAGAGCTGTAGAGAGTGTTGATGTGAATACTAGGGGTCTGCGGTGCACCGAAAAATCGGTACCGGTTCGGTACAAAACGAATTACCGAATTCGGTTCGGAATCGCTAACGGCGCCGGTACTAAGTCGGTACGGTACAGCCTAGAACTACAAAAATCAGTATTCACTGTTTATCAACCACATTTTTCACTCAGTTTTATTCATAACATCCTTTCGTCAGTTTACATTCTATTGACACGCCTTTGCTCACGACAGCAACTTTCAACTTTGACTTTGACCGGCATTCGCGAGTTTATAGGTTCACGATCGGATCACGAATGACGAGACGAGATACCTTTACAGCATTGATAAAGCCGCCTCCACAGACTTGCCGAATGTTTCATCGAGTTACGTACGACTTCGGCGGGTAATGAAATAATGTACATAAACATCGAGAGTATGTTTAATAACAAACTACTACGCATTTACACTGTCACGCTCGTCTTTGCTCGCCTAGACTTGGCCAGAGTATGGAGGCGGTATAAACGTAAACAAAAACCTACAACCGAATTTGTATAACATTTATTTATTTTAAAATCAAACTGAGGGATAAACACATAAATATCTGTTTGTTTTTTATATCAACGAAATTATAACACCGTTTTGTGTTGTACATTGCCGATTGTATAAGCCCCCTAACCTTAAATGAGTACTTGATACCTCTTAAAATCGCCAAACATTTGGCAAACACATTCTGATCTACGATCGAGTGTTACAGAGAGTAATAACATGCAGAAGGTTGACACTTATTCAAATTCAAATTCAAATTCACTTTATTCATAAAATTTGTACAAATTGTCAAGTACAAGTCATACAAATGTAGAATGGCGTCATAATACGTAGGATTTATGATATCTACTACGTAAATCTTAAATCTATTACAACAAACAACAAAATAACTTAAAAAACCTCAGTAAACTCGTTAAATGAATATATTGCTTTTTCTGTTAAGTAATTTTTTAAGTGCTTCCTAAACTTAGAATTATCTTTTATTGAAAGAAGATTTTTGGGGACATGTTTTATGAATTTTATACCTGCAGAGCTTGGCTTTTTAAAATATAATTCTGTAGAATGCTTTTGAATGACTAACAGGTTTCTATTTCGTGTATTATAACTATGGCTTGACCCTAAACTAGTTAACCTGTCACCATTGCACCTTACAAACATGATTGTCTCAAGGATGTACAAGCTGTAAATTGTCAGTATTCCCAAACTTGAAAAGACTTCTTTTACCGAATCCCTCTTTTTCAAATTCATAATTATTCTCACTGCTTTTTTTTGCAATTTTAAGATACTTGATAAATTTTTGTTACTTGTTGCACCATACAAAACAATTCCAAAAGAGATGTGTGAGTGAACATGCGCATAATAAATCATTTTCAGTGTTTCTATTGTGCAATATCTGGACATAGCTGTGAGAGCATATAACCCCGAAGAAATCTTTTTATGCAGCATTCCTATATGGTTGTTCCAAGTTAAGTTTTCATCCAATACCAATCCCAAAAATTTTGTTTTTTTAGACTGAGAGATTTTATGATTTTTTATAGTGATATTTGGCCTTGGTTTTATTCTGCGCTGAATTGTGTGAAATGACATAGTGTTTGTCTTATCAGAATTTAGTAACAAGTTTTTACCTGAGAAATAATTATTAATTAAACAAAGGTCATTATTAGCTAATATTTCCACTTCGTCTACTGTTTTACCTGTAACTATTAAGTTGGAATCATCTGCATAAAGACACATTTTACTCTGATTACCAGGTATAATGGACGGCAAACCTTTCAGGTAACAGAGGAAAAGAATAGGTCCTAAAATTGACCCCTGTGGCACTCCATGCCTCAATGTCGATAGTGAAGATTTTGTATAACGAATTTGATTTTGTTTGGTAACATACCTTAATTCCACATACTGCTGTCTGTTAGAAACATAAGATTCAAACCAATTTAATGGAACTCCCACAATTCCAAGGTTTTTTAAGGATTTTAGTAAGATTATATGCGATACGCTATCAAAGGCTCTAGTAAGATCCATAAAAATACCAGTAGCACTATCTCCCCTATCAATAGCATCAACTATGGTTTCAACAAAGTCAATACCAGCAGTTATCACAGATCTACCAACCCTAAACCCATGTTGTTCATTGTCAAAAAAGTTATTCTTTTCAAGGAAATCAGCCAACTGTAAGTACATAACACGTTCAAAAATTTTAGATATGGCTGGTAAAATAGACAAAGGGCGATAATTTGCAGGGTCTGTTTTAATTCCTTTTTTATGAACTGTTACAATTTTTGATATTTTCAGTTTATCTGGGAATATTCCTGAAATAAGCGAAGAATTAATTACATGAACTAGTGGTTTTAACAACATATTTTGGGCTTGTTTCAAAACTGGCACTGGTATTCCATCATAACCTACTGAGTATTTATTATTTAGCGAAGAAATAATTTTCATCAGGTCATCCTCAGTTACTGGTTTGGAATAAAATTTTTTGTTTTGTCTATTTTCCTCAGTATTAACAGTTTCCCCATTAGGTGACAGGTTAGGTAATACTAAATTATCGACAGCATTAACAAAGTAATTATTAAACAATTCACATACAGTTTCTGGTTTAACATATTCAGTACCATTACAAACTAATTTAATATTATCACATATAAAAGGACAGTCATTCTTAATCTCCTTATTAATTAATCTCCAGGTACATTTACTAACATTATCAGATTTTTTTATAGATTTCTCAATAAACTCTCTTTTTGTGGAATACATTTTTTTATCATGACATTTTTTCCTTTGTTTCAATACTTTTTTTAAAGCTTTATTTTTTGTTAGTCTAACAGTATTACTTAAACTTAAAATTTCATTCTTTTCCTTTATCAAATCTGAAGTTATCCACTTTTTACTTGTCAAGTTTACTCTACTTTTAACTACTGGAAAGCATGTGTCAAAATAATATATTAATATGTTATGAAAAACATCATACTTGGCCTCTACATTAGCATTATATACCTCTAACCAATTTTCATCACACAACATATTTTTAAAAGTCATTATATTTCCTTTAGTAAATTTCCTAGAAGCCTGGGTTATACATTTATTATTATAAGATGTGTTTTTATTTAAACCATTTATCCGCAGAAGCTGTGCATCGTGGTCACTTAATTCAGTTATTAATCCTTCTATTGATAAATTGTTATTGGGCAAATTAGTGATCATGTTATCTATAGCACTGCCAGACTCTAATGTTACTCTGGTGGGGAAATTTACCAGGAACTTCATGTTATGCTGAGTTAAAATATTGCAAAAGGTGAGATAATTTCTTTTATAAATTTGTAAAACATCTATGTTGATGTCCCCCGCTAGTAATATGTTTTTATACTTCACATTTAAGAAACTTAAAGCTACATCTAGCTTGTTTAAAAAGGGAGTATCATAACTTGTACCTGGAGTTCTGTATAAACCAACCAAAACAAAATACAATGTATAAGCTCTGCAGGCAACGCTACAACATTCAAACTCTTTTTCTGCACATAAATTGCTAATTTCAGGGATATTAATTTCTTTTACTTGTAATGGCCCTGACAGCTTACTTAAAATCATAGCTCCTCCACCTCCACTTGACCGGCGACAATAACTAGTTATGACAGAGTAATTATTTACTGTGACAAATTTTAACTCATCATGGTTTAATTTGTGCTCACTCAGCACAATTAAATCTGGTTTCACCTCATCAAGCACTATTTCCAAAGCTAATTTTCTTGACATGAAATGTTGTATATTTTGATGAAAGATTTTAACATTATATTGTTTATTACAACATGAATTTTTATTGTTTTTTGGTGGAATGGAGAAGCTATTTACATCACTTATATTAGTGGTGGCCAAGAGTTTAGATTTTCTAAAAAAAGTGAACCATCTAATCTATGGCTATGTGAGGTCACATCTGACTCCTTATACACAAAATCACTCTCACTCTCAGCACCTTCGCTCACACTAACCACTTCACTGCTCTGGGCTTGACTCTGGGTTGTTGCCGTCATCGGTTGTAGCAGGCTCTGAAGAAGGAGTGTGGTAGAGCATGGTTGACTAGCTGGGTCCAAAGGCGCCATGGTCCCTGGTGTCCATGTTCTGTCAGATGTTACTGGATCTGTGGCTGCAGACAATGCTGAGAGGTTCAGAGAACCAACAATTGATGTTTGTTGCAGATTTTGTTCTTCAATTATTTTACGGAGGCGTTTCACAAAGTATCGGTAATCCATACCGTTCCATAGTATTCGTTTTGATTTTTGATAGAAGGTTATTATTTCAACAGTAGCCTGTGTTTCCTTTTGAAATTTGTATAGGTTTTTAATGAAATGATTAATTGCAATTTGGTCCCTAACGCAGCCCATAGCAGAACAAACCAATTTTTTAAATCCTTTTGTTTTGAAATCTTCAGTTAAATGCAAAAAAGCAGAATCATAGTCCAAGAGTGTAGGTTTGCCATTATAAACCGGCTTTGTGATCAGACTGTAAATGCTGGCCCCTTCTTGTATCCTCTGATAAGCCAGGTAATTATTAAGGCAGTCCTCGACTCGAGGTCTTCCAAAGACTTTCCTAAAAGTTACAGCCACACCAGCGCTCATGTTTCTTGGACAGCTGAGGTCTGCAGAGATGGAGTGAGCAAACGCAACCTCCTTATCACTTTTGTATTTGCTTATCACCACATTCATATCCAATTCAAATACACTGACATAGGTACTTGAGATAGTTGCAGCTGGGTTTGCTTCCTTGAGGCTAGGCGTGGATGTGAACTCCTGGGACTGAGTGGGTGGGTGTGTTGAGTCCAACGTTGATGACATTGCACTTGAGATGTTTTTTTGTCTGACTGTTCGCTTGTCTAAGAAGCCAGAATCCTTCTTTGACAAAGGAATTCTTGAACTGTTTTCTTCTTTGGTTTTTCCCATCTGTGGTTTTTTGATCCAAGATCGTAAGCATTTACCAATAACGAATTTTCCTTTTTTGTTTAGATGCATCCCACTTTTGGCATAATGGAGGTTGTGGTTAAGTATATGACTAAACATAATAAACTTAACATTGTTGTGCAAGGACCAGCGCCAGAGGCATGAGTTGCAGTTCCTTATATCCAACAACTTGTCATCATTCATAGCTTCGTTGTAGACGTAAGGCAGCTCAGTGAGTATAAGTTCTGCACCACAAGTCTTAACGAATTTACACAGCTTTGTTAAAGCTTGATTGAAACGATGGGAATTAGTGTCATTGGTCCCGCCAATTAAAATAACCAAGTCATTCTGTTTCAGGTTTTTAGCCCGCTCTAACAGCTGTTCAACCATAAAAATCATGTAAGCTCCAGGGTAGCAAAATGTGGTAACGGTATATTCAGGGAATATTGGCGTCAATATAGAGGTCATGTCATAAGCATGGCTGTCTCCCACCACATACAGTTTTGGTTTATTAAAGCTGACTTGATCAGAAGATTGGTCTTGGCTGCCACTATTCATTAAAGTTCTATTATCCTTCCATTTTCCGTTTCTTTGAAAATTGGTTGTTTTTATAATATCACTTTTTGTATTATCCGAACACTCCAACTGCTGCAGCGCACTGTATCTGTTGCGATTTTCTAAAGGACTGTTTTCATGCATGCATATTTCTTTTGCTTCTTTTCGTCCCTTTTTAGTTTCTTTAACCGTGAACCACTCTTCCTTTTTTGTGTTCTGGTTTTCGGATGTGAGATTTGGATGGATATGATTTAAATTTGGTTCTACGCCGACCTTTGTGCCCCTCATGACTTGCTTTCCCTCATTTGATGCATTTTTACCCTGCTTCACCAACATCAGTGAGGTGATGGTTTCATCATTAATTCTGTCTAAGTTAAAAACTACATAGGCGAGAAGAGAATGCATCTTGATTATGTCAGACTGTGAGAGTGTCTTATTTGTAATAAAGTCTATATTTATCAAACCTGTGGTAATAATATCATGGACCAGAGACTCCACTGTCCAGCACATAAAAACTCCACAATCACTGCCATTTTGTTGCTGTGGTCCATCAAGTTCAACAAAGTTCACCGCTGCAGTCCCATTAAGGTAAATGGACAGTTTGTTTGCAATCTGAAGAGCGGAGCTTCTATTGTAGGTTGCTGAGGAGTCAAAATATATGTATTTATTCTCAGACCTAACATATATCAGTGTGCTCCAGTGGGAGCCACTAACCCGTGTTAGGTTCATAGAGTCGTTAATCGGCATAATTATGTAATTCTTTTCCTCAACATTGTGTGGATCCAGCACAGCATTAAAATCCTCAGTATTTTTAATCATATGTACAATAAGAGGGTTCAAAATAATGCTTAATTTTTTCTCCAAAAACCTATCATTCAACATTTGGAAATAAGGTTGCAAAGTTAAGTCAGTGAGCCATTTAACATTGAGAAGCTCATCAGAGACTAACAACATTTTTGCACCTTCAGTTTCTGTCTGGGTGACTGTGCATGAGACCTGTACAGCAGTTTCTGAAGCAGAAACTGTAAGTGTATTTTCACACATGTTTGTGGATGGTCTTATCAAGTTGTCAGCTGAAGGAAATTCAATCTGTGTCTTAATATTTGTCTCCTGTTGTGCCAAATCAATAACATAGTCTGAAATATCGTCATTTATATTTTTATTTGATAAGCTTGGAATATCACTTATGTTTGTCAGGGGACTATCTGTAACAGGCAATAAGCTACTTTCATCAGAGTCAGGGGTACTATTTTGACTAAATTCTAATCTGGAATCACTTGATATTACCCCCAAGTGATTAGATAAATCAGACTGATCATATAGAGAACTTAAGCTACTGTCAGAACAATTACTCTCCATGTTCATATTATTATTTATTGTGGTAGGACCTAAATTAAGTGAGTCATGGCTTGTGCATTCGTTTGTGCTAACAATACTAATTTCCTGAGATATCTTCCCAGAGAAATTAAAGTCTTCTATCTTCCAAGCCAAATTTTTTTCTTCTATATATTTAGATAATTCTTTTTTCGATCTAAAGATTTTGCCGCGAGGGGATCTTATATATACATCTACTTTTCCTTTACTTAGACCTTTTTTTCTGACAACTTCTTCTCTTTTCCAACCTTTTGGCAGTTTACTGTTTGCCTCCACACTCATGTTTTAATTAATCATCAATATAAAAAATTATTATTGTTTATATAATTACCAATAAACAATAAATAAATAATTTGCAATCTGCATAAAACACTTATGAAGTAAAAAGATTTTGATTCTATTTCAAGAGCAATAAACAGTCAAAACATCTTCAAATATAAACAAAACATATAGGTCCATGTAAACATAAACAAGGAAGTAGGAGCTTCCGAAGGTTAGACAGATGAGCAGATAAGAGTTGAGTCAAACTGGAGCAGGTGAGAGAGAGATAGAGAATCCAAAGTTCAAGGGACCTTTCCTTATCAGTACCCTTCTTATCAGCTTGCCCAAAATTATTTCATGATTTTCTTTCAAATAATTTATTTTAAATTGTAAATACCTGGGTTACCCTTGCTGATTTAAATAAACAAAACACACCGCTCCACTCAGTAATGCTAACTGTGCATCCTAGTACAAATTACAATTCACCATATTTGCAATAAACTAGATAAATCACTAAAAAATCAGGAGCACAACTTGTGCAGATCTACACAGAAACAGGTCCACTCAAGTCCATATTATTTTGTCCACTTATTAAGTCCACATATTATTAAGTCCACTTTTGTCCATATTAAGTCCACTTATTTTGATATGCAAACGTAATGACATGCACATCAATTCAAAAACACAAATCGGGCTTGTCATAACATTTTCCAAATAGGCATTGTTACACTTCCTAACGTTTTAGAGATAGAAATTAAACCAACCGAAAGATACTGTTTGAATTCAATATTAAATATGCCGTGAACGGTTTAGAAGAGTGTTTAGGTTAAATATTAGTTTCATTGCTAAAACGTTAATTAATAAAAAAAGTTGTACACACACTACTGTTGTAACAAACAAAAAAGGTTAGCCTACATTGGTTCATAATTTTATGGCATATATCTGAATTTTGTAAACTGCGTATTTCTCTCTCTCTGATATTCACTTTCTAGGTATACTCTTTGTGTGACGTTGATGTTTGGACGTAATCATTACTATCACTTCCACAGATCGCACGTCGTCTTTGTTGATAAAATTTTTTGAACAAGCCTTGATAACAAGTTTTGTGATAGCCTTTATAGTTAGACTATTTAAAACAAACAATGAGTGATTGTGATGGATTATTGATTGTTGATGAACCACCATTGCCATTGACTTCTGTTACAACGAGTAGGCTACAACTTTGACGTCTGCTGAGTATGTGTCATCTGATTGCAATACAAATTCTTATTCTGTTGCGTTACTTGGTAATAGGATTTAAAATTTGTTGGAGGCTACAATTTATAATTCATACAACCTGTATTTAATTTGAAAACACACACATACCTTCCTTTCTTTTATTATTATTTTATCGTCTTACTTGTGAATAAAAGTTTATAAAGAAATATATTTGCCTACACGTGTTTTATGTGACTGTTATTTGTATTATCTTGAATGAGATCAATTTTGATTATCTATGTGTATGAAATGTATTTGAGATAGCTTTACAATTTAAATTAACTAGGAAATTACCTAACATAACTAGTGAATATGGGGAAAATTGAATAAATGGTATCTATGTGAAATTATTACAAATACAAACAACAAAATCTTATAGATGAAATAAGACTACATAACTAAATTAACATAATTATTTAACATAAAGGGAATTATTACTGTTGGGGTTTTATATATATATATATATATATATATATATATATATATTGGGCTCTCTTTCTTTATTTACGTGATTTAACACATTATTATTGTTAGTAGGCCTATATAAATATTTGTGAACTATTACAAATTATAATCAAAAGCTTACCTAAAGACATTTTTATTTCTGCTAGTATGTTTTTTTATGTATTTGTTCTGTTTTGTTTCTGAATACACTTAGGCTATGAAAAATTGCGGCTATTTTATTACCGCGTACCGTACCGATTTTGTACCGAGAACCGAGGTACAAAAATATTTACCGTACCGAATTTCTGGTAAATTTCTGGTACCGCAGACCCTAGTGAATACCTTTGGAAAAGTCTGGTCAGAATTTGACTATAGAACTGATGTCTGCCGTGTGACCCGTGGGGCACATATAGAACATCTTTAGCTTGTTAACAAAAACTTTGAAGTGTCCTCTTTCTAATGATAATATTAATTTTTTTCTGTTGATTAAACCAGATTTACTGTATTCATTAAAAAGTGTATATTTCTTTTTGAATAACCCTGTATTTCCCCATAACTCACAACCTATTTGGGAAATGGGAATTTCAGGTATTGTACAATAACTGAGTGAAAATGTTACACCTCCGCCACTGCTTGTACTTACTATTTAGCCTGCTAAAACTTTTATAAAATAATTCTTACCATTGGCACAAGGCATCGCAAAGTACACCACATTTTGGATCTTCCTCAAAGCTTGAGCCCTTCCTTTTATGATTTCATCTCGCTTTCCGAAACACTGTGCTTTTACGCGCTGTATGTCCATGTAAGTTTGCTTAATGAGGTTCATGAACCTCTGCACCTTCACGATCGGTGCCTTGCAGCGGGGACACGCTTTGCATCCGATCTCCCCTCCCTCTTGCTCCATATTGAGCCAATATTCCAGGCCTGTTGACTCCAGTGTATGGCCACAATCAACCAACTTCACCCACCTGAAACAAAACAAGGAACTAATCAACAATTAAAATATATTTGAAAAACAAGGTAACATACACCTACTTTGAGCCAATCCTTGATGTGTTTTTATGTGAGAGCGAAGAACATTAAAAAACTTCTTAAATAATTTGGAAAATTATATACAAGGTTTTTACACAGATTCCCTGACTTTCCCAGATTTTCCAGCTGATTACAGTTCGCGCCACGGTACTTGGCGCCTGGGAAAGGCGAGAACCAACTCAAACTTCGCATAATTAAAAGCAGACAATAACGAAAATAACAAAAACCAATATTTTAACATTAAATTATTTAATTTTGGTTTCTGTTGACAAAAGTATTCTGTAACACTAGCGGTACTAAGCCATATAGAGGCGAAAAGTCATTCCAGAGCATACGCTAACCAGGCGCCAAGCACTGTGCTCCGAACTGTACCATTGTAATAAAAATTTTTAGTGAAAACATAATCAGAATTACAAGTTTGTGATGTCAGATATTAAAGAATTTAACCAAACCTTGTAGTTGCAAAGAAAAAATATTAGTTTTTTCGCTTAGCCTTATTTTGCCTATCCACATAAAACACAAATCTGTGTATGTAATGAATCTATCACAGCAAAGAGTGAGTCATTTAGTATGAGCTGTGCAGTACTGGTCACATTTAATAGTCAGGATTGGGACTCGAACCTGCAACAAGGCCTGCTATAGATTAGGAGTCGCCTTGACTATTCCACCAAAGACTCCCCTTCATACTACAATGATATAAATACGACCCCCCAATGATATGAACGACCCCCCAAAACGTGTTCAGGGGGTCATGTTAGGAACTTCTATGGTGGTCCCGGGCTTAAGTTTCACCTTGCGGGTCATGCTCTTGCGGTTCACTTTCCTAAGGAAATTCTCTAATCCTATATCCTATCCTATATTCTAATATGAGTAAGGTTTAAAATATCTTGGAATTAAAAATCTTTGATTCAAAGCGCCTGATAAAATAATCAGCCTTACGGAAAATCCTCACTATTCCCTGACTTTCCAAAGTTTTTATCAAACTCCCAAACTATTTCAGGATTTACAGGACTTTCAGGTGTGGTAGTCACCGTGTATTCAAGAGTGACAGGTCTAATTGAATGTATTGATAATTTCTATGTCAATGGCTCATGTTAGTGAAATAATAATGATTGCTATTTAGAAACCTATTTTCTGGATGACTGTACATAAATGTCTGTGAATCATCTGAGTCAATAGCTGCTTTATAGAGAGCAAGCTTTTGTGACCTCCACTTTTCATCTACTTCAGTGACCGGCTTCCACTGTGTCACTTATAAATGTGTTTTAGCCTGATCCTTTTATTTTGATTTATGACCCTAGGAGAGAATTTATCAAAATACTTATATTTTTCCCCAGACTTCCACAAAAAGACCTTTTGTTTAAGTAAATCAATTAATTAGATAAGATAGTTCTTAACCCTCTCCTTCATCACAACACACAGTTTGTTTTTTGTACGAGTCAAAAAACTGATTTTGAAATATTTGTTTTTCTCGTTAAATTATTCTTTTTACTCCCTTTATGAAAATACATGTTTTGAGTTATATATCATACAAATTCAGATATTTTGTATCGTTAAGCTTTGATATTTATATGAAGATGAACAGATAAAATAAGAAGATAAAGAAGCTGCTGGATAATTGATAAACTGCTTAAGTTATTATAAATGACTCGGAAATATCTTTTTAATAACTAAATTAGGTTAACATGTTTTAACCAACTCAGAGGAGAAACGATGGACAAGAATATTTTCTTAGATCACCACTAGAATGCGCTTCTCAGATGTTCATTGCTTACGTACTTGTAACTCTCAGCCATTAGGGTATGTCGTGATAGCTCAGTGGTTATAGTTTTAAACTTCCGATCACGAGGACCTGGGTTCGAAACTAAATTATGATTATTTACTTTTTTATGTTTTAAAAATTTGTTGTAAATGTTACTTTGATATTTTTACACAAACCCATACCCCTAATTAGGTTAGGTTTGGTTGGGTTATAATAACTGGATATGACTTTTCTGGTCGGGTATTTGTCACTTAATTCATAGAAACCCACTTATTTTCTTTATGTTGGCGATATGTCCCAACCGCTTTCTGGCGGTGATTTAAGAAACTACTCTCGTCCGTCATTTCTCCCCCTAAGTCGCAAGCAAAACTTTGTCATATGTTTATTTGTGCCAAATAGAGTAGCTTTTGTCAAATGCACCATAGAAAACATAGTCCAACGAGTATATATACTCTAATGCTTGGGAACTAATCTTGAAAAAAATTTAGGACGAAGATATAAAAAGTACTCGCAGAATCTCAAACAGGTTTCTTTTGAACCAATAATTTATTTTGAAATAAAAATCTATTCCATCTAGACTAAAGAGGCTTGATGTTAAATCTTTCCTAATTTTAATAAAAGTCGTTAACTTTGAAATCAAAGTTTACACAAGGTTTAGTGCTTCAACATACTGTATAACTGCTTCTAGCGTCCTTATTTTTTATAATACATAATACAGGCAAGGTCAGATCCCTTGCAGTGCAAAGAAGGGTCCCCCAATGCTCAGTTAACCAACAACTCATTTAATTATCTTGTGGCTCATGTCAGTGCTTTAACCCATTGGCGTAGACATACGAGCTGGTCTCATTCCTTACTTCTAATTTGATTAACCTGTGAATTGGAGTATAAAATTGGTGGTTTTAATGGTGTATTTTAATTAAAATATTGTTTTCTTTCAGTTTAGAGAGTCGCATTGGCACACACACAGTAGACATAAGTAAAATTTAGCAAAATCAGTGTTCACCATGTGCAAGTCTCAAAGAATTAACCGATCCCGTCAACTTCCAAGCAAGCCTGCCACCGTTTGTTTTACTTGGGCCCTCCCACTAACGTTGCCATAGACCGGTTAACTCATTGAGAGTTGCACAACTGGTCAGTTTTGGTCGTGTGCGGGAATCGAACCCACCAACATCGTATCACCACCTGGCCAAGGTGTTTCCACGACGTAGCCAACTCAGCTAACACGACCAAAGGCCTGGTGGCGATATTAAGGTTTTTCAGTCAGTCCGCGCCCCTAGCGGATAGAACCGTAGACGCCCGCGGTCATTAGTTACATATTTTGCTACTAGAGTGCAGCACCAATCAATTCCCGTTATAGGCTACTGCAAATAGAATAAAATTACTAGCTCAATGGGTTAAAGTAGGCTATGCTGATAGGATCTGATACTGTTGCTGTTCATAGTTGGTAAGTCTCCACAACATCTTGAGATTAAGTCATACATTGCTATGAACATGGCCAAGCAGTGATGTTATATTATCACAGGGGTGGATCTAGGAATTTGCTGAGGGGAGGGCGGCACACTTGAGAATTTAAATTAGTTATGGGCAACATTTTTTCTATAAATTAAATTAAATTTTGCTATATTTTGCTAAATGTTGCTAAATGAATTTTTGCTATAAGGAAAATGAAGCTGTTTAGTGAACATGATAAGGGTTTAAAATAAAACCAATAACTGTACTTCCCTTAATATATTCTGTTTATTTCATGAAAGAAATATAAAACACAAAGTCATGAATTTATATGTCTTGCAAACTGATATAACTAACTAAACCAAATTTCTGAGATATGGATAAAACTTATATTCATTTGTAATTACTATATCATAATGAAAGCAGGCAAAAGCTATATGCTGTGTTTATACACACTCACACTACAATGTAAAATTAACTCTTCTGATCTTTGAACTAGCGAACCGACTAGCGAATCGCAGACGTTTGGAATTCCGTCACATATCATAGTAAAAATAGCACGAACGGTGGTCATATATTGTCATTAGAGATGTGCGAGTACAGGTTTTTTAAGCCGTCGATTGTTAGTGCCAAATTTTTTTTTTTAGTATGTCCATTAGTTTTAGAGTTACAGCACACCTAAGTTTTGTTCATAACACATAAGAATGCGGCTGAAGAGGGCCCAAGCGCCCTAAAGCAGCCTCAGTGGGCCAGGGACTTTCCCGCCCACTGGAACCTCACAAAACAACAACAACAACATAAGAAGTGTGTTATTGCCTACTTCGCGAGGCTGCATGCTTTTACTGGATTTGCAATATATCAGTTATTTATTGGGTTAAATACATCAAACTTATACAATTTTGTTCAGAATGAAATTTTAATTTAAAATAAATGGCCAGAATAAGGTTTAAGAGCTATTAAAGTTGCTTAAAGAGCCCTAATGTTAAAAGTTCCAAAAATTGAATCACTGAAAAGTAGATGAAAAATGCTACAGAATGATGACAAAATAATAGTGAGGTTTTTAGTATTAATTAGTTTAAGCCTTGTGTAAAGTTTGAACTTTCTTAGCGAATTTCCCTTGCAGAGAAGAAGCTGTTACCGAAGGTGGTATGGTATGCTTAAGCCCGAGACCATGATAACTTTTTGTTTTAAGGTCCCCAGATGCCAAAAACACTTTTCATTCAAATTTATATTTATGTATATGTCTATGTATACATAACTAAATAATGTGTCTGTTAAAGCAATAACTTTTGAAGAAATCCTCCGATTTTGATAAAATTTGGCACAAATTTGTAAAGTGACATTCATGACTTTAGTTCCAAAACCAGAAAGGTCAGACCATGGGAAGAGGGTTTTATGGGGTTTAACATTTTTCAAAAATAATTTTTTGCATTTTTCACTCTAAAATTCTAAAAACCCACAAATTTGGTTTTGACCATTTTATAGAGATTAAAAAAACAAATAATTTAGTATTTTGAATCTTTAACCTAGGTTAAGTGGTTGCAGATAAAATTATTTCACCACTAAGTTCAGCTCTAAAGTACAATTATTTTGGGGTTTAAATTGTTCTACGTCCAACTTTTGCAGATCTACTCAAAGTGCTAAATACAGTAAATTGTTCAATGATATTGTTATGGAGGATAGAAAAACTAATATCTTGATTATTTATGAACTAGTGGCTTGAAGGGGCCATAGCCCCTAATCTGGCTCCAATACTCTGCCCTATCTGATTTTTAGGAACACATGTGAGTTCGTAAAGACAGTAGACACTTAATCACATGTTTTTAAGTAAACAAAGCAGACGTTTTTAAATCTCCATGCTTTTCTTATGGCGGATGTTTTACGTTATTTCTCGTTTGCTTCTAACCTTGTAGAAATTCTGCTATTTTTCCCGAGTCCCTGGGATCGAGACTTTTAATTTGAGCCGTCTCCCATCATCCTGAGTTTTGCCAAACTCACACAATTTTGGCTTAAAAATGTCACTTACAGAATTATATTTAAAGATGTATATTGATGGAACTTTATATGTGGCTTCACCTGATGGTAGTCTATTGATATGTTCACAAAATATTATTTTTGTACTGTCTCCGTAGCAGCAATCCTGCATACTCAGCCCTGATGTTATTCTTGTGGAGAATAAGTAAAGTTTTATATCTAGCTTAATTATGAATCTGTATTAATACACAACTTGGTATGTAGCTTCACCTGGTCACCTGATTGATAATTGTATAAAAGCACGTTTCATATCGTCCTTGTTCATCAAACCTACGTTCTCAGACTTAATGTTATTCTTATGGAGAATAAATAAATTGTACTAAGCTTTATGACTAGTTTTAATTTCTAATGGTGATTTAGGTGGAAATAGAAGTCAATATGTGTCCAAAATCCTAATTAAATTAACTTGTACTTATTGAAGCTAACAGTCACAGCATTTACAATGTAACCATTCGTAATGCTGATGCTCACAGTTAGAAAAAGGTAGCTGAGAAAAAGCTAAAAACCTTTTTACATGATTTTACAGATTAACATGACAAATTTGATGTATACGTTTTTTGTATTTTCTCCGCAACCACTTAACCTAGGTTAATGATACAAAGTACTAAATTATTAGTTTTTTTAAGCTCTATAATAATGTTTTTGGCATCTAGGAACCTCAAAACAAGAAGTTATCTTGGTCTCGGACTTAAGTCTTACCATACCACCTATAGCTTCTTCCCTACAGAGGAAATTCGCTAAGAAAGTTCAAACTTTACACAAGGCTTAAACTAATTAATACTCAAGAACCCACAATTATTTTGTCATCATTCTGTGGCATTTTTCATCTACTTTTCAGTTATGCAATTCGTTATTGGGGGGAAGTAGTCAAACTCCCGTAATTGATAATTGTTAAACGCTAGGCACATTTTTAGAACTTTTAACATTAGCGCTCTTTTAAGGAACTTTAATAGCCCTTAAACCAAACTCTAGCCATACATTTTCAATTAAAATTTCATTCTGAACAAAATTGTATAAGTTTGATGTATTTAGCCCAATAAATAACTTATTTATTGCAAAACCGTAAAAGCATGCAGTCTCGCAAAGCAGGCAATAACACACTTCTTATGTGTTATGAACAAAACTTAGATGTGCCGTAACTCTAAAACTAATGGACATACTAAAAAACAATTTTGTGTGTGCTAATACATCTGTGGTTACAACCAAATCTGTAGCACACCAATTTGATTGTTATTATTTCTACATGGATTTATTTAAAGATAAATTAAAAAATCAATGACGGTTTTTATGCATTGACCATTAACAAACCGTCAAATGTTACAAATGATTTTGGTGTAATTGGATTAATAGACTTAGTTATATTAAAGTTAAGTAAAAGTGTTTTTTTACAGGTTTTAAGACATGTTCTGCAGCACTTGGAAAATTGAGGAAATTTTAATGTGACCAACTCGACAGGATGAGTTCCATTTAGTTTTTGGGTTTTAGTGTCATATTTTGGGAGGGTTTGATAGCTATGTGATAAGCATCAAAATATAATGCTTCAAGTTTTACCCGGCGGTATTAAGGACTTTATTTGATCAGTTTATCATTTAAACATATATTAGAAATAAAAGTTCATGTTTCATCCAGAATGCAACACAAACGTTCCAGCCCCAGTTATCCTGACAGTGGTAAAATCTTAAAATCCCCTGCCAGTAAGGGTAGGTGGCAGAAACCAAAATAACTAGCACCATATGGTAAATAATCA
Source organism: Allygus modestus (assembly GCA_963675035.1). Taxonomy (NCBI): domain Eukaryota; kingdom Metazoa; phylum Arthropoda; class Insecta; order Hemiptera; family Cicadellidae; genus Allygus; species Allygus modestus. The sequence goes on from OY776116.1 coordinate 30,726,952, forward strand.
TAACAAATAAATCAATGGAAACAACTAAAAATTAAAAGCCTTCAATGCTAGCATTCTAAGCATGCATCGGAATGAGGTCCCGATTAACTGTTGTGATTTCCCTTTTTATTTATGTTCCATTTACTCTGGTCAAAAAAACCTATACGTCTATTGGCAAACAAAACGCATCCACCTCTTTGATGGATAGTCTTTTTTATTCGAATGAAGGCTCAAGCAGGAATGGAAAGAAATATTACTGCTTTAACAAACTGTTTATTAAATAAATGCAACAATAACAAGTAATGAATAGCTTAAAATTAAAACAAGCACATTCTTACTAAAACAAAATGCACAAGAAAGCAGTTACATGCAAATGCTAAACATACAGTACAACAAAGCAATATAAATAAAGGCATTTAGGAATTCAAGCTTTTGTTATGCCAAAATGTGCAATAGGAATCTAATTCATTAACACTAGGCTAGTAAAAGTGTAATTGCAATGTGTGTTGGGTAATATGAAAAAAAATCATCAATTTCCAAAGCAAATTGACTTGACCTTTCTTCAATGAGCGTCACTAGAGCATTCCCAAGCCTGCACATTTACGACATCGCCCGGAAAAAGTATTTTAGATGTGCAACTTTGGATTTTTGTGATCTCTATGGTTGCTTGTACAATTATCTAGTTAAATGTTGTTTAGATATCTATTTGAATTTTGTTGTGCAACTTCATACAGTAGAACCTTGATAGTTCGACACTTTGTGGACTAAAGGGGAGTCGAACTATCGAAATGTCGAACTATACAGAGTATGTGGAACATTTTAACAACACAGGGAGTATTATGAGCAGAAAAACAATAGCGTATCACGAAAGAATCAAAAACGTGATTAACCCCCGCAGCGTCTCGAGCGAACGGACTTGACCTACTTACTGGGAAGAGCGGGGAAAGGGGTGGATAGGACGGGGTAGGGGGTAGGAAGGATAAGTTATTTATAGAAAAGGCTGTAGCACACATTCACGAAAACAATAAGCGGCCTCCCACTGACCATACTGACCAACGAACCCGTCAAGGAACTATCGGTCGCCGCTACTGTCATGTCATGTCGTCAAGGCCCGTGTCGAAGTATAGAGACTGTCGAACTATCTAGTGTCAAACTATCGAAGTTCTACTGTACAACTTAAAGCAATCATTTTAAAAAAAGCTGTAAAAAATTACAAAACCAATATACAAGCAATGATCTCCCTTTTTGGAAAAAAACAGCTGAAACAATGCCTATAAAATATTCAAAAGCTCTAGTGCAAATGAGGAACAAGATCTATAATTCAAGTTAATTTAGAAAACAGTGGAACTTAAATAATCCGAATCTCCAGGGATTGGTACAAATATTTTAACCATGCAAAATCTTGAGTTAACCAAGCTTTTTTAATATTGTTTATATAGTACCAGTGACCAAGTAAAAGATTTGAATTAAAGAATATTTCAAATCATCCCAAGTTCCACTGTATTGTTTATTTTTTATATTTTACCAACACAAAATGCATATATATAACCATAACAATGAAGTTGCCATTCCAAACACCACTAAAAAACCTCACTAAACACCCTGCATTCTAAAAATCCTCAGGCAGACTCAATCACACAAGCATTTCCAAAATTTTCAAAAACAAAACTCGTACTTAGCGTCTTCCTCGGTCTCCTCCCCCGTAAAGAATATCTCCTCAAAGTGATGCGGCTCGCACTGGCGGCACGGAGGACAAGGTTCGCCACAGAAGCCGACGCAGGAGTGACCGCAACTGAGCCGCTTGATACACGGCTCGTAGCACGGCTCGCGATCGCACAGCTCACCACAGCGCCGCGAGCACTGCAGATGTTGACAGGCGTAGTCGCACGGCTCCTGGACACACAACCAGTGAGTAATAGAATATTTGTGATATCTCAAAGAGACAATTCTTGCCTCAAAGCCCTATCCTTTTTTTTATACCTAGGAGGTCCTACACCTTCCGATCACTAGGTAGCGGTATTATCTCACAGCTAATAACCATTTGTGACTTGAGAGGGATCGAACCTGGGACCGCACAAACCTGAGACACATGCTCTAACCACTCTATTAGGTTGTGATTCTCATGAGAGAAGAAACCAATGGTTACCAATAAAGTACAAGGCGTTAACTGCAGCATGTGCAAAGGAGAGAAAATAGGCTGATATAGAACGGATAATTGAAAAACATATTTACTCCATGATTAGAAGTACAAGTATAAACTGGAAATGTACAAAAAACATCAAAGTTTACAGTTTAAAGTGTCTATAATACTAAATAAACATTTTTGTAGATATTACATTAAAGTCATGGAAAACACAGATATAGGCATGTGCTACCCATTCAACTCCTGTCTGAGTCAAGGCCATAGCAAAATCTCTTGCGTTTTATGCTATATCCCAAAACATTTTTATTTCAAATTTTTGTTTCTAAGGTTTCAGGTAGGGGTGGGCGAGTACTCGAGTTTCGAGTATTTGTTCGAGTACTAAAGACTACTCGAAGGCTCAAGTCATAACCCCGCCGTTTACCCACGTTTACGCGGCTAACAATTGCTTGGCAAAATAAGTGACTGAAATAAGGAGAAACGAGTTCGCACGCAGCACGCTGACGTGAGGGAAGTGAATTTCCACATAAAAAAACTATAAAAACTCAAAATCAGTTTAAAACATACAATTATTTCAATTTTTATTCAAATCTGAAAATATAGATTTTTTGGCTGTTCTGATACTCCTGGTTCTATTTGCCTGCAATTCTGGGAATACAATTTTGGGCATTATAAGGTTAGGAGAAGGTCCAGTCAGGCTTTAAAGTAGGCGTGAGGTTGTTGAGGATGATAAAAGTACACCAAAAAATGATTAACAGGCTTTTCTAATGTAAAACCCTCATAAGACAACGTACTGTGTTTGGTCAATACACATTTCCTTTAACAACTCGGTAAATATTTATGCTAGAATGACGAGAGAGGGCTTAAAAGTTTTGCCACACTAATTCCCATCTTTTTACATTTGTTAATTTCACATCAGGGGCTTTTCTGACCCTTTTTGGGCCCAAAAACTCGAAATTTGAAAAATTAATCCCCAAAAAATGGGTTTAGACTTTTCCGATTGTTTTGCCCAACGAACTTGTCCAACTGATTATAGAAAGGAACGTCCCTACCAAATTTGAAGTAAATCGGACAAAAAATGTGACCGCTAGAGTGCCTGCACATATATATATGTCTATATATATATATATATATATATATATATATATATATATATAAAATAAAAATATATAAAATTTAAAACGAACCCCCAAAACGTGTTCAGGGGGTCACGCTAGGAACTTCTATGGTGGTCCCGGGCTTAAGTTTCACCGTGCGGGTCATGCTAATAGTTCACTTTCCATAGGAAATTCACTAATAAGCTTAAAATATATTTTTAGCTCATAAGAAAGGATACAACAGGTGTGTTATTTTTGGATACCTGTGAGTTAAGATAAGTAAGAGAGTAGGGAGTGTTTGGGTCAGGGCAAAAAATCACTTTCTTGTTCAAATGTTCTGGTTTTTGAAAAACTAACCCAAAATCTTTGTATGGATATATATTTTTAATACTTAATACTAGGGGTGTGCGAGTACTAGAAACTTCGAGTTTTCGGCCGAGTATTTTAATAATCGAACTCGACTCGAAGTTTTGAAAAATACTCGAAAGTTCGAGTGAGTATTACCCGCCGATTTCCGGGCGATCGCTAACGATTGCTACCGTCCCAAACGGCTGCAAAAGGCGATTACTTCGGCGTTAAATCGGCCGAAAATGACAATCGCTAACAATTGTAACCGGCCAAAACGCGGAGTAACGGCCGCAAAAGGCGATCGTATCACGTAAAATCGGCCGGAAACGACGATCGCTAACGATTGCTACCGTCCCAAACGCGTATTAACGGCTGCAAAAGGCGATTACTTCGGCGTTAAATCGGCCGAAAATGACAATCGCTAACAATTGTAACCGGCCAAAACGCGGAGTAACGGCCGCAAAAGGTGATCGCATCACGTAAAATCGGCCGCAGAGGACGATCGGACCATGTAATTTCGGCCGTAACTAAGGATTCTGTCATCTAATACTGATTATAAGCGATGTCTGAACCAGGTGATATTGCTAAATGACAACCGGGCCATGTTTTATCGGCTGGAAAAGTATGAAACCGCGTTTTGTTTGTTAATATATAATCCAGTTTGATATTACTGGCCAAAACTTTTTATTGCTACTCATGTATTAGTTAGAAACCATGTTTAGATTATCAAATGTGGAGTGGTATCTAAATCCCATTACACTATTTGAAACTACCTACTGACGGCAAATACTCGCTCGAAAATAATTGGTACTACTCGATTCGATTAAAAAAAATACTACTCGCACACCCCTACTTAATACTAATTTTGTTTGTTATTGTTGTTAAAAACAATACATATTTATTATTTTTCAATTAAATCATTATTCATTCATGGTAAAATAAAGGTTAAAATAAAATAAATAATAACATTAATAATTTAATAACATTTCATGTTTATAATTAAAGTTTAATATGTAAAAAGCATTGTTTTCAATAAAAAATTAGTTTCTTTTACTTTTTCAAGAACTACTCGACTCGATACCCGAGTAATTTGGGTCAATGCTCGACTCGACTTGATTTAAAAAACACTACTCGCCCACCCCTAGTTTCAGGTTAGGGTGGCTTTATACAATGATACATCAAAATTAGGGATGTGCAAGTAATTGAAAATTTGAGTTAGCAAATAATATTAGTAATATCAGCCTTCAAAGATGACTGGACCATTTGTAAATCAGACTGCGTTCTATCTGCCAAAAAATCTGTGGCCATATCATGTTTTGTTGTCCAAAAACACTAACCAATTTGATTATTACTCGTCAAAATGTATTTATAACTACTCATATTCGTTATGGAATACTTCAACTCACAATAAGACAATATAATTTTACCTGAAGAGGTAATCGAATCCCATAAAACTATTTGAAACCTCCTACTGCTGATGGCAAAAACTCGATAAAACACTAAAAACGTGAGATTAATTGGTAAAATTTGACTCAACCCAAAAAACACTAATGCACACCCCTAAATATAAGTCATGAAAGGCAAGAGACACTAGAGAACTCATACATTGGGAGGAAGTGTGCTTTAATTCAGAAGTGCCATAGCCGGCACCACGATCTTCACAAAAATCTTTGAGATTTCCCACACAACTTATCCTTTTCTCAATCACCTCGGACATATCGATATCCAGAGTCACTTTTATTACCTCTTGTCCACTCTACAAGCCTTGTGTTACAACCATCTTCTTTGAAGGTTCATGGTCCTGAGAGAAAATGTATACCTCAAAGAACATCATAAAATGATCAATCCTATTGCAAATGGTTACTAGGAACAGTATAAGCGTGGTGATTTACCTTGCAGGGAACACACACTTCACCACACTTCCTGTTGCACTTGGAGTGCTTACACTCGTGACGGCACGGTTCCTTGCACGGAGGGCAGACTTCTCTACACGGCACTTTGCAACTGCACAAACAACACAGTAATTACAGGGGGCAGTACAAGACAAGCCACATTACACTCGCTATGTTAAGCGGGATCACATCAACTGCAGACAGTAATGCAGTGGCTGGGTTCATGAAAACTGACAGTATTGTTGCGACACACGGGCGCTCGTGCTCATAGAAAAGTGGCTCTCTCAAATTCTCTCCATAGTTAAGATAATTAATTTGGATTCACTGTTGTTTCCATGACAATTTCTAGACAAAGTAAACTGTTTCAGACAGTAAATTTTGTTCGTGATCTGTTTTGTAGTTATATTATATAATATAATACACCAGCAAAATTCTTTACAATATATTTAAAATAAAATATAAACTCCTAGCCGATAATTTCCCAGATGATTTACAGCCTTTGAATTCATGCACAGGAAAAACTATATTTTTAACGGTTTGAGTTTCTCTCCCTATTTGAGGATGTTATCAGCTTCCAATACTTTTCCAAGTATAGGCTGTGGTGATTTTTTTTTAATTTATAAGGAATTCGGTACTTTGGTATTATACGGATGCCACCCTTATGCAGCGCGCTGCGGCAGTTATGTTAGGATGGGTTATCATAAAAATGATTGTAGGACTTTTCTTGTTTTGTTACGAATCGAATGATACCTGATGAGTCATACTTCCGGCCGCCAAACACCCTCCAAATAGGCCAAGGTCAGGTCGTTGACCGGAGCACGCGCATCACCTGTCACCGCCTGTAATCTGGGTCCTGGGTCAGTGTCATGAGTGATTTATTGCCGTGCACTACGTTACATTTGTTTTCATAATGAGTGACGTTCTTTTCTTGTGGGATTTACCTCGAAATGAAGAGGAAACCGTACGCATTTTTATGATAACCCATCCTAACATAACTGCCACAGCGCGCGATGTATATTTGGTGGCGTACCTGTGGCGATCGGGTCTGGCTGCTAGCGGCGGCGACGCATTCAACACGATCCTAGCAGACATCGCTGCCTTTTGGGAGGCACAACACAAAGACTGCTCATCAGAATGATGTGAAATTTGTACAGTAAGTCAATAAAAGTACGTTTTTTCGAATTATGTAGTTATCCTTTGTATCCGGTAAAAATTTAACCTCCAAAAATAGTGGCATCCGTATAATACCAAAGTACCAGGAATTCTGTCTAGGCTGGGTATTTAATGTTGTAGAGATGTGCGAGTACAGGTTTATTAAGTCGAGTCGAGTGAATGGCAAAATATTTGAATCTCAAGCTCGAGTCGAGTAGGCCTATACAAATAAAAAGAAAACACATAGGTCGACTTGAATTGGAACAAAACAGTGAATAGGGTTCCATTTGTAAATGTTGTTATTAAAATATACTTTTCTAGTCACTATGACCTGAAAATAATGATAGTAAGCAAAATAAAAGGATTCCTTCTTCATTGGAAAAAGGTAAGTACATTTATCTGAAAATAAACCATAACAAAGTAATTGCATAACATTTTGCCATGAAGATAAAATACTTTTAATCTGTTGGTATTAAGTTTGCCTATATGGTATTAACAGTTTAATTAAAAAATAATCTCAGTTTTTTATTTTATTTCCTCCTTTTTATTTATCCTATGTTTTGTATATTATGTTTAGGCCTATGCTACATCTTTCTACAAGTAGAGAAAATAAAATTATATTTAGGCCTATAAGATAAAATAAACTTTATTTTACTATTTAAAAGGCCTATTACATGGTAAAACATTAGTCTACTTACTTACCACACAAAATGTATTTACTAACATATTTTAGCATTAATTTTAACAGTAATAGTCCTAATAAGAACAATCAGTTAGTAACAACATGAAGATATGTTTGAAAGTGCCTGGCAAATCAATTCAAGAGTTTTAAAATATTACTAATTATTTAAAAAATTATTAATGAAACTTAAACAAGGACAAAACAAATCACTTTTTTCTTTAAAAACAGCTCAATGCCAAAGGACAGTTGAGCCTAAAATTAATGGATTGACTCAATTTCAATTATTATGGAACAAAAAACAAGCACAAACTTCTTATGCTTACCTGTTAGATTTCATTACAGATATGTTTTTGATATTTTACTTTAAAAAATGACAAGGTTAGGTTAACCTAAAAGTGGACTATACAAAGAGTGTTCATACAAACTGAAGCTCCTGGTAAATCCTCCATTTTGGTGTAACGAGTAACACAAATTTATAAGCCACAACTTACTTATTTATTAATAAAACACTAAAATCCACATCACAACTCTTAAACACCTCAAATGCGTTCACACTCACTTTGAATTTACAGACGACGCGCGGCCGCGGTGACCCTTGGTAGCGCGGGTAAACAGCGGGAGTAAACTCGCTCAAAACTTTCGAGTTTCAGTAAAACCTCAAGTTTTAGTGCAAAACTCGGAAATTTTGAGTACTCGCACATCTCTATAATTTTGTCTTTCTTAGAACTCAAAACGAACTTTAATAGGCTAAAACCAATGCCCATGAGCAATGATAAACAGTTCAGGTAATTTATCTTCTCTCAACTAGAACGTGTGGGTTGAGCACGTACCTGTGGCCACAGATGAGAACGTTCCCGCACTGCTCGTTGCACACCTTGTGTATGCGGCCCTGCATACACTCGTTGCAGGTTCCACCGCACACGTGGTTGCAAGTCAGTTCCTTGCCACACGGTTCACCACAGTACTGCATTACCTCCTCTGGCTTCTCTCAACTAGAATGTGTGGGTTGAGCACGTACCTGTGGCCACAGATGAGAACGTTCCCGCACTGCTCGTTGCACACCTTGTGTATGCGGCCCTGGATACACTCGCTGCAGGTTCCACTGCACACGTGGTTGCAAGTCAGTTCCTTGCCACACGGTTCACCACAGTACTGCATTAGCTCCTCTGGCTTCTCTCAACCAGAATGTGTGGGTTGAGCACGTACCTGTGGCCACAGATGAGAACGTTCCCGCACTGCTCGTTGCACACCTTGTGTATGCGGCCCTGCATACACTCGCTGCAGGTTCCACCGCACACATGGTTGCAAGTCAGTTCCTTGCCGCACGGTTCACCACAGTACTGCATTAGCTCCTCTGGCTTCTCTCAACTAGAATGTGTGGGTTGAGCACGTACCTGTGGCCACAGATGAGAACGTTCCCGCACTGCTCGTTGCACACCTTGTGTATGCGACCCTGCATACACCCTCTGCAGGTTCCACCGCACACATGGTTGCAAGTCAGTTCCTTGCCACACGGTTCACCACAGTACTGCATTAGCTCCTCTGGCTTCTCTCAACTAGAACGTGTGGGTTGAGCACGTACCTGTGGCCACAGATGAGAACGTTCCCGCACTGCTCGATGCACACCTTGTGTATTGGACCCTGCATGCACTCGCTGCAGGTTCCACCGCATACGTGGTTGCAAGTCAGTTCCTTGCCACACGGTTCACCACAGTACTGCATTAGCTCCTCTGGCTTCTCTCAACTAGAACGTGTGGGTTGAGCACGAACCTGTGGCCACAGATGAGAACGTTCCCGCACTGCTCATTGCACACCTTGTGTATGCGACCCTGCATGCACTCGCTGCAGGTTCCACCGCACACGTGGGTGCAGGTCAGTTCCTTGCCACACGGTTCACCACAGTACTGCATTAGCTCCTCTGGCTTCTCTCAACTAGAATGTGTGGGTTGAGCACGTACCTGTGGCCACAGATGAGAACGTTCCCGCACTGCTCGTTGCACACCTTGTGTATGCGGCCCTGCATACACTCGCTGCAGGTTCCACTGCACACGTGGTTGCAAGTCAGTTCCTTGCCACACGGTTCACCACAGTACTGCATTAGCTCCTCTGGCTTCTCTCAACTAGAACGTGTGGGTTGAGCACGAACCTGTGGCCACAGATGAGAACGTTCCCGCACTGCTCGTTGCACACCTTGTGTATGCGGCCCTGCATACACTCGCTGCAGGTTCCACTGCACACGTGGTTGCAAGTCAGTTCCTTGCCACACGGTTCACCTCAGTACTGCATTAGCTCCTCTGGCTTCTCTCAACTAGAATGTGTGGGTTGAGCACGTACCTGTGGCCACAGATGAGAACGTTCCCGCACTGCTCGTTGCACACCTTGTGTATGCGACCCTGCATGCACTCGCTGCAGGTTCCACCGCACACGTGGTTGCAAGTCAGTTCCTTGCCACACGGTTCACCACAGTACTGCATTAGCTCCTCTGGCTTCACTGTAAAGAGGATAGAGCGTTCAGAAGATGGTGATTATGAAATATCTCCTAAAAGATGGTTCGATCTACAACAATTCACACAGTACAGGGACAGCGACAGATATATATATATATATATATATAGATAAGTGATTCTATAAACGAATATCTGCGCTTGATATTACTTTAGTTTGTAGTAAGAATACTAAATTGTGAGCTAAGCTACGATAACTTACAGCCTTTTCAGATATGCACAATTAGTTTTATTGCATTTATGTAACTAAACTTCTGGTGCCATTTCAAAACATTAAGACAGCCGAATAAATCTCACATATGCTGAATATAATATGCACTTCTTTGTCATTTAATAAATGTCACACTATCTGTTTCTCTTTCTTAATCCATATGATTTTGGTTACCTTTTATGTTTTACCTTGTATTGTTGTATGTTTTCACTAAAAAATTAAGAATAGCTTAAAACCACAAAACTGGTCAAACAAAAGATAAGACAAGTTAACCCTTTACAGTTTTCACTCCCAAAAGCTGCCAGAAGCCACCTAGGAATTTTCAATGTTAACTTTTCATTATAAGTTACGCTTCGTCTGATCATTCAAGGAATTTTATTTGGGTGTCAAAATTATGGTTTAGTATATCTTCTAATAAATTACATTTATGCAAGTAACGTTTCAGCTTATAAAATAACTTCCAATTATGCTGCATGACGCCAATAACCTTTGCTCTACTGAGTGCAGGCAGCTTGCAGTTTACTATTTACAAACATTAAATTTCCCTTTTAAAGTGGCCATTTGGGCGGTCAGGTTTGAGAACACTAACAATCTATAGTTAAATTGGTTTAACTGTAGTTATCCAGCAAGACAAAAATCTAGTCTCTAGAAGGAAATGGAGAGGCAGGCTTCCTCATGCTTCCCTCGAGAGAGGGGTGGATGGGAAGTATGAGGGGGCAGAGCGGAGTGGGGAGAGTTACCTTTCCCACCCCTCATTCTTACCGTTAGCTAAACCCCAATGTGTTTTAATGTGTTGTAGCCATTGCTGCTACCATTAAATCACCTTGTTCTTTTGTAAAATAATGAGCTGCTGTTGCGTTTCCCAGTGCTTAATTTCACTTATGTGTTTTACAAAGAGCGCTTTGTAAAGATTTTGTTTTCCACAAAAATTTCCAAAGATGGTAAGACCAACGAAATTTAATAAAGACATTTCATAAAAATGTTGATGAGTTTAACATTTCTAAGCAAACAACAGTATTTTCAAAACTAACTTAATGATTTATATCAGGTATTTAGTTACAAACTAAAACTGTGATAAAAAACTAAACAGTGGAACCTCGATAGCTCGAACCTCACGGGGAACGGCAAAAATTCGAGTTAACGAATATTTCGAAATATCGAGGTTCGACTTATCAAGGTGATTTTCCACAGACTTCGACTTACTGAGGGTCACAGTAACACAATGGATGGATCATGGAAGGGTATAATCCTTACATAAGTTTGAGCTATGTATACAAAATAATCATACTGTATAAAAACGAGTTTGCACGCAGCACGCTGACGTGAGGGAAGTGAATTTCCACATAAAAACTTTTAAAACTCAAAATCAGTGTAAAAACATACATTTGTCCAATTTGTATTGCAATCTGAAAACATTGATTTTTTGGCTGTTCTGATACTCCTGGTTTTATTTACTTGCAAAGCTGGGAATACAATTTTGCGCATTATAAGGTTAGGAGAGGGTCCAGACAGGCTTGAAAGTAGGCGTGAGGTTGCTGGGGAAAATAAAAGTACTCTAACAAAGGAATAACAGGCTTTTCTAGTGTAAAACCCCCATAAGACAACGTACTGTGTTTAGCCGATACACATTTTCTTTAATAACTCGGTAAATATTTATGCTAGAATGACGAGAGAAGGCTTAAAAGTTTCGCCTCACTAATTCCCATCTTTTTACATTAATTAATTTTACATCTGGGGCTTTTATGACCTTTTTTGGGCCCAAAAACTCGAAATTTGAAAGATTAATCCCAAAAAAATGGGTTTAGAGTTTTCCGATTGTTTTGCCCAACGAACTTGTCCAACAGATTATAGAAAGGAACGTTCCTACCGAATTTGAAGAAAATCGGACAAAAAATGTGACCGCTAGAGTGCATACACATATATATATAAAACATTTTGAACGACCCCCCAAAACGTGTTCAGGGGGTCACGTTAGGAACTTCTATGGTGGTCCCGGGCTTAAGTTTCACCGTGCGGGTCATGCTAATAGTTCACTTTCCAAAGGAAATTCACTAATAATAATTATTAAAATTAAAATAGATTTGAACAATTTTAAATGTCTAAAATAAGCCCAGAAATACATTGTAAAGCTTCTTCGGTTAACGTAGTAGAGGACGAAATACTTCCTTCAGTGAAAATACTGTAGAGGAGGAAAGTAAACTCACAGTTTGGTATTTTGGTGATGTTTTTCACGTTCGACCACTTCCTGTCTATTTTCTAGACTTTTTTGGTCACTTTTTATCACCTGCCCCAATCAAATCCCTCTTGTTTACAGAAGTCAGCTTTGGTTCTGACCAACTGCGCATCAATTTCATTTAGCTCAACATTAATGTACTGTAGGCTGTTAAAATAATTTGCAAAACTAAAAGAGAACAAAACATGATAACAATTAAAACTGCAGAGCATTGTTGGAATTAGGGTGAAGCAGTGCGGCACTTTTTTTGTTTTAAAATTGTCGACAGTGTTCACTGGTGTTCCAAACTGCTTCCCGATGTCACTGTTTTTATTTCCGGTGTCAACAGCCTGAAATAGTCTTGTACTTCTCCTCATGGGTAGAGTTTTGCCAACACGTTTTACCAAACTGCAAACACTTGGTAAAAACAACCTAAAAACTACGTTTCACATACTACATCCAGAACCTCTGAACTCACACTAACTACCAACTAAGAACACAAATCTAATCAAATCAAAACAATTTTATTTTTAAAATATATATATAATTTTCAACAATATGAGCAGAGGCGGATTTAGAGGGGGGGGCTATAGGGGCTGTAGCCCAGGGCGGCAAGTTTTTAGGGGCGGCAAATTTAAAGAAAATTAATAAGTTGTTTACAAAAGAAATGTTGAAACGGGGAACATTTTGACGAAAACATATGACGATGACGGTGTGTCGCCCTTTTAAAGGTAAAGGTAGCAATCAGAGACTAAAGTATTACGTTTGCAGTCCCTCGCACTGCAGTTCCTCAAAACAGTCATAATGCATTTGTCATTCATCCGTACTAGCGAAAAAGACGATTACGCTACAGAGAAAGGGCGGCAAGCCACGAACTACAATATCAGGCCTGTGCCACTATGACTACGTCCAACTCACGGACTTCCAACTTTACCCGTACATTCGCATAGCATTAAGATGATTTTTTACACAATATCAATAATGACTAAGGCAAACGGTTGAGAAATGTTGCATCAATCGAATTTGAGATGACAATAACACAATTTAGACTACAATGATATTGTCAATTCATTTTCAAACTCAAGGTAACAAAGAAAGTTATTTCAACCGTCTTATACTGGCCAGCAAATGTTACCACACATAATCGTTCATTCTGGAGGTAATTTTTTAAACAAAACATGTGACCAAAGACAAATAAAGACTAACATAATTTGTGAAGAGAGGATTTGATTGGCTGTTGCCATGGGAGCATAGTTGACAGAGGGTCAAAATGGTGGTCAGCATGAAGGCTGCAGTTTTTTACTCCAGGCAAGACCTCTATATAGATTTTTGGGGTGGGACGGTGTCAAAATCTCCCATTTCATTAAATGAAAAACTGTGATACTTGAAGTCTTTAAATGAATATGTTAATATCTTGTCGCATTTTAGGTGAATCATGATATTAAACTTAACTTTATAATCTTAAGACATATTTTATATCTAATTTTATTGTTCATCTCGAAGCAAAGTTATGATTTGAGTTAAATGAAAATACCCTTTTAATATGGCCAATGACTACATAGTAGTCATTGATATGGCTTTGGAAATAGTGTTGAAAACAAGCCGCCTTGTACATCGAATTACACCGTCCCACCAACAAGTTGACACCACAACAGGACAAAATACCAAATATGACGGCACGCTTTTTGAAGGTAACTTCAGAGAGTGTAGTGACTCCTGTAGGTATTATATTTTAATTCATTTGATCTACAACATCATGGAGGTGAAACTAGAAGAAGTTTTTGAAAATGTGTAGAGTTTTAAGAAGATTATGCCAACATCAATTAATTTTATATTTTGATCGTCTAAAACATATAAATAATTCTTAGTATGAAAGTATAAATTACAAAATGACTGAAAGACTGTATTGAAAAGCGCTAATTCAGGGTTAAAATAGTAAGACTTTTGAGGCTAATAGACCGAATTACGAATTTTAGGCTACAGTATCATCATATCTTATTTAAAGGTTATTTATTATAATTTTCAGTAGTCATCGCAATGCGTTGGTGTCAAAATTAATGTTTTGATGAAGTATAAGAAGGGATTTTAGGCCTTAGTTGAAAGATTTTCTCGTTATTAAAAGTAGCACTGCTTCACTGTTGTTAACAAAAACATTTGTCCATAGGGCTGATTGTCTTTGAGTAGGCTATATTGAATATTAAACTGTGGTTGATGTGAATCAAGTCAATTATACATTTTTTTACTGTTTTGTTTTCAACTAGGAAATAACAGCAATTTCTTAAACTTATTCATTCAGTAAATTCGTAACTTCTGTGCATACTGCCACAAAATAACCAAACAAGATATATAACATGTGAGTAAACCTGGGCGGCGAAAAGGACATAGATTATATAGTGGGGGGGAGGGCGGCAAATTTCCTAATAGCCCTTAGGCGGCAATTGCTTAAATCCGCCACTGAATATGAGACTATTCCCTATTTATGAAATGAAATCCTCACACAGATGAAACCGAGCGTGAGGATGAGTGTGTTTGATATGCGTGTTGCTCAACATAAATTTGTCGGTTGTTTTACCGACACCAAGAGCACCCGGGAAAGAGATTTAGTGGGGAGGGAGGGTTCAAATTTCCGGCTGCAAAGTCACTGGAGGTTTGGTGAATCATCAGCTTCGACTTATAGAGGTTCTCTAGTCAATACTTCGACTATTAGAGGTACAGCAATTGTACATATTCTCGAGTTATAGAGGTTCTACAGATAAAACTTCCGACTTACAGAGGTGCGGCAACAGGCTAAGAATACTGCAAAAATTCGAGTTATCGAGGTGTTTCCTGTTAACCCTTCGAATTATAGAGGTAAAATAACATAGCATTAGGTAGGCAAGTTCAAGGGGAATGAATAAAAAATTGAGTTATCAAGGAATTCGACTTATTGAGGTTCGAGTTATCGAGGTTCCACTGTACGTACAAAAAAATAAATAAAATTATACAAAACACTACTGCAAGGAATGTGATGTGGTTGACACTCTCGAGGTACTCTGGAGTGGGGAGTCTCATATCTCGGTCTCTTTGCTGCTGAGCTATAAAAAGTCAATATAATTAATAAATTAATCTCCACTCACTCTGCTCAACTTGGGCAACCTTGTTGCAAGGCACCTGGGCTTGACTGTGGCCGCACAACATCGGGAACCGTTTGGGTCCAGAGGTGGATCTGGAGAAAAGGGAGGGTATCTTCTTCTCCTTGACCGTGACAGGTTGCTCACAATCCGCTGAGGAGCAAATGTCCATGCAGCGTTTGCTACACTGGTGCCCACAGCCCAGTATGTTGGGACAAGGACCCGTGCAGATCTGCCGTACTGCCGCGGTGCTGCAGGGCACTTCTATCTTGTGGCCACATTTCATCACTGTCTTTTGGACCTAGAACATACAAATAATCCTTTGATACTGCACCTAAGATTGTATTACTAGTGGTAACGAGTTATACTTGGAGATTTGAAAGGAAATCTGGAAATCTTTTATTTACAGTTTTAATACTAATAAAATCCATTTGGAACTTCATTAGTTACTGTATTAGCGAATTTCCCCTATAGGGAAGAAGCTATTACCGTAGTCGGTATGGTAAGACCTAGGCCCGGGACCATGATAACTTTTCGTTTTGAGGTCCCCAGACCCCAAAAATACCATTCGTTCGAAACTGTATATATATATATATATATATATATATATATATGTGTGTGTCCGTGGGTGCGATAACTCTCGTAAAAAAGGTCCGATTTTGATGAAATTTGGTACAAACGTGTAAAGCAGCATTTACGACTTTAAGTTTGAAAACCAGACGGATCGACCTATCCGAAAGGGTGTTTTGGGGGGGTTTTGTACCCCAAAAATGGGTTTTTTGTGTTTTTTACATACAATTTTTGAAAAAGTAAAATTTGATTTTTCCCATTGGAATCAGCTTAAAAAGACGCACAATTTGATGTTTTAATCATTGGTCTACGTCAATTGGTTACTGAGATATTGAAAGTACTAAACACAGTACGTTGTCCAATGTTATTCTTATGGAGGATAAGAAATATAGTATTACATGTCCATTCATTCATCATTTAGTGATAATTTTCTTATTATGTGTTATTTTATATTTAAGTTTCCATATAAATGTACTAATTAATTAATTTCCCCTAAATGTGTTATTTGTATTAATTGTCCCATATTTATGCCTAATAATAATCACCATTATCATCACTCCTCAGAAAACATTCCCCTCTATATATTTAATGTTTATTTATCTATGCAATTGTATAATAATATGTATTTCATTAATTTAATCACCAATAATTATTCATAGCCTATCCCCATATAATAGCCTACTCACTTAATTTAATATGTTTGTTAATAATAATATTTTAGATATAAGTTATGTGAGAGGATTGCAATAAAATTAAAATTTAATATAATATACTTTTCAAAAATAGTCCTTAAGGAATCTAAATTACAGTGACCAGTGTCAACAATTGTGTGAACATGTGCTTCTCAACAATGGACCATGCTTCCAGACCTCATCTCTACCAGATCTTTCTTCTTGCTCCAGATGCCCTAGTGTTAAGACCTAGAATCTGTGAAGGACACAGTTCCTATTTTAAATTTCCCAGTATGGCCTAAGTTTTGCATTGCTTGGTGCTCATTTTATTAGGGACTTACTGCTCAATTAATACCTTCTTTAAATTCACTCCTTTTTATTTGATTCCCCCAAAAACTGGTATTTGAGCGAAGAACATTTGTAAGCAGATTGGTAAACTCCTTCCATTGTATTCTATTTAGGGACTGGAAAGAATACAGACATTTAAATAGAACAAGCTTAATGTTCTGAAAGTTAAAGTAACCTCAAGAGAGTATTTTTATATTGAACTATCTTTCCAAATTTAATTTTGAGTATTTTAACCATTCATAAAGTCAGTGAAACCATTGGACTCTCCTTTTGGACAACAACCAAAATTTCCATTGTTGTAAATTTTCAACACATCAGCTTAATTGGACTTAATATTCTTTCAAATATCATCCAAACGTTATTCAAGTCAGCACGATACTTCCCCCCTGAGAAAAAGAGCCCTCATTTGTAAAGAAACCTCATTTAGAACCCAAAATATGAACATTTAGTTTTAGGCCTACAAGTATATTTGTCATTTACCTTCTAGGCTAGGCCACACATTGTAACTGTTCCCCCTGAGTTGTATATTATTGTAAATCCCTTTAATTGAGAACCTTTTGAAACATAATTGTACTGATAGATAAATAAATATTGTATTGTTCCTCTGTAACTTTGTATTTTATTCAAATAGTAAAGAAATCTTCGAAATTGTACACCTACCTTTTGTTGACATCCAGAATAAATACCAAAACACATTCTACTCACTACAATAAAGTAAAGGAGACCACAAGTACAAGTATATTTATTAACAAGTCAAAGAAGATCATTTGTGAGCTATATTTACATAGCCTAGGGAATTTTGTAAGTACTAACCTCATCGCTAAACGCAGGTTAGATGCCAAACGAATTAAAAGATCAGCAAAGTTAAATCAGAATCGAAAACCACAAACATTAAAGATAAACGATAAAGTGCTAATAAAATCACATCCCCTCTCCCGAGCTATTTATGGAGAAACTGCAAAGCTTTTCGAGGTTTACGAAGGACCATTCGTCATCAAGCAAATATTAGGAAAATCTACTTTTCATGTAACCAGAGAAAACGAAGACATATTATTTGGACCATATCACATATCTGCATTAAAAAGATACATAGAACCGATAATAGAAGAGGATAATGTAAATAATGAAGAAGACCCTGACAACATAAACTCTTAAAACAGTGTAAATAGTCCATCATCATCATCATCCATCAAGTGTAATAATTTTAAATGAGGAGATCGTCATGAACCTTAACCGCGAGTGCGTACCCCTTCCCCTATTCCCCAAGTGAACAGTGTGATTATTCCCCAAAACAGTGTTGAATAACAATTTATTTATAAATACGATGATTATGAACAGTGAATTTTTCCCTTGTAACAAACAGTGTATAAACCAAAGTGTTTTTATGCAAATGAAGAATTTCATCCCCATGCCAATAAACAATTGTTATATTAAATGTTCCCTTAACCCCAATTTCCCCTGTGCGGTCATGAACTATCTTAATCCCTCATCCCATATTTCCCCATTTATGTATTGTTCCTATGTTTATGTAAATTTAGAATAAGAAGTGTACTATCACCAACCAACATCAATCATTTAATGTACCTCATAACTAGCTGTAAATATATTTCATACTAAATAATTCATGTATTCCATTTCATACTTATCCCAGATACAAGAAACAAGAGAAAACCAAATCGAAATTCGATCAGAAATTAATGCCATCAAAATGACCCAAAATGCCCAATCTGAAGAAACTGCCAAATTAACTGACAAATTGATACTTAGGATTGAAAATTCACAAACTCAAATGAGACAATTCGTGCTGGACAGTATCTCACAACAACAAACCGCTGCCGAAATTGAAAATAAACAATATCAGGAAAATATTATATCTACTGTCAAAACTCATCTGGAAGAGCATAAGCAAAATTTTGATCTAAAAATAGAAGAATTAACTGTCAAAACGCAATTGGATAATGAACGGAATTCAAAAGCAAACCTAACGGCACTTAAAAATGAAGTTATCCCCAAAATTAGCTTGCAAACAAAACTAATTGAGGCACAACAAATTGAAATCCAAACCTTGAATCAAAATTTGAACAAATGTGAAACTGAAGTAACCAATCTGAAGCAAGCAAACCAATTAAACGGAATGGCCGGACAAATCAAAGTAATATGCAGTGGAAGCGAAGCCAATGATCGTCTAATGCCGAAATTTAACGGACGGAGCGGCAATCCAAATGAATATTTATATAAATTGAGAAGATATTACGAACGAGGAATCGAAAGGAATCAATGTTGCGACTCAACTGAGTACCTGAAAGACCTGCTTGAGACATCCTTCGAAGGACCAGCATCACGATGGCTACAGCTGATAAAAAGTGAAATTATTGATTGGGAACATTTTGCCAGAGAATTCGAACTCAAATACTGGAGCCAGGCAGTCCAACGAGGAATTAAAGCAAAAATCGAGTCGGAGAAGTATAGAGCCAACGGAACGTTAAGCCGGACGGAGTACTTGACAGAAAGAGTATTGCTACTACAATCAATGACACCTAGCCTAAGTGAAGAGGAGATAGTGACTCTTATGGCGGAGCGATTTGACGCAATAATCCAAGACAGCATAAGCGTACAGAACATCACTACGATCCGAGCGATGGAGAGACTACTGCAGAAAGAAGACATAAAAGATGGACCTAAGAAAGCCAGGAACCACAACAACCAGCAAAGCAACCGACCAGCCAGTCCAACCACTTCAAACCAACAGAATTACAACGATCGATATGCTAACCAACGGGCCTATCAACCGAAAATGAACAACTACCACAATTATCAACAGAATAAATACCCTCCAAACAACACTTCGTATCGAAATCAACAAAATTACAGGAATAATGGTAACAACAACCAGCAATACCATCGAAGTCACCATGACAACAAGCCGTATCAACGTGAGCAATATCATCCCAGAAACTATGAACAAAACTACAAAAATGATCGTCAACACCCTACCAACGAACAGAATCAACTCTGCGCCATATTTAGACAGAATCCCAATCCACCTAATGCTCCAACTGTATCTCCAATGAGCCCTCATTCAAGTAACAACAACACTGCTAGTCCACGTTCCTCACCGTCTCAAACGAGACAGGGAAACGACTCGGCGCTGTAGACCACGGCCGAGAAAGGGTTATGTTGTCATGCGATCACCCATTAAATACAGCGCCTACTTACACTATCCTCGGTCAAACTATCAATCACTCTATAAATCTTATGCAGTCCAACAACATAATATGTGATAAAAATTTCCTTTTAGAAGATGAGTACGAAAATGATGTCAATTCAAATTATACACAAATTAACTGTCCAGAAATCAACATAATATTAAACAATATCAGCACTAATGCCTTAATTGATTCCGGTTCTTCTGTAACTTGCATAGCCGAAGCTTGGTTTAATGAAAACAAAATGAAGCTACAACCATTTGAAGAATTACCAGTGAATAACACCGTTATCAAAACAGCTGTTGGAGAAAAGTCTAAACGTGTTTCCCGCACAATATATGTCCCCACCACCATTGATAAACATACGATGCTAATTGAATATTTGATAGTGCCACATTTAATAAAACCCATAATTCTCGGAGTCAATGTTCTATCTGCCCTCAAAATGGATTTAAATTTCAACACAAACGAAATAAATATGAAAATTAATAATGATAATGTTACAATGAAGTTTAATATGTGTCATCATGAAGGACAGTTATGTCAAATAATAATTAATAATAGCCATAGGCCAAATAATAATATGAATAATAATTTTGATAATATGATGTACGATGAGTACAATGATGATTTAATATATGATAAATATGATAGCACAGCACACAACTTCAACGAATTACAAACAAATCCAACAAACGACAGCACATTGACACAAGAAGAAATTAATACATCTTTAGCATCAAATGATTATATCAAGAAAGAAGAACAAACAATTTTAAGTCAGTTATTAAATAAGTATAAACATGTTTTCTCCGAACAACCAGGCATATGCAACAAATATTCTCATGAGTTACGAGTAGATAATCCACAACATTTTAAAAGCACTACTTATCCTGTACCTCAACAATATCAAGATGCTGTACAACAAGAGATCGACAGAATGGAATCCTTAGGTGTAATTGAGAGGAGTAAAAGCACTTTTATCAACCCGATAATTCCAGTCATTAAGAAGACGGGAGAAATACGACTATGCCTTGACGCCCGAAAAGCAAACGAAATCATAATACCCGATTTTGAATGTAACAGAAGTGTAAATGAAATCCTTGGAAAATGCAAAAATGCAAAATTTATAAGTAGTATCGACCTGACAGCATCATATTGGCAAATACCATTAACAGAAAATTCCAAACAATATACCGCATTCCAATTCAGAGGCAAAATATACCAGTACACTGTGACACCATTTGGTATCTCTACATCACAAGCTGCTTTAGTTCGAGCGCTAGACAATGTATTCGATTCTGAAGCTGAGAATTTTACTGCAATCTACGTTGACGACATCTGTATAATTTCACCCGATTTCGAGTCTCACATGAAACATCTAGAGTACATATTCAGCAAATTAGAAGAAGCCAACATGACCATTCGATTTAATAAATCAAAGTTTTGCCAAAATTCTGTACCATTTCTGGGATACACCTTAACTAACGATGGACTCCACATGGACCAGAGCAAAGTAGAACCGATACTAAATTTCCCTACACCAAAAAACAGAACTCAACTTAAAGCTTTCCTGGGCAGCATAAATTATTATAACAAATTCATAGATAAATTCTCTGCAACCACACAATCATTAATGCGATTAACTTCAAAGAAGAACAAATTTATCTGGACTAAAGAAGATGATGTCACCTTTATGAAGATTAAACAACTATTTCTGGAAACCAACGTCTTAAAACACCCAGACCCATCTAAAGAATTCTTCTTACAAACTGACGCTTCTGACTATGCCATAGGCGGACATTTGTATCAATTACGAGAAAATGGTGAGAAAGCTGCCATAATGTTTATGTCGAGAACGTTACAACCAGTCGAACAAAGGTATACCACCACTGAAAAGGAACTCCTTGCCATCATTTATTGTCTACAAAAGTCTCGATACATTGTCTTGGGAACGAAATTAACCATAATAACAGATAACCACGCACTTACTTTCTTAAAAACGTGCCGATTATTGAATAATCGCTTGGCGAGATGGATACTCACCATACAGGAATATAACTTCAAAATTATCCACTGTAAAGGTACAGACAACATCACTGCAGACACGCTAAGTCGCATCTCCATCGATCAATCCGCTATTTCATACAACAATCCAAGAGAATTAACTATCCATTACATTGAGAATATCCCCGATCAAAATCTGAAGAGCGCATTAAGAAACTTACCCCAACTCCAGCGAGAAGACACCAAACTCCAACCCATCATTGAAACATTAGAAGAACAACCAGATTCAGAAGTCGCACAAAAATTATCATATAATTTCCGCATCCATAACAATACCCTTTATCAAAAATTGAAAAATAAATGGTTAATTACTGTACCTCACTGCATGATTCAAGACCTCATTTGGGAATGTCACCTATTCTACCTACATTGCGGAGCTAAGAAATGCTTTCAATTATTACAAGAAACCTTCATATTTCGAAACATGAATCGAACCATAAGGAAATATTTATCTGCGTGCGATACCTGCCAGAAATGTAAGATCAGCAACCGACCGCTAGTGGCCACAGCGAAAGGAGTGCTATGTACAGGAAAGAATGAACAGCTAGCCGTTGATATCATCGGACCTCTTCCTACCAGTGTATCAAACGTTAAATATATACTTATTGTCATCGATATCTTCACCAAATTCATCAAGTTATACCCTATGCAAAAAGCCACCACTAAAACAATATTAAATAAATTATTCACTCAACACTTCCCAAATTATGGATACCCTAAAAGAATCCAGTCTGATAATGGAACACAATTCAAGAGCGGAGAATATATCCAGAAGATGGAGCAAAATAATATCGAACTAATCTTCAATCCAGTGTACCACCCATGCTACAACCTTGCCGAGAGACCTATTCGAGAAGTCAAGAGATGTCTACGCACCTATTGCTCCCGTCAACACAAGAAGTGGGCGAAATATATTCCTGATATTAATGCATGCCTCAATGAATTATATCATGAATCGACCGGATTCACTCCTAACGAACTACAATTCGGCGTTCGAGACCACCGCTTTTGGGAAAAGATTCACTCCTAACGAACTACAATTCGGCGTTCGAGACCACCGCTTTTGGGAAAAATACTTGTCTGAAAATCCATTCATAATTGATACTCCAATAGAACAGAAGTTACTCATCGCTAAACGCAGGTTAGATGCCAAACGAATTAAAAGATCAGCAAAGTTAAATCAGAATCGAAAACCACAAACATTAAAGATAAACGATAAAGTGCTAATAAAGTCACATCCACTCTCCCGAGCTATTTATGGAGAAACTGCAAAGCTTTTCGAGGTGTACGAAGGACCATTCGTCATCAAGCAAATATTAGGAAAATCTACTTTTCATGTAACCAGAGAAAACGAAGACATATTATTTGGACCATATCACATATCTGCATTAAAAAGATACATAGAACCGATAATAGAAGAGGATAATGTAAATAATGAAGAAGACCCTGACAACATAAACTCCTAAAACAGTGTAAATAGTCCATCATCATCATCATCCATCAAGTGTAATAATTTTAAACGAGGAGATCGTCATGAACCTTAACCGCGAGTGCGTACCCCTTCCCCTATTCCCCAAGTGAACAGTGTGATTATTCCCCAAAACAGTGTTGAATAACAATTTATTTATAAATGCGATGATTATAAACAGTGAATTTTGCCCTTGTAACAAACAATGTATAAACCAAAGTGTTTTATGCGAGTGAAGAATTTCATCCCCATGCCAATAAACAATTGTTATATTAAATGTTCCCTTAATCCCAATTTCCCCTGTGCGGTCATGAACTATCTTAATCCCTCATCCCATATTTCCCCATTTATGTATTGTTCCTATGTTTATGTAAATTTAGAATAAGAAGTGTATTATCACCAACCAACATCAATCATTTAATGTACCTCATAACTAGCTGTAAATATATTTCATACTAAATAATTCATGTATTCCATTTCATACTTGATCGAAATCTGTCTTTAATTCCACATCATACAGATTTCTGAGGAGATAATTATAGTATTACATGTCCATTCATTCATCATTTAGTGATAATTTTCTTATTATGTGTTATTTTATATTTAAGTTTCCATATAAATGTACTAATTAATTAATTTCCCCTAAATGTGTTATTTGTATTAATTGTCCCATATTTATGCCTAATAATAATCACCATTATCATCACTCCTCAGAAAACATTCCCCTCTATATATTTAATGTTTATTTATCTATGCAATTGTATAATAATATGTATTTCATTAATTTAATCACCAATAATTATTCATAGCCTATCCCCATATAATAGCCTACTCACTTAATTTAATATGTTTGTTAATAATAATATTTTAGATATAAGTTATGTGAGAGGATTGCAATAAAATTAAAATTTAATATAATATACTTTTCAAAAATAGTCCTTAAGGAATCTAAATTACAGTGACCAGTGTCAACAATTGTGTGAACATGTGCTTCTCAACAATGGACCATGCTTCCAGACCTCATCTCTACCAGATCTTTCTTCTTGCTCCAGATGCCCTAGTGTTAAGACCTAGAATCTGTGAAGGACACAGTTCCTATTTTAAATTTCCCAGTATGGCCTAAGTTTTGCATTGCTTGGTGCTCATTTTATTAGGGACTTACTGCTCAATTAATACCTTATTTAAATTCACTCCTTTTTATTTGATTCCCCCAAAAACTGGTATTTGAGCGAAGAACATTTGTAAGCAGATTGGTAAACTCCTTCCATTGTATTCTATTTAGGGACTGGAAAGAATACAGACATTTAAATAGAACAAGCTTAATGTTCTGAAAGTTAAAGTAACCTCAAGAGAGTATTTTTATATTGAACTATCTTTCCAAATTTAATTTTGAGTATTTTAACCATTCATAAAGTCAGTGAAACCATTGGACTCTCCTTTTGGACAACAACCAAAATTTCCATTGTTGTAAATTTTCAACACATCAGCTTAATTGGACTTAATATTCTTTCAAATATCATCCAAACGTTATTCAAGTCAGCACGATACTTCCCCCCTGAGAAAAAGAGCCCTCATTTGTAAAGAAACCTCATTTAGAACCCAAAATATGAACATTTAGTTTTAGGCCTACAAGTATATTTGTCATTTACCTTCTAGGCTAGGCCACACATTGTAACTGTTCCCCCTGAGTTGTATATTATTGTAAATCCCTTTAATTGAGAACCTTTTGAAACATAATTGTACTGATAGATAAATAAATATTGTATTGTTCCTCTGTAACTTTGTATTTTATTCAAATAGTAAATAAATCTTCGAAATTGTACACCTACCTTTTGTTGACATCCAGAATAAATACCAAAACACATTCTACTCACTACAATAAAGTAAAGGAGACCACAAGTACAAGTATATTTATTAACAAGTCAAAGAAGATCATTTGTGAGCTATATTTACATAGCCTAGGGAATTTTGTAAGTAATAACACTGATTTTTGTAAAGAGAAGCTAGGCTTAGCACATGGCAGCCATTGCCCTCAGATCCCGATAACATCACTGTTCGTATCCACTTTTACTGAGCACATCCGAGCAAACTATTAGTTAAGAGTAAACAATTTAGAATTATAATTAAGTAAGACACTAATTAGATAAAACAAATAAGAGAAAAATTGTATATCTCGCTTATTTATCAACTTATCCTGACGAAACATGGTAGGTATATTGCTTCATTTCATTGTGGTCTATTAATATTTGAACAAAAACCCATTTTTTTCCAGATAGTTCTCGTAGCAGCAAACCTGCATACTCAGCTCCATGTTATTCTTATGGAGAATAATTAACGTGTTATCTCCTTTAATTATGAACATTAATTAATAGAACTTGGTATGTGGCTTTACCTAGTTGAGTTATAGTGATATTTGTATAAAACCCCATTTTTAGTCTTCCTTATTTCAGCAAACCTGCATACTCAGCCGCCATGTTATTCTTATGGAGAATAATTAAAATGTCATAAATCGTTTATTTATGAATGTATATTGATGAAACTTGGTATGTGGCTTTATCTGGTATTAAGATAAATTAATATGCATTGGAAATTTGCTGAGTATGCAGGTTTGCTGCTACGGGGGTATTTTATACTAGCGATCGTCCAGTAGCTGTTCAAGCTTCGACACAAATTATTTTACGTGTCATTCAAATTATCAGTGTTATTCTATAAGATTCATATTGAAAATTTGGAAGCCCATGTGGCATAGCCCTAAGGACCAATGTAAATTATAAAGGAATTGTTCAAATCTACACGACAACACCTTTCTAACATTAGAAGTGAATTTCTTCTACAACGCATACATGCTGAGAAAAGCATACTACAATTTCTGTGCAGCAATTAAAACGGTGATTATAGGTAAGCATAACAAGATGGGTTTTAATTATATTTTACGAGAAAGACCAACCAAAATCTGTCTTTAAATTACATTTGCCACAATGGGTGGTAACAAACTAATCGGTTTCATATAATTGTGAAAAGTATAAATAATTGCTTTATGTCTTAGAATTGTTCTAAACTTACAGGAACCAGGCAAGGTTCACAGTCCTGGAAGCACTTCTTGTTGCAAGGATGTCCGCAGGCTAGTGTTTCCTTGCACTTCTGCTTGCACACGATAGTGTTCAGATCGGTGCTACACATTACCTTGAGCGAGTGGCCACACGGTAGTTCTCTTATCACCTGAAATCAACAATGATAAAAGTAGACAATCATGAATGTTAAATGTGACATTTTTAGCAAAATAATAAATATTGTCGAGGAGGTCGATCTCTTCCTTCAGCAAAGAGGCGACTCGGAGACCAATCTGTGTTTTCTAGATGGGTGGACTTACAGCGTAACCCTTTCAGTGCTATGGACCGGCTTTTGAATCTGCTACCAATAAACTTACTGCTGCATTAGCGATTGTACCATCATGAGCTCAGTCTGCAGTCTGTGTCCGACATGAGGTGAAACCTGGTAGACACAAACTGAACTTCCTTGAACAGCGCCTAGGCAACCTGCCACACCTTCAGCTTCAGCTGCTGGTCTGATCATCATTTTTAGCACTGGCATCACTGAACATCATTCAAATTTAAGCTGCATTTTAACTGTCATAGTCTCTCTTCTCTTCATCTGAAGAAGTCTCCAATTGAGACGACATATTATTTAATGTTTGTTTAAATATCTCATTCTTGTTGCTCATCTGAACCATTTGCTTGAGTTAGCTTAACAGTTGAGTATGACAATCTGAAATATATCATTTTGCAAAAAAAGGCAATAGTTTCATAATGAACTCTTTTCAAAGTTACAACTTTTACTCTTAAAAAAACAAAATGTGCAAAACTTGCTTTTAACTAAAAATTATAAATCTTGGCACTTGTTTTTCTTGGCTTATATCTTGATGCTTAATTAAACAAAAAGTACAGTCGTCACAAAAACTTTTTACAATGTAAACAAAATTAGAACTACTAACCATTTCCGGACAAGGTTTGCATTCCTCGAAGCAAGCCATTTGGCATTTGTGATCATTGGAGCAGTCTCGGTTCAGCCGGGCACACGGCTTCAAACAGGCATACTGAAACACCAGCGAATTTGTCAACATAGAAACCATCAATAGCAAAATAGTTTGTTTAGGCCTGCCAAAATTTTGTGAAAAGGCTCAACTGATTTAGTAGTATAGTACTTACAGCATGAAAGTGGTTTGTTCCTTAGTCATTTAACTTGACTTAATCAAGCTAACCTCATATACTGTACCTATACATGTTGAGTTACCGTGTGTCGAATAACCAAGTGTTGAGTTTGTGAGACTATACTGTACCAAGAATTTTAAAGAAACCTGTAAGAAGTTTACTCCTATCAATCACAA
The DNA here is from genome assembly GCA_963675035.1 of Allygus modestus. Lineage (NCBI taxonomy): Eukaryota > Metazoa > Arthropoda > Insecta > Hemiptera > Cicadellidae > Allygus > Allygus modestus. Next base: position 30,754,993 of record OY776116.1, read on the forward strand.
ATTTGAATAAAAAACTTCTTGGGCAAATCTGCGACAAATTTTACAATCTTACTTAAATCCATTAACTGCAAAGAAATTTAAACATTAGAACCCTTTAGTGCCAAATACCTATATATTGGCTTTTGATTTACTAGCCAACAAAAATTGTTAACTGCTGGATGGAAGCAGTTGTTATTAAAAACAGATCTCAAAAATAACTTCAAGAACTGACTGAACAAAAAACAGAACCAAACTATACCTACTATTGATTACCATTAGCCTGTACTGGGTGTTTGAAAAATCGTTATATATAATTCTGTAAGCGAAATTCAAAATTGCGGGAGCAAAGTCAAAATTGTGGGACTTTGGCAAGTCGCAGGATGATGGGAGGCGGCTCAAATTAAAGATCTCGATCCCAGGGACTCGGGAAAAATAGCGGTATTTCTACAAAGTTACCAACAAACGAGAACTAACATAAAACATCCCCCATAAGAAAAGCATGGGGTTTGAAAAACGTCTGCTTTGTCTACATTGAAACATGTGATTAAGTGTCTACTTTGTTTCCGAACTGACATGTGTTCCTACTTGGAGAAAGGTTAGGGCCCCTTCAAGCCACTAGTAACTCCCTAATTTCAGTTAACTATAAAATAGGGATGAGTCGATTCCAATTGTCGATTCTCGATTCCACCGATTCTCAGGCTTAGAATCGGAATCGAGAATACATGGCCCAAAGTTGATTCCAATCCTATCAATTCCAGGCCGCCGATACTCCCGCCGTGTACCCAGATTTACACCGCTAACCATAGAAAATTCCGAGTAGACTAGTTGAAAATTCCATTGCTACTCCCGCTGTTTACCGAGATTTACACCGCTAACTAATGTTTAACAAATTTTATGACTGAAATAAAGAAAAATAAGCCTAAAATCTATTTTTAGCTCATTTAAAGGAGGGTGAAGGATGAAAAGCAGCTCTAAGGATACCTGTGAAGTAAGATAAGTAGGAGGGGGGCACGGGGAGTGTTTGGGTCGGTGGCAAATAATCTGACCTTGGAGATAAGGAAGGAAGACGAGACAGGAGGGGAGGGGTGGGGTTCAGTTGAAAGCAATATATCAGTCGGCTGACCAACATTATTTCTTTGAATCATTATCTTACAACCACGTTTTTCCCCATGAACAGTTTGATAATTAACTACAAAAAGCTGCTAAATAACATTACAGTATATTTTAAAACGTTGATCTACAATCATTAAGAATTAATTATTTAAAAAAATTGCTTTCGAACTTTTATACAAAATTTAAAACCCTAAATTTAACATTAACATTACAAATGTATTTTATCGGTAAAGAATAGTTAACATCCAAAGTGATTGTTATAACACAAGAAAACCAATTTCAAAAATGATCATGGGAGATTTAAATAACTTAAAACATAACAATAATTATATGAAAAATAAACACGCAATTCAACTTGGTTTTTTTTTTTCATTATTTATTTTTGTAAAAGTTTATTTTATTTCATTAATAAAAAATAATCACCAACTAACTGATTGTCTCAATTTATTAAATAAAAATCAATTACTGACTAACTTATTTCTTAAATCATTTTTAAAACTTTACTTTGCTATTTCACCTATTTTTAGGAATCGATTGAATCGGAATCAAGAATCGAGAATTGATTTGTAAGAATCGGAACTGGAATTGGAATTGAACAAAATTGGAATTTACTATTCCTTACTATAAAACTTCAACTAAGCGATTCTAATTCCTTTCAAGTTTTTCTCGTGAACATTCACTTTAGACTTCATTGCCTGCAGTTGTCAGGCCTGCATATTAAGAATACCTTTGTAAATGATGCTATGGACGCTACATTTTTTGAATAGTTCAAAAGCCCAGATATAATCCCCCCTTAACATTTTGTCTAGGGACACCATAGAACTCTATCAATACAGCTGGAATGCTAGCGTAGTGGAGTTTTTGATACGAAAAACGGGCCTTCCCACTCCACTTCATGGGCAACTTCGTCAACTGAGCGATTTCTGCCGGAAAATATTTTAATGCGCGCACTCATTAATTTGATGCTCCTCCATCGCACAGGGATCACCGGATTGTAATGAAACTTATACATTTATTATCTGGAAGAATTGAGGATTCCAACGGAGTTAACAACGTACAGATCTGCCAGTTAACATATTTATAAAAATACAAAATACCCCCATCGCAGCAAACCTGCATACTCAGCGAATTTCCAATGAATATATAACATAAAACATTAACACTTAACAGGATTCATAAGAAATATATTCACAAACAAGCGATATTAAAAATATTAATTATTCTCTATAAGAATAACATTGGGGATGAGTACGCAGGTTTGCTGCAACAAGGAACATAAAATAATGGGTTTTTATGCAAATATCATTAGAACTCATCTAAGTAAAGTCACATACTAAGTTTCATTCATATACATTCATAAGTAAGCGATATATAACATTTTAATTATTCTCCATAAGAATAACATGGGGACCGATTACCTAGAATTGCTGCTACGGGAACCATACGTGAAAATTTTGTATTTTGTGCAAACAACGATAAACCACAACCAGGTGAAGCCATATACCAAATTTTGTCAGTTTATGTTCATAAATAAGCGAGATATACAATTTTTCTTTTTCTCCACAAGAATAACATTAGACAACGTACTGTGTTTAGCACTTTCAATGTCTCAGGAACCAATTAACGTAGAGCAATGTTAAAAATACCAAATTGTTTGTTTTTTTATGCTGAATTAAATGGTGAAAATTAAAATTTGATTTAAATAAAAATTACATGTGGAAACCCCAAAAAATCCATTTTCGGGGTACAAAACCCCCCAAAAACCCCCCTTTGGATAGTGTGATTCGTCTGGTTTTCGAACTCATTCAAATAAATGGTGCTTTACACATTTGTACCAAATTTCATTAAGATCAGACCTTTTTTACGAGAGTTATTGTGCTTACGGACACACACATATATATATAAGGGGTCTGCGGTGCACCGAAAAAACGGTACAGGTACTGTCATCGGTTCGGTACAGAACATAACCCCGGTACAGATTCGGTGTACAGATTCCGTACGGTACAGTTTACTGCTTCAAACAATAAACAGAGATAAGCTAAACAATGTTTAACAAAATAAGTGGTTTAAATAAGACCGACTCCTATTTATAACTAGTCATTTCCTTTAAGGAAAACAAGCCCCAAAACTCGGAGGAAAACAGGAGTTGACAGGTGTTATTTATAGCTGAAGGAGAATGGAGATAAGAAAGGTGGGCAAGGGGAGTGGGGAGTAGCTGGGTAGGGTCGCAAAAAATGTCCTTGATGCGTGAGGGGTAAGGGGGGAGGGAGGTAATTAGCTGTAAATCAGTTGTTTGTCAACATTCCTAGGGTGAGTGGCTGTAAATCAGTTGTTTGTCAACATCATTCCTAGAGTGAGAATAGGAATACTATCTTTTAAATCGCTTTCGTTCTCCATTATGATTTCAAATTAAACTGCTTTTATTTATGTATTATTATTATTGTTATTGAAGTATACTAGTTAAATTTTTAAATTATATTAAAAAAGGTTTAAAAAATGGTTGAAAACTAATTCAAAAATAGCCACTAACTTGATAAATTTCAAATGGTAGCATAAATTTGTTATTTTTTACTGTGCTGTGAAATTTGTTCATACAACAACATATATCTGTTATATGTTAGATTATCTTGTGTGGTTTTGGAAAATTCAACTAAAATTTATTATTAACAATAACCTAAATTTATTTTTTGATAAGGTTAATAGCTAATTATTTCAAATATGATATAGGCAAATTAACATTATATAAAACTGTCTTACTTTTATTACTTTATTTATTTATTTTTCAGTTTTCCATGGTACTTATGTATAAATAAATGTACTGTAATATTTGTTATGGACTTCAATTTTGAATTTAGTAATGTAATTAAGTAATTTTAGAATTATTTTGATTTTAATCTTCAGTATTTATTGGTCTAATTTTCTAATTTATAATTTCTTTTAGTTTCACAACATACATAGTTTTATTTAAGTTATCTGATTTTACTTTGTATTAATGATACAATAATCTCCCAATGCAACAAGAATAGTATTTATAAAACTTTGATTTTTGTTGTTTGTATGAATTAAACCAATAGTTTTTATTTATATTGAAATCAATATAATTAATCAGTTGGCAACTTATGCAATTGATTGATTTTCAAGTAATTTTTGAATTTATTTCTCATGATTATTTCAAGAACTTGCATTAATACCTAATAATAACTATGTTAAAATGTAATACTCCGGAGATGCAGGTTTTAAAAATATGTTTATCTTTAGTATAGTTATTTATTTGTTTAATCAAATTAATAATAATAATTGTATATGACCTTAATTATTACTCGATAATTTGTTTATGATACATTCAAATTAATAACTAAATTAGTATATATGACGGTACATTGTACCATACCGAATTTGTACCGAGAACCGAGGTACAAAATCTTTGACCGTACCGAACCGTACCGATCTAAAATTGTTGGTACCGCAGACCCCTAATAAATAAATAAATATATATATATATATATACATATATATATATGTATATATGTATATATACATATATAAAAATTTGAACGAATGGTGTTTTTGGCATCTGGGGGCCTCAAAATGAAAAGTTATCATGGTCTCGGGCTTAAGTCTTACCATGAGACGTAGGTCTCATGGTAAGACTTACCGTAGGGTAATAGCTTCTTCCCTATAGGGGAAATTCGCTAATATAATCAGCTAGTCAAATTGGAACATGAAAAAGTTACTAAGCGTGAAATTTTTTATTTTTGAGGTAGAAACAAACTTCAAGCGAGAAAAATGTTGGAAATGAGTTGAATAACAACTTTTATTCAAAACATTTTGTTATACAGTCTGTAGTTTTCTTACATTTAAAGGTTGAACGTGCGCTTTCAATATCGCCACTGCCGCCGTCGCATCGCTACCGGTGTTATGGACTTTTTAAACGAAGTTAATAGTGGTAAGCTTTGTAAAGCGTCTGATAATGTTTTTAAAGTAGTTAGTTTTTGTCACAAAACACTAAAATACTCCGATAAAAGTAAATTGTGTGACAGTCATAAATTTGTAAACAGTGCAATAAATTATTTGGTGGCAACATTTTTGTTCCCATCCGATCACCTCCCTTGATGATGATCGGCAAGAGTTACAGCTTGTGAAAAAGATTTGCTATTTGTTTTTTAAAGTATAATGACATGATTTAGCTCGGACTCGATCTATGAAAGGAAATAATGTATCCATGGGCCTAAGGCAGAAATTGAATAAGTTAATTTGATTTAATAATACTTAAGATGTCTAAAAGCAACTGCGTAATATAATGTTATAATAAAATACCATATAAAATTGGGTTTCAAATTCATTTTGAATATTAACCTGTTCCCTGTGTCATTTTACATGCTACCGTATATGTTGGTTCCACTTGTGATTCAGTTTATTTAATACAAAACAGCGGCAATGAAAAAAATATCTATTTACAAAATAAAAAAAAGAGTAGCTACCATAGACTACTTACTGCCTGTAAAATAATAAGTCATAGTTCAGCTTGTTAATACAGGGGTGGGCTAAAGATCCTTTTCTTGCCACAGCCCGAGCGTTCCAGGTACACAAACACACAGTATACAGTTCTATGAGGGACACATACAAAATATAGTCAATGTTGGATAGGTCTATGGCAACAACAAATTTATATCAATCACCTCAGTCACACCTACAATTTTAGGTTATTGGTGAAAAGTGGAACATCTTTTTGAATTATGTAGGCAGCAAATGGAACCCACATTGAAGTTTATTAGAATTAAAACAAAACTTGAGAGGGGGCTCCGGTCACAAAACTTTTCACGTTTCTACCAGCTTCCCCCTAACACCAAAGTTAACTTTCAAAGTCCGTTCCTCCTCATCGGATTATCCGATACCATTGATTTATAACTCATTTTAAAAATAAAATACCCCCGTCGCAGCAAACCTGCATACTCAGCGAATTTCCAATGAATTATAACATAACACATTAAGCCACTTAACAGGATTCATAAGAAATATATTCACAAACAAGCGATATTTAAAATATTAATTATTCTCCATAAGAATAACATTGGGGATGAGTACGCAGGTTTGCTGCAACAAGGAACACAAAATAATGGGGTTTTATGAAAAATATCAAAGGAACTCAGCTAAGTGAAGTCACATACCAAGTTTCATCCATATACATTCATAAATAAGCGATATATATACAAAACCCCCCCAAAACCCCCCTTCGGACCCCCCTTCGGATGGTGCGATTCGTCTGGTTTTCAGACTCGTTCAAATAAATGGTACTTTACACGTTTGTACCAAATTTCATTAAGATCGGACCTTTTTTACGAGAGTTATCGTGCTTACGGACACATATATATATATATATATATATGCATTATATATATATATATGCATTATATATATATATATATATATATGCATATATAAAAATTTGAACGAATGGTGTTTTTGGCATCTGGAGACCTCAAAATGAAAAGTTATCATGGTCTCGGGCTTAAGTCTTACCATGAGACCTACGGTAATTGCTTCTTCCCTATAGGGAAAATTCGCTAAAAGAACCCAGCAATTTCAGTGAGAAAATGTCAATATCACAAATCATAATTATTAAACAAATTCCTAAATATTCAATATTTAAGATTTGTTTAGAGAAATCGCTAGGTACTTTTCAGCTCTAAAATTAACCATGAATAACTGATTTTGGATGATCCGTTGAGAAGGGACTGGCTTTGAAAGTTAACGTTGGTTTTATGGTAGAAGCAGGTAGCCATAGAGGACTGGAGCCACCACTTACAGACTTTCTTTCATATTACGTATTCATAAATGTCCAAGTTTTTTTTAAATTAAGATTTTCAAACATCTGAAATGCAATAATGTATAAAGTTCCCGCTCACCTCCAAGTGGTCTGGATCGTCAGTTTCGTGACACTGCTGCTCGCAGCTGTGGCCACACTCCAGTCGCTTGATGCACGGCAAGTTGCACACGGGATAGAACCTGGTGTGGCAAGCGATGGTGACGGTGTGCCTGCAGAACGGCACCTCCACTTGCACTAGCTCCATACAAGCGTGCTCTCTGGAACAATAATCACGGTTACAATTCAGTCTTGTCTGAATATAAAACGAGTTCGCATGCAGCACACTGACGTGGGGGAAGTGAATTTTCACAATAAAACCTTATAAAAATCAAATATAGGGTTTGAACTGGTGACTTTTTTTGAAAATTGAAAACAATTTTTTTTTGTTGTTCTGATGCTCCTGGTTCTATTTAAATTCACTATTAGGATGGCAATGTTGTACATAATAAGTAGGGGTGTGCAAGTACTCGACACTTCGAATTTTCGGTCGAATATTTTAATACTCAAACTCGACTTTAAGTTTTGAAAAATACTCGAAAGTTCGAGCGAGTATTTCCCGCCAATTTCAGGACGATAGCTAACGATTGCGACAGGTCAAAACGCGTAGTAACGGCCGCAAAAGGCACTCGCATCACATAAAATCGGCCAAAAATTACGATCGCTAACGATTGCGACCGACCAAAACGCGTATTAACGGCCGCAAAAGACGATCACATTTCGTAAAATCGGCCATAAATGACGACAGAAAACATATTATCGGCAAAAGTGGCGACCGGGCCACTTAATTATCAGCCGTAACTAACAATTCTGTAATCTAATTTTGACAATGTCTTGACCGGGCGATAATGGCCAAATGACAACCAGACCGTGAGTTTTATCGGCTGGAACGAATGTCAAACCGTGTTTTGTTTGTCAATACATAATCCAGTTTGATTGTACTGGCCAAAACTTTGTATTGCTACTCATGTATTAGTTAGAAACCATGTTTAGATTATCAAACCTAGGGTGGTATCCAAATCCCATTACACTATTTTAAACTACCAACTACAGAGGTCTCAAACTATAGACCTGTGTCGCTGCTCCCTTCAATATCAAAGGTATTTGAGAGACCAATGCACACAAGGTTTGTAGTTTCTGGAAAAATATAATTTGTTTGATAACTCTCAGCATGGTTTCAGACAGGGCAGATCCGTTGTTACAGCAGCTATCAATGTTATTGAATCAATAATAGAATCTATTGATACTGGTGAAAGTGTTTTGGGTATTTATATGGATCTTTCAAAGGCTTTTGACAGTGTATGCCACATTTTGCTAAATAAACTGAAAGACTTTAGCATACGAGGAGCACCCCTAAAATGGTTTCAGTCTTATTTGGATAGCCGCAGTCAATTTGTCAAAGTAAAATTTAACAATAATAACTATTTATATACAGTAAATTCATCAAAACACATTATAAAATGGGGAGTTCCTCAAGGCTCAATACTGCTTAATTTTATTTTTGTGCTACATAAAAGACGTGCCCAAAATTATTGCAAATCCCAAAAACAATAAACTATGTCTCTATGCCGATGATTCAAATCTTAAAGTATCAGGGGAAAATATAGAGAGCTTAGAAATAGATGTGTTTTTGGAATTAAATAATATTCATCAATTTCTTAAAACAAATAATCTTAATCTCAATATCTCTAAAACTAATTTTATGAAATTTTCAACTAAAAAGAGTAAAGATAATCTTAATCTCAATATCTCTAAAACTAATTTTATGAAATTTTCAACTAAAAAGAGTAAAGATATAATCAAACCAAATTTAATGATTGATTCTACATCATTAGAACAAATCTCAGAGACAACATTTTTGGGATTGCATATAGCTTAGTTGTAAATTTAAATTGGAATTTTCACATTTAAAAACTGTTAAAAATGCTTCATTCTGGATTGTGCACGTTAAAAATGTTATCTTATTTATGTAATTTAGATGCACTTAAAAAATTATACTTTTCCCATATTCATTCCCATATTTGTTATGGGTATTTTACTGTATGGTGCCACCTCAAAGCAAAATGTAAACACAATTTTGATTGTTCAAAAAAACCAATAAGAATTATGCTACATCTCAAAAATGACGAGTCAGTAAAATTATACTTTAAAGAATTAAAAATATTTTAACTGTTTATGCAATATACATTTTTGAAACTACATGTTTGGCAAGAGAACTAAGTAGGAAAAAAGATCCAATGATTTCTCAAAATATAACACAAGATATAAAAGAGATATTGTGACCTCATCCCACAAGTTGGAATTCTAAAAGAAAAAGCCAACTTATTATGATCATTATTTCATAAAAATTACCCATATCTATAAAAAATGAATACAGCTGCAACTCATTCAAAACAAAACTAAACAAATATCTAATGGAAAAATCACCTTATTCACTGGAGGAATCCATATAATGTAGATATCTTGGTTTACTGAATGTAATTTTAATTTAGCTCAAAACCGTGTGATTGTTTTTATTTAAATTTTTGCCTCGTTTAGTAAATAGCTGTAATAGTTTAGATTTATACTCAAGATATAAAGATATGGCATTTTTATTGTCATAACTATCCATTGACACTATTTTTTTGTACTGATGTACATGACTTATAAATAAAGAATTTTTGATTGATTGATTGATTGAACTGATAGCAAATACTCGCTTGAAAATACTTGAAACTCGAAAATAACTGGCACTACTCGACTCGATTAAAAAAAATCACTACTCGCACACTCCTAATAATAAGGTCTCATTAAGATCTAAAGTTAGTATAGGGGTATTGGGGTATGAAATACAGCCTTGTTTTAAATGTAAATCCTCATAAAACAACGTACTGTATTAAGTCAATTTACATTTTCTTTAATAACTCGGCAAATATTTTCCCTAGAATGATGAGGGAGGGCTTAAAATTTTCGGCTTTTTACGACCAATAGTTTAATATGCAATAACTTTACATTTGGGGCTTTTCTGACCCTTTTTTGCCCAAAAACTCAAAATTTGAAAAATCAAAATCCCCAAAACAGGGAGTTAAGAGTTGTCCAATTGTTTTGCTCAACAAACTTGTCCAACTTTTTACATAAGGGAAGGGTTCTACCAAATTTGAAGTAAATCGGACAAAAATTGTAACCGATAGGGTGTGAACACATACACATATACATAGTTGTTAGTGACCCCTCAAAACGTGTTTAGGGGGTCGCGTTAGGAACTTTATGGTGGTCCCGGGCTTAAGTTTCACAGTGCAGGTCATGCTAATAGTTCACTTTTCCATAGAAAATTCACTAAAAAATATAGAACCGAGTAAGTCCTAGCTCTGCCTCGTAAAACAAACAAGTCTCCATAATTGTTGTGTATCTAACCATTACTGTTTGGTTGCCATATATGTAGTATGTTCTAAATTATTATACAGGTAATCCAGTTTATAAGTTTAGAATTCCAATTCTTTGTGAGCATTTTCTACTCCATTGCCAACACCATTTTTGTAAGAGGGCATTAACGCTTTTCAGGGAAAGTGGTCCAAACCCCTCAAATTATTTTGTGTAAACACGTCAAGAATCGAACCGGTGCCCCTTTGAACTAAAGTCCAATAAAACTAGGCATTCAGTCTCGTTGCAGAAAAGGGCCTGACTTCAACAAACAGAGGAACATTGCAGTGACTCTATTGACAAAGGCCTGAGAGTATATTGTACTTGTAAACTGGCACACGCTAGCCTAACTAACTTTATTGAGAACCGTTTCATCAGTGGGCTACTAAAATTCAAATAATTTATTACCAAGAAACATAATTAACATTGTTCAAAAACTACATCTCGAACTTGCATAACTAATATAATGATAATATTTTGAGATAGTATATGAATGTATATGAATATATTAATGTATGAGTGTTCATGTTCACATACTAGATCCAAATATTTTTCCAGTGTGATTCAAACATTTTGCAGCTTCAGATTGTATACTACAGAATTGCAAGAAGTAATAATTTGTTTAAGAGAATTAATAATCACTAAGGAAAATTGTTTCTTTATTCTATTCAAAAATGCCCACTGCCTACCACATGGTAGGCATGTACATGTCCTAGCAGGACAATGCACCAATAGGCTAACAGATGTAAGAGTGATTGATGAGCATCTTCTTGGGCTAACATCAGTAGAAATTTTAAGCAATAAATAAATACAACTAATGTAAATTTAACAAGTTAATCAAATGCTTTACATAATTAAGTACTTCTGAACAGACACAGTACCTGATATCCATGTGACACGGTACATTGGCGAAATGTCCACAGCCTAACTGTCTTCGCATGGGGATTTGACACTGGCCGCATTTCTCTGGTGGCACTTCTTAGGACACTGATGTCCTTCCGCACACAGGATCCTACACGTTATGCAATCCTTAGTATTTGTATACAAATAAATTGACAAGATTGCTTTATGTGCTTTTCATTACATACATAGACACTCGATAATTCCATGGCAACAGAATCCTGAACAGATAATGAAGGAACATGTCAATATTTTATCTGAATTACCTCCGAAAGACAATAATTGTGTGAGCAAACATGTGCGGTTTAATACTTTCTCTGCAAACCAATAAAACAAATCGTAAATACCATAAATAAGGATAGTAAATGAAGCATATATGTGTCAATTGGTATAAGACAAATTATCGGTCCTGCATGCACTTGACTGAGTGTTGTAAAAATGCTCAAGCCTCATATCGTATATACAAATATTAGGGGTGGGCAAGTACTCGAGTTTTCGAGTACCTGTCGAGTATTTTCTAATGCTCGAAGGCCGAGCAAGTATTAGAGACTACTTGAAAATTCAAGTCGAGTAGTTGGATACGCCCGCCGTTTACCCCAAATACTTGACAATAGCATAACTACTCCCGCCGTTTACCCACGTTTACGCTGCTAACCAATGTTTGACAAAATAAGTGACTGAAATAGAGAAAAATAAGCCTAAAATCTACTTTTACCTCATATGAAAGGAGACAATGACACGTGGGTTATTTATGGATACCTGTGAGTTAAAATAAGTAAGAGAGGGGCACAGGGAGTGATTGGGTCGGGGTCGAAAAATCACTTTCTTGTTAAAGTGTTCTGGTTTTGATAATTAACCCAAAATCTTTGTATGGATATATACTTGTAATACTTGTATTTCGTTTGTTATGGTTGTTGTGGTTATATATATATATATATATATATATATATATATATATATATATATATATATATATATATATATATATGTATATATATATATTATTTTTTTTAATTCAAATGATATTCATTGATAGTAAAATAAAGGTTAAAATAAAATAAATAATAACATTAATAGTTCAATAAAATGTTATGTTTATAATTAAAGTATAATATGTAAAAGACATTAATTTCAATTAATTAAAAAAATTAATATGAGTTTTTTACTTTTTAAAGAACTACTCGACTCGAAACTCGAGCAGTTCGGTTTAATACTCGACTCGACTTAAAAAACCGCTACTCGCCTACCCCTAACAAATATCAGTTTGTATGAAGTATATTAACTCATCTGAATGACTTGTGGTCCATGGTGAATGTCACACATGCTGCTCGATGTCTGTAATATGTTTTGTGTCGTTGAGAGTGACACACATGAACCCTTGGTAGCGAATGAGTTAAATTATGTTCATCCAAGGTAAATACAACTAAGATTGGTTAGGTTGGCGTACTTGCTGCAAGGCTCCTTGCACTTGTATCGCTGGTGGTAGTCCAGCTCAACGTGACACATGGACTTGCATGAATGTCCACACGGCAGCGGCTGACCACACAGCAGGCTGCAGCCTCCCTCTGACACCTGGAGCCGCCCAGTATTATTACCATAACATAAAACACCAAATATCAATACCATTTACAAAAATGTGCATTACCTTCTAAAATACATTTTAAGTTTGAGTTTGGATTAATTATATTATTTCTTAATAACTGGGTTCTTCCGATGTGCATATTACGTCGCAGGGGATGGCAATTCCCATATGGAGGTGCTGCACCCAGCAAGGAAATATACACATCGGGAGAACCATCTGTTCATCAACATTTAAAAGTGTTTCACAGAATTAGGGATGAGTCCATACCAAAATTCATCGATTATCGATACCGATACCAGAAAAATTGATTCTCGATACCAGAAAAATTGATTCTCGATACCAGAAAAATTGATTCTCGATTCTTGATACCGATATCATCGATACCTACTATTTTTCAGTACCTATAGTTGTTAAACCTATTGTTAAAAACAGTTACGAATTTTTGTAACCCTTTAAAATTATTTAGTAGTATTTTGTAATTAATGATTAATACAATTTGTTAATGCAATTTTTTACATAATTTAATGTTAATTTCACTAGTGTCCTATAGTAATATAGAAAAACAACAACTATTTATCATAAATTCACAATGGGGAAAAACTTGGTTGTAAGATAATGACTCAAAGAAATAATGTTGGTCAGCCGACTGATTTATTGCTTTCAACCGGACCCCACCCCTCCCCTCCCATCCCTCTTCCTTCCTTATCTCCAAGGTAAGATTTTTTTCTAGCGACTCAAACACTCCCCGTGCCTTTTGTAGCACAGGTAAACGGCAGAAGTATCCCTTCCCGTGCACTTCGTAGCGCGGGTAAACGGTGGGAGTATCGATGGTATCGGTATCGACATTAAACAAATGAATTTTGATACCGATACCAATGTCTCAGTGGTATCGAGAATCGGTATCGAGAATCAACTCATCCCTAGACAAAATAATAATTTTACTTCGTATAATTTGTGAAACTGGATACTCGGATACATACAAAAATATATCTTTATATATAATTCTGTAAGCGAATTTTTTAATTCAAAATTGTAGGAGTTTGGTAAATTGCAGGATGATGGGAGAGGGCTCAAATTAAAGGTCTCAATCCCAGGAACACGGGGAAAAATAGCAGTATTTCCAAAAAGTTACCAGCAAACGAGAAACAACATAAAACATCCCCCATAAGAAAAGCATGGGAATTTAAAAACGCCAGCTTTGTTTACATTAAAACATAGGATGAAGTGTCAACTTTGTTTACAAACTGACATGTGTTACTACTTGGAGCAAGGTTAGGGACTAGTAGATTAATATTACCTAGCATGTTTAAAACAATCAAGGAAATTATGGCTTTGATGTTTAAATTTGTTTTGAGCAAAATTTGTTTTAAAATTGACCCAGGTGGAATTCAAATAATTTTGCAATATGTCACAATTCATAAAAAATATGTTTAAAGACAAAGGCTGGTTTAACAAGTTCCCTGCGGATCACGGACCGGCCCCTGGTTCGAGTCGTCGCCACCACGCGCGCCACAGGCCGGCCCAGGTCGACACAGAGGTTACCAGTTCAGTGTGCTACAGCGTGGTGCACGGTATAGACAATTGGTTATCAGCGTGTAGTTTAGAATGCGAGCTTTATTTTGGTGTAGGTTGGTAGTAAATTTCGTCCAATATCCCGGCCGTCACGGAACATCCCTGCTTTCGTTTTCGTCTCACTTAGACCCTCAAGATGGCACCCTGGTTGACTGCTGCTATCTGGATTGTGCTGCTACCTGTTGGGGTTTTGTAGAACTACGTCCAGTTGTGTTGTAATGCAGTACAGCACAGTACAGTGTTTTTGTCATTCGTTAGCCAGAAATTCATAATGTGGCCGTACCTATCGGGCCACATCGCGGGACCACCCCCCACACCCCCCCACTGCGCCCCCGCAGCGAACATGTTAAGAATCAAAGATCACATCTATGTGTTAGGAAATAGTAAAATATTAAAAGAGTTATTTTTCAACAGGATATTGAGGCTTTAACTGGTTGAACTATTTTATTGATTCTATTTCTATTTTCAAGATTATTTCTGTGATGCAATTGAAAAAGTTGAGTAACAAAGAAGTTATTGACCAAACTCACCAAAATTGCATTTATCATTTTAAATTATTGCTCAATTTAAATATTTAAGACTATTCTTAAACTCTTATACTTGAATATACAAATTTCCATACAAAAATTAGGTGGTAGCCAGTAAACATTTAATCTATTAAAAAATAAACTGTTAATTCAATTTGTTCTTTAACATAACTATATAATAAGACAATAAGACATTCATTGACCATTAAGTAAATAGATTATTACAATAGGTCTCGTCAATAGTGTTTATGTAAAGAAAACTGGACTCTACCACAAGAAATGTATAGGCCACAAACTGCCAAAAATAGGTGTCCTAATGCCATACAAAACAAATAACATTACAATAAAACTAGAGAGAACAAAATAATAACAATGTTCGGCTTGAAACACATCAGATATAAAATAACAACAAGATAAAATATGTAACAATTAACAGTTTAACAACAATTAGAAGTTGAACAATAATGACTGTATTTAAAAGATAACGTAAAATAGTGCAATTTAATTAGACAAAATCGGATACAAAAAATTCATCCACAGAATACATGGGGTTTTTCTGAAGCCACTGATACAATTTTACTGAAAACATTGAATTTGAAGTTAAATTAACAAGGGAGTATGTATAGCTTTTATGTAGGAATTTATTGTATAGCTTTAAGGCCAATGCATGGAAGTATAGAATACAAATACTGACATTCTACGAGAAGAAAAAAAATAAAACATTCATAGATACCTTGCTGAAGTCCTTGGCTGATTCTATCTTGGTAATTTGCTCCCTGTGAATCTGACAACGCAAGTTCAATGCTGGACCTGGAGATAAAAAAATAATATAGAAATAAGAAATAGGATTCTGTTCTTCATTAATTAGTTACGCAGACAGTTCCTTAGACATAAGTAAAGGTGAACAATTGAGTTTTATATCTTGAAAGGTTGTTAAATAAAAAGAATGTTTAACATTTTTCATACCTTAATCATCGTTAGGTAGGATAAGTTAGGGTCTGATACTTGGAAAGGAAATAACTGGTAATACTTATGTTTAGTGCCTACTCTTTTACAAAGTTCTGTCTTCAGGTTATTTTCACCACTTCTATTGTGTTTTATTGTATTGCATTGCACCATAAATGTAATATCCACAAATCTTCAAAGATCTTTGAGGTAGCCTAAATGAAAAATATGTTAATGAAGAACAATAAAATAAACAATGAACTGTGTCTCAATTGGTTCTAAAATGATTTGAAATAATCTATGTCTTCCAAACAACTACCTCAACTATTCTGTATCTCAGGTCCTTTCATATATTTGCCTACTTTCCTTGGTGGTCGGGGTAACTGCCTACTTTCCTTGGTGGTCAAGGTAATTCGAACCCAAAGAGACCACACAAAACGTATAACTAGGTATTCAAAAGTTCAAATCACCCAATATACAAGTGTTCACAAAGTAACTCCTTATCATCTAACATGTTGAATTCTCGAGGTCTAATTGTAAGGGTTTTACTGCATACGACCAATCAAAGATCTGGTTTTATGAATAGATTGGAACATCAATTGTTAAATCTGTTTACCGTAGCACTGCTGTCTAGCCAGACTGTTTCTGATCTTGACCCATTTCTCCGAATTGGCCACCAGACAATTCATGTTGCCTATGATAAAGAGCCCGTCCCTGGCCCTGGACAACGCTACGCAGATGCGGTTCTCTATCTCCAAGAACCCGATCTTATTCACCGCATTGCTTCTCACCAGGGAGAGAAGGATTATTTTGTTTTCTTCACCCTGGAAGTTGTCTACGACTGTTATTTGTATCCCTTTCGGGAAACCAGGAATGTTCTTGATTTCCTGTCAACAAAAAAGTTTAACGTTAAAAGACACACGAGTCATATTAAGACAAATTTGTGACCCCTCTTACTTTTCCCATCCATGACCTGAACCGGGTATAGGTAGAATAACCATGACTAGAATTTACTTACTGGAATGACCTACCACTACTAGACTGGAATACAAATGGTCTGATCCTCCTCAACGTTACAACCCAAGCACCACAGAACTTATCTCTGTACATGAAGGTTTGGATATAAGAGCAGCAAGCTGAAAGTCAACTGGACTGGTTGAATCTGTGTTATTTTGTTGATTTCTAACATCTAATGAGCGTCTGACAAACTTAAAATTGCAAAAATCGTGCTTCCAGTGGACAGGCACACAATAAGGGTAGGTAAAAAGTAGCAAAACACCTAATCAGATGTGTAACTCACAAAGAATTCCCCCAACCCGTCAGCTTCGACCCGTGCCACCCACCATTTGCTTAAGGTCCCCTTTCCCCTTCCCCTCTGACACAGACAGGTGAACTCTCCATGTAGATAAAACCACCGACTTGAGATGAGATTCAAACCCTCGATCCAAGCATACCCCACAGTCAGAGAGATATCACCTTAGACCGCTCAGCCAACCTGACAGGCTAGCAGTTGTGTCGAATCGTGTTGTATTACACCGTGCACATAGCACGATATTGTTTCGTTGTGTCTACCAGGTTACAAAAGTCAGACGCAGACTGCAGACAGAGCTTGAAAAGTTACACCTGCTTGCACTGTAATTTATAGTGCTTTTAGGTGGCAGATTCAAAAGCCGATACGTTTGACTCTTGACACACAAGGATTAAATAAAATAGTTTTATCGGTAAAATACCCCCGTCGCAGAAAACCTGCGTACTCAGCGAATTTCCAATGCATGCATATGTTTCTCACTACCACATAAAGCCACTTACAAATTTTCATAAAAATACATGAATAAATAAGTGATCTATAGCATTTGATTTATTCTCCATAAGAATAACATTAGGGCTAAGTATGCAGGTTTGCTGCAACAAGGAATACAAAATATGCGTTTTTATGCAATTATCAATATAACTCAACCAGGTGAAGCTACATACTAAGTTTTATTAATTTATGTTCATAAATAAGGGAGGTTTACTTATTCTCCATAAGAATAACATTAGGGCTGAGTATGCAGGTTTCCTGCTACTGGGATAATCAAGAAAAAATCAATTGTTTGTGCAAATATTAATATACCAGTACCACGTGAAGCCACATACCAAGTTTCATCAATATATATTCATAAATAATCGAGATATACAATTTTATTTATTCTCCATAAGGATAACATTAGACAAGTACTGTGTTTAGCACTTTGAATATCTCTGCAATGGTTGGACGTAGAATCACAATTTAAACACCAAAATGATCGTTTTGTAGAGCTGAATTGATTGGTAAAAGCAAATGTGAAGTTTAAATTAAAATGAACTAAGGAAAAGCCAAAAACCTTTTTCCCATAAGATTAACATGGGAGATTTTATGAGCAGGATTTTTGGATTTTCTCCGCAACCACTTAACCTAGGTTAATAATTTAAAATACTATATTATTTGTATTTTTTAAGCTCTATAAAATGCTTAAAACCAAAATTGAGAGTTTTAAAAATGTTAGGGTGAAAAGTGCAAAAAACTGATTTTTGGAAAATTTAAAACCCCCATAAACCCCCCTTTCCCATGGTCCGATTTTTCTGATTTTTGAATTTAAAGTCATGAATGTCACTTTACACATTTGAGCCAAATTTCATCGAAATCGGATATTTTTTACTCAAGTTATCGTGTTAACGGACACATATATATATATATGTATGTATGTATGTATATATATACATATATATATGTATGTATGTATATATATACATATATATAAATTTGATCGAATAGTGTTTTTGACATCTGGGGACCTCAAAATAAAAAGTTATCATGGTCTCGGGCTCAAGTCTTACCATGAGACCTACGGTAATAGCTTCTTCCCTATAGGGGAAATTCGCTAATAAATACTTACATTTTTCATGTGATACATCTGGCCCTTGTACGTAGCCAGGATGGTGATCTCTTGAGGTTTGTAGCCCTGCTGTACAAGGTACTTGGCGAGGCCCAACAAGATCTCCGCTTCAAACCGGTTACGTTTACTTGTTATTTCCGTAACCTATAGGAACAAAATTTTAATATGTGTGTATCTTGTAGGCTCAAATTTTGATGTCTTTCTAAAATTGAGACTGAGATATTGAATATTAACACTAAAAGTAACAACCCTTTGCAAACCAAACCTTTTAACCATAGTTTATCATTCAAATCCTTACAGCAAAGTTGAACATAAAAAGAAATCTACAAAGTTGTGGTATAAGTTGGAACCGATACTAAAAAAATAAACCACTACAGCAAAATAAAACTCATCCTCAATGCTCTTCTCCTTTTACATCTTAGACTAATCAGACACGACCATCCTTAATTTCAACCATAAAGTCGTAAATTACAAATCCAAATATTACATGGTGTCAATATACCCCAAGGCAGAATGTTTTCATTCTTTCTGCAACGGAATATCTTAAATCCCAAAACTTTCTGCAAGCCTAACGCGATTTTTCATGCGCCTACCGCAACCATTGGAATCATATTATAAAGCCCCTTGTAAAAAACTAATAAGGAAAATTATTTAAATAAACCAATCTTATTGGAAACTCCAATTTGGCGATCCAAAAGAAAATTAATTTAATTACAACAATAGCCTGATTGGCTTGAACATATTAAACTAATTTCTATATAGTGTTAATAATAATAATAATATTAATCAGCTAGTACAGTATAAATAACCAATGTCTAAAATAAGCACTTACTTCTAAATTAATTTATAGACTGAGATTCAAGGTCTGTAGGCATAATTTGTTGTATTAAAACAACCACATATTTTAATAACCTATTTGGAAACACAGTTGACTTTTTACAACCAAATAATCAATATTTATTTAGTAATTAAGTAATCTAGGTTTTTTTTAATAGCCTGTATAAATGACCCAGTCACATCCCTAAGTTGCACTAATAATAAATGTAGGCCTACTTGATTACGCCCTAACACTTAAAACAAGGCAAACAAGTATTTGGGTCTTCTTGTTTTCTCCTCCCAACTTTTGATGTTACCATTTTTAGGTCAGTTTACTTTTATAGACTGGCTTGAAATGGTTGTGGTACTGAGAGCCATATTTATTACAAAGGGCCAGTTTTTGCTCAGAGATGTCAATAGATATGCCATGCCTTTTGTGACTTTCATATATTTTAGGTCTTTTCGCAGAGGACCCTGCACTGGAAATAATTTTCCGATATTTTCGCTCGTAGCAGACTTTTATTTAACGGACAATGGTTCTTTTAACGGTGATGCCTCGCGTAATAGGGTTTAAATTTTTTTAAATATAATCTTTCTAAACAAAATTAACAAATACCGGCTGATTGGTTGGTTGGTAGAATCAGAAACAGACAATGTAACGTCACTGATTGGAGCCGCACGATCATGTGAACTATCCGAGCGATGCATCACATAGTAGTGGAACTGTGGAACTATGAATATCCCGATTCTCTTTAAATATCGTACTGCCGTATCGTATGGCATGTGTAGTGTACAGCACAACGGTATCACTAACATTGCATCGTTTTTGACATACTGTGTCATTCATATATTACAGGGTTCCCTTACATAACGTGTGTTAATTACAAAACGAGCACTTCAAAAACATGTAAGATTTATCATTTTGTGTGCCGATGCAATTTGGAATATTGATATGGACCAATTGAAATGGAATATCACTTCCCAAACGCACCATCAAAATACTGTATCGCACCTTGTCATATGGCAACATTGCGAAACGATACGATATGTATTGCCGGTATCGGACATCGCTCACTACAAACCGGCACAAGCTCTGGGCTCTGAGCTCATTCAGTCTACTACGAGTAATTGTCTACACTCGCGGATCACGTTTCTGCCTTTAAAAATAGACTACGCAACTTTGGGATTACTATTTTACGTTTACTTGAATTTATATGGTTCTCTAAAGTTTTTGTTTGTAGAATGGAAAATTGTTCTGCAGTAATAATAACTTTATTGACAAATTGGTTATTTGTCTGCAGCCGTGTAATTTTATGTGGCTGATCTTTCTGCAACCTTCGCTTTCTTTCTGCGACAATGTCACACTGTCGCCCGTTGTTCTGCCATGGGGTCAACATAGCTGATGTACCAATTTTTCTCAGTACCAGCATCAACTATAATTGACACACGTGTCAAATGGGCTGAATCCAGCAGAAGACCGATGTTGAATATGGTTAACACAAACACGTAATTTATGGTTTCTCACGACTTCGGTCCATTTAATCAACTTAGTTTTTGTAATTGTTTTTAGGAATGTGGCCTGAGGATAAGTTCAGTTCACTGTGCTTGGTCTCTGTCCAATGTCAGGTACAATGGTTCGGTCACTAGGAAACAAATAGGTGTACACTCTAGTTGATGGTTGGTGGCCAACGTGTTAAAAACAGCATAACTTTCAGCAAAAACTATTTCCCCATCGGTTTTCTCACCAAAATTAACTTTCTCTGTAGGCCTTTCCAACAAGGCTATTTTTTAAACCCTTATCAATGTTAACTTAAGTTTGAGTATCAGACAAACAACTGTTATAATTTACCTATGGTATTAAGTAGTATAACAAAAACCAATGTGCAACTATATTTTGTTCTTTGTACAAGCTGTAGGCCTACATTTTGTGAAGTAAAATTGATTTATGATTCCACCCTTAGTTTTAGAACCATCAGTTTTGGTTTCTTCTTTGGTATTGCCAGTGGAACTTTGTATAAGGAGTTATTAAGCTATTTCAGGAAAAGCAGTCCAAGCCCTTACTTGTGTGGATATTCTGGCATTCGAACCAGTGACCTTTTAAAGACCAGGACAGTAACCGTTTGAAGGGACTACAAATCACAGTTTATTATATAGACATCTCGATTGCACCTTTTTAATGAAGTATTACCCCTCTGTGTCGTCTATAACAAGTCTAAAAATTAAACTTTCTCTTTTCAGTAGAACCCCACAAATCTGACCTCGGTTAGTCCGATTGTGCCATTGTCAGTGTTAGTTATTCTTTACATATCCAGTGTGTTGCTCCATTTACGTCTTCTCCTGTTGATGACTCGTCATTGACGATGTAAAAAAGTAGTTGATAGTTGGTAAAGTATTTAAGATTTACAGTTATACTAAATCTCTAAAACCGTACATACATTTAAATATTTCTAGTTTAACATTTTCATGGAACTAATGTGTTCCTCTGTTAATCTAACCTTGTTTATGTTGCAACCATGCTCTCGGTTCCATTGCTGATGAAATAGCGGAGTTCTACTGTTTTATTCTATCCCTTATATTGCCTTACTAGTTTATGAAAGAATATGTTTCTAATATTATCGTGTAGGCTTCCACGGTCTGAGGATACACTCTTGTAGATCATTTAAGATTAGGCCGTGTAGATGTCAACGAAGTTGGTGGCCGAGGTTTCGAATTACAATATCCATCATGAGCCCTAAAGATGGATATTGTAATATATTCAAAACGTCGGCCACCAACTTCGTCAATACCTACACGGACTAACATGGAAATTAACTACAGTAATATGTTTCTAATTCTATTACCAGAGTTCAATCTTGATAGTCCCGACATTTTATAAACCGACATGTTTGGCAATCCGACAAGGACGCACCCGTCATATCTCCCGTGAGTGCGAGAGAGAGCATGAACTACAGGTACAATGGGTGACGAGCCGGCGACAGCGTATAATTATACCGTGACATCAGATGAAGCTGTACTACAACGCTACTCCGATGGGCTAAGGAGAGGAACATTGGATTGGAACATACCGTAGTATTGAAAAACATTCAGGAGAAAGTGGTCTGAATCTAAAAATACCCCAGTCGCAGCAAACCTGTGTACTCAGCGAATTTCCAATGCATAATATATGTCTTAATACCACATATCAAGTTTCATAATAATAATAATAATAATTTATTGCATATAACATTACAAAAATGTGTGCAAAATTTCAAAAAAAACAGGAATGATAGAGATCAGTTTGTTGTCTTTGTCTTCTGTATTTCGTTGAATTCATGATCGAGTACTAAAAATATATTCACAAATAAGCGCTATATACAATTTTAATTATCCTCCATAAGAATAACATTGAATACATATGTTTGCTGAAACAAGGCACATAAACAATTGGTTGTTACTCAACTAGGTGAAGCCACATACCTAGTTTCATCAATATACATTCATAAATAAGCAATATATCCCATTTTGATTAATCTCCATAAGAATAACATAGGGGATGGGTACGCAGGTTTGCTGCTACGGGTACCTTTAACAAAAAATTGTTTTTTTCTTTTTGTGCAAATAACTATAAACCACAACCAGATAAAGCCGTATACCAAGTTTCGTCAGTATACGTTCATAAAGAGAGATATAATTTTTTTCTTATTCTCCATAAGAATAGCATTAGACAACGTACTGTGTTTAGCACTTTTAATATCTCGGTAACCGATTGACGTAGAGGAATGATCAAAATACCAAATCGTGGGTTTTTATAAGTTTAATCCAATGGGGAAAATTAAAATTTGATTATTTCAAAAATTATATGTAAAAAGTTCAAAAAACCTATTTTTGGGGTTCAAACCCCCCCCCAAAATACCCCTTTAGATAGAGCGATATGGCTGGTTTTCGAAGTTAAAGTCATAGATGTTGCTTTACACGTTTATACCAAATTTCATCAAAATCGTATCTTTTTTACGAGAGTTATCGTACCCACGGACACAGTTTCGAACCAATGGTGTTTTTGGGGTCTGGGGACCTCAAATAGTAATAGCTTCTTCCCTATAGGGGAAATTGGCTAAAATGAAGATAAATGAATATTTTAATCAGGTAATGTAAGCCAATTCCATGTTTTTACAGTGGTGGTTTAAGCGTTTTAGTGGACTCGAACTTTGCAGTTAACTTCCACACTGAGACTTATTTCACATCACAGTAATAGTTTTATAAATCAATTTTTATTTTTAATCTTGTGTTTGCCAAATAAACCATTATTTGTTAAAATTGACTTTTTATCAGCTCATTACCATACAGTATTTGGATTTTAGCTGGATTTAGCATTGTTTCAGTGGTATCCTTGGTAATCCATATTATATGATAATCTGACGAGGGCCTAGCCCCATATCTGTCGGACTATCAAGAGTAGACTGTGATTCTAAATTATGTACTATTATTGTTTTTCTAAACTTTGCTAATAAGACCAAGTAACAAATAGCAAGACCAAGTAACAAAATATGATAGAAAAACTTGTATTTAAGATTCTTCTAACCTCGTCCTCAAAGTGGTTGTGAGTCATGAAGAACACGTTCTTGTCCATGCCCCGGATGTCCTCCCGGCCCAGGACACTAGGGTCATCCCGCAGCACGGGGTAGATGGTGGGCACCAGCTGGCACGATATCTCCGGCCGCATGCGGTGCTGTAGGGTCAGTGTATGGCAGGCCATCTCGTTGCGGACCAACCGCTCAAACAGTGACACGTCCAGCTGGTACTGCCGAGCCATCCGCGTCTCCGCCACACTCGGTCGCAGCTGCTTGTGGTCACCTGTTTGATTGAACCAGGTTAACAGGAGTAATTTATTCCAACCGGAACCGTTTCCGTTCAGATGATGCACAATAGGAGCTTTGCATCAGTTTTTGACAAGAACACTTTTTGTCACGCTAGAGAAACCCCGACGCAAAAGAGCTTTAAATTGACAAAGCTTCTAACTGTCCCAGCACTCTACATCCATGCAGTGGTAATGTACACCAGCAGCTTAGATCTTTCCAGGAATGAAGATTTCTACTCCAGAAGAACAAGAGACTACAGCCTACCTATCCATCACACAACAAAATTCACAAAGAAACCATATCGTTTATTGGGTGCAAAATTAGCAAGTCCCTGCCACAAAACATCAAGTTCTTAGTAGGAAAACAGTTGCAAAAGGACCTCTGGGAGTGGCTAGTACAACACCCTATCTACTCAATCAAGGAGTTCTTTGATCAGCTGAGATAAGAAAATAAGAATAATAACCCCGCCGCAGCAAACCTGCATACTCAGCGAATTTCCAATGAATTCATACACACTTACCAGAATTCAAAAGAACAAACAAGTGATACCGGTACTTAAAATATTAATTATTCTCCATAAGAATAACATTGGGGATGAGTACGCAGGTTTGCTGCAACAAGGAACACAAAATTTGGGTTTTTATGCAAATATCAATAGAAGTGATCTAAGTGAAGTCACATACCAAGTTTCATCTATATACATTCATAAATAAGCGATACATAACATTTTAATTATTCTCCATAAGATTAGCATGGGGACTGATTACCTAGGTTTGCTGCTACGGGAACCATATGTAAAAAAATTTTTGTTGTACAAGCAACAATAAACTACAACCAGATGAAGCCATATACAGTAGAACCTCAATAGTTCGACAGTCTGTATACTTCGACGCAGGCCATGACGACATGACATGACAGTAGCGGCGACCGATAGTGTCCTTGATTGGTTCTCCGGTCAGTGATGGGAGCCCGCTTATTGTTTTCGCAAACGTGCGTTACCGCCTTTTCTATAAGTAACTTTCTTCCTAACCCCTACCCCATGCTATCCACCCCCTTCCCCGCCCTTTCCAGTAAGTAGGTCAAGTCAGTTCGCTCGAGACGCCGCGGGAGTTAAACACGTTTTTGATACTTTCGTGATACGGTATTGTTTTTCTGATCATAATACTCCTTGTGTTAAAATGTTCCATATACTTCCTATAGTTCGACATTTCGATAGTTCGACACCCCTTTAGTCCACAAAGTGTCGAACTATCGAGGTTCTACTATACTAAATTTCGTCAGTTTATATTCTTAAATAAGCGAGATATCAAATTTTTATTTTTCTCCATAAGAATAACATTAGACAACGTACTGTGTTTAGCACTTTCAATATCTCAGTAACCAATTGACGTAGAGCATTGATCAAAATAACAAATTGTTTGTTTTTTAAGCCGAATTCAATGGTGAAAATTTAAATTTGATTAAAATAACAATTACATGTGAAAATCCCCCAAACCCCCCCCCCCCCTTCGGATGGTGAGATTCGTCTGGTTTTCGAACTCGTTCAAATTATTGATACTTTACACATTTGTGCCAAATTTCATTAAGATCGGACGTTTTTTACGAGAGTTGTGCTTACGGACACACACACATATATATATATATATATATATATATATATACAAATTTGAACGAATGGTGTTTTTCGCATCTGGGGACCTTAAAATGAAAAGTTATCATGGTCTTGGGCTTAACCCTTTCAGTGCCAACGTCCTGGGAACCGGACGTTTTTAGAACGAGCCAAAAGTGCCAACGTCCGGGTGACCGGACGTTTTTAGAACGAGCCAAAAGTGCCAACGTCCGGTTAAAAGGACGTTTGTAAATAGCGATGTAAAATCACGAAAAATGCATTTTTATGTATATATTTTATATTCATTTGAAAGAGAAAGCATTCCTCTTTGTAAATAATGTATTGAATCAGCGATATTTTGAAATATACGCTTGTTATAGTACTACGTTTTCATGTGTTATAACTCGGTGATCAAGATGGCGGTCACAGCTGATGCGTGATTGTTGACGTCTCGTTTCACTGTTTGTAAACAAGTGTTAGGTTATGTGCGGTGTTTTTATGCGATGTTTTGTGAGTAAATATTAGTAATGGATCGTTCGAGATCTCCTCTGAGTGACAATGCGATAAGTAGAACCCTAGAAGATGAGTTTTTAGATGACAATTTCGTTAGTGATGTTTCTGAGATTGAGAGTTCCGACTCTGAAACTGAAAGTGACACAAACAATCCATCTCCTGCTGATGATACTGACAGTGATCCGGATTACGATCCCTATCAAGAAGGTAACAATCGACATAGGATAGATAGAATATTACAATCATTTGGTAATGGTAACCTTTCTGCCGATGAAGAAGAGGCTACAGTAGACGATCCTAGGCCTAGGCTCACTTCACCACCACCAAACCCTGAACCTAGACGTAGGGGTAGACCGAGGTTAGATGCACCTAACCCTGAACCAAATCATGAAAATGATGTAGATAATGAGGATGGAACTGGCTGGACCGAAGTTAATGAAGAAAATGACCCTGGCTGCAATAATCTGTTTACTTTTCAAGAATTGTCTGGTGTGAAACACTGCCCCCCCAGAAATTCATCTCCAATAGATTATTTCAAACTTTTTTTTACTGTTGCCTTGTTTGATATGTTTGTAAAATACACAAACAAATTTGCTGAAGAATTCATTACTTCGAATGCCCACAGATTAAAAGAAAATAGTAGGGCCAAGTCCTGGAGACCAGTCACTAGAATTGAAATGCAGGCTTTTGTAGCAGTTCTACTAAATATGGGCCTAAATGTTAAACCTACAATATATGGCTATTGGTCAAGGACTAGCAGCCAGTTTATGCCTTGGTTTCCAAGAATGTTCAATAGGAACAGATTTCAAGCCATCCTCCAGTTTTTCCACATGGTTGACACAAGAGAACTGCCTCGTCCGCGCCAACTTGGGTATAACCCCTGTGCTAGATTTCAACCTGTAGTGGACCACATGAATAGGGTATCTAGGTTTCATTTTATTCCTGGTGAGAACCTTTCAGTTGATGAGAGTATGGTAAGTACCAAGGCCCACTCCCAATTGTTACAGTACTTGCCAAAAAAAAGACACCGATGGGGCGTTAAATTATGGTGCATTTGTGACGCTGTGACCCACTACTGCATGTCCTTCTTTGTCTATCGTGGAGCTCAAGGGCCTGACAAAAGAGAGATAAAACAAAAGGGCCTTGGTTTCTATGTTGTTGAGAAACTATTGACGATGACAAATTTACTTGGCAAGGGGTACCATGTATTTGTTGATAATTTTTTTACTACTATAAATCTAGCAAAATATTTGCTTAGGCAGGCAACATATCTTACAGGTACTTTGCGAAAGAGAAGGAAAGGCATACCAGAAGTCATGAAAGATAAGTTTGAAGTAGGACAAACAAAGTATTTGAAGAAAGAGAACCTCCTCATGGTAGGATACAGGCAAAAAAAATCACAGAAGAACCAAGTCCTGTTACTCACAACCAACGGTAAAGCGGAGAGTGAGCGAAGAGATAGGGTAAGGGGAACATCAGTCCAAGTTACTGACAAACCAAAAGTTATTAGAAACTATAATGACTTCATGGGGGGAGTTGATGGATGTGACCAAATGCTTTACCAATACTTAGATGACCGCAAAACACTAAAATTTTGGAAGAAGGTAACTTTTAATATTTTCAGCCGAATGGTTCTCAATTCATACTTACTATACAAACTTAACACTGAAAAACCACTAAATAGGCTAGATTACACAATTTTTATTGTGGAGGAACTTTCTAAAGAGTGGCTAATAATCCAAGAAATGAGGCCAAATATAACTGACATTACAAACATCACTCCGACAAGAGTTTCCCGAGGTGGTGGCGATGCAGACAGTGCATTTGTAGAAAAAATTCCTGGAAATCGTGAAAAAAACTGTTGTGTGTGCAGTAAAGCTAGCACTAGAGAAGGAGGAAGAAGGAAGAAGTCCACATTTATGTGTATAAGGTGTAAAAAAGGATTACATCATAAATGTGTTCCCCATCACAACTGCTGAAATTACAATGCGCAAATAGTTTTGCCACAGTGTACATAGTTTTTTATATATCTTACTCTCATGTTTATAGATAGGCCCCCTACCCTTTATTACCTTTTTATTCATATTTCTAAACTAATTTATTCTATAGGCCTAATTCTATATGGACTAATAGGCCATAATGACTTTGTTGTGTTTCGATAGGCCTATATCCGTGCAGCCGAGTAAAAATGTATTGTTGTTTGTTCTTACAAATAACATTGTAAAATCATTATTTGACATTATTTTCTTATCAAACTCGGAATATGTGTAGCCAGTTAAATTTTAAAAACAGTGATAT
The DNA here is from genome assembly GCA_963675035.1 of Allygus modestus. Classification (NCBI taxonomy): domain Eukaryota; kingdom Metazoa; phylum Arthropoda; class Insecta; order Hemiptera; family Cicadellidae; genus Allygus; species Allygus modestus. The sequence continues at coordinate 30,783,859 of OY776116.1, forward strand.
GAGTTTTATTGAGTGAACTATTTTTTTTTTCTCATGTTACCCAGCGTAGAAGCGGAAGTTTATCCAAAAAAATTTTCAAGGTATATATTTTTTATTACTTTTACAACCCCTACTATATGAAAAATACTTAGAAATTGTATCATGTCATAGAGTAATTCTTTCTCTATAAATAACAAAAAAAATTAATAAAATTGGTTAATAAATAAAAAAGTGGTAGCGTTTATTCGGAAGTCTTGCAAAAGCCACAACAAGGGCCCGGCATTTTAGGTTAGGCCTAGAAAAAAATCACATGGCACTTTGGTACAATACCTGACAAAAGGCCTTCGGCACTTAAAGGGTTAAGTCTTACCATGCCACCTACGGTAATAGCTTCTTCCCTACAATTTATACAATTGTTTTGACGCTAATGTATTTTTTAAAGAAATCACTAGGCCTATTATAATTTACTGTCTATTGTCTATTGTCTATTGTCTGTAGTCTCACAAACTCGAAACATATGAAATTAGACACTGTCAAGTTTGGTACATTAGGGGAGAATAAAACTCGAGCTTTATCTTTATATTGTATATTAGATCATATTGAAACACAATACAGTACTGTTTATGATATTATAAAACATAGACAAACTGTAAACCTTACATTTTCGCGTTGTACATGTACTTAAAGCACGAGAACGACTGAGGAAATACCAAATTCTCCAAGAAAACCAAATTAACGGAAGCCCAGGAGGTATGGTAGAGAATTGGAGGCATATGAGGTACGGATGAGAATCGGAGGCGTGTAAGGTACAGTCGAGAATCGGAAGCGTGTGAGGTACAGTCGAGAATCGGAGGCGTGTGAGGTACAGTCGAGAATCGAAGGCATGTGAGGTACAGTCGAGAATCGGAGGCGTGTGAGGTACAGTCGAGAATCGGAGGTGTGTGAGGTACAGTCGAGAATCGGAGGCATGTGAGGTACAGTCGAGAATCGGAGGCGTGTGAGGTACAGTCGAGAATCGGAGGCGTGTGAGGTACAGTCGAGAATCACAGGCACGTGCGATACGGTCAAGTGCCGGCCGCGCGAGAGTACGTATGGCAAAATGGAGGCGTTGAGTTTTCTGGGGTATCGCGTTATCGGAAGTCGAGTTTGTGAGACTCTACTGTAGTATTTAAGTGAACGCAAATAGAACTGGTAGGTCAAGGTCAAAATAAAATAGTCAATAGTCAATAGTCAATCAACTTTATTCATGAAGAAGTACAGAGTACAACATTTGAACAGCGTCGAAAATGGTACAATTAATAAACAAACAATCGCATCACCATCTTAATTAAGTACAGCAGGATTAAAAAAACAGCAGCAGCAGGGTTAAGGATTTCAACTTCCACTTTACAAATAATACAAGCTTATTATTTGGTTGCCACGACTAAACCTGTTGAAATTTGTTCACAAAGTTCTCTAACTTTCTCAAGATTTCCAGGAACACCACACCACCACAGTAATATTTGCCCCAGAGATGTTCACCATTCTGCCAATGACTCAAAAAAAATAAAGTGCTATAAATACCTATTACAAAAACATGTTGCCTTGGGCTTCTGACTCATTAATAAGTTACCATGATGTATTACGACTGTGATTAAGTCAACGACTAACAAATGTGGACTTTTAAGTTATTTATAGGGGTGTGCGAGTACTCGAAACTTCCGAGTTTTCGGCCGAGTATTTTAATACTCGAACTCGACTCGAAGTTTTGAAAACTACTTCAAAGTTCGAGCGAGTATCTCCCGCCGATTTACAGACGATCGCTAACTATTGCGACCGGCCAAAACGCGTAGTTACGGTCGCAAAAGGCAATCGCATCACGTTAAATCGGCCGAAAATGACGACCGCGAACGACTGCGACCGGCCAAAACGCGTAGTAACGGCCGAAAATGACGACCGCAAACGATTGCGACCAGCCAAAACGCGTAATAACGGCCACAAAAGGCAATCGCATCACGTAAAATCGGCCGAAAATGACGACCGCGAACGATTGCGGCCGGCCAAAACTCGTAGGAACGGCCGCAAAAGGGGATCGCTTAACGTAAAATCGGCCGAAAATGAGATTAGGCCGCGTAATTTCGGCCGTGACAACCGATTTCGTCATTTAATATTGATTATAAGAGATGTCTGGACCAGGTGAAATTGGCCAAATGACAACCGGACCCTGTTTCATCTACTACTATTACATCTATTACTACTAGAGTAGATTAAGGCCAACATTAATGTATCGTGCAAAATATGGATCGGAGTTTGCGTCTAATTTTCTAAAACCAGGGTTTATCTTACTCCTAGTCTTAACGTTGGACCTCAACTAAGACCAGGACTAAGGCGGGAATAACAGGTAAATTTTAGTTTTTGAGTAGTGGCACCACGTCCGAGCAGCCGACAACTGTCAAAGTTGTTTTACTACCTGCGCGCCTTCCCTATTGTTTGTTTATCAGTTAACATTTGAGATCGTTCTGACTTGGGATTCAGTTGTACTAATTGCTATGAATAGCTAAGGGGTGTTATTGTGTGTGTTTTTCTGTATTAATTTTGCGCTTACTACGTTTGCTCGGTATATGCTTGTGTGTTCAACTAAAGTCAATTAAGATTAATTTTCTGCTTTTTATACAATTCTGTACAAGTAGGCCTTACATTTAACATTTTTATAATTTTTAAATTTTATTACTTTAATAGTTGTTTATCTGAATGAGTAATGATCGTTTACTTTTGTTAAGGTTTGTCATAATATGGAATCTATAAACTTCTTGCACTTCATACGTAATTCTGTGTATTTTATGGTTGTCATATTTCAACTAGACTCTCATATTTGAAATTGTTTTTAATTCTATCAACCCAATTAAAGTACATTTTTCATACAGCTTGATTGATTTTAGAATGTACTATTATAGTACTAATGTGTTTAAATAACAAGACCTTTATTTAAATTGAAATAGTATAGTCATTTTTCATACGGTTTGTTATTAATACGGTATGATTTACTTTTTTACTGCCTATATTAGGCATTTTTTACAGTATTTAAATAAACTTAATAAAACATTACATACTGCATACATTTGTATATCTTTATATACTGTTATATTTGTCATTTAAATATTATAATTAAAATAAATATAGCACATAGTGAGGTCGTTAAGTAAAAATATCCAAACTTTATATCTACTCTCTTTTTATTACTAATATTTGTGTGACAACTAGTATTATAACAAGTTTTCTTCAAACAAATTACGTAAAGTGACGTCAAATGACAGTCGGAGGATAAGTCCTCAAACTTTTATCTCTTTGTTTTCAAAAGTTATGGAGTGTAGCGCATGCTACAATTACAAAATGCAATAGCATCTTGGGCTAAATCTTCAAAGTGTTCTATCCCGGTCACTATAATCAGTAAATTAAAATAGTTTATTAATGCCCTTCAATCGCGGGATTTATAGGATACAAAATAATAGATTTGTTTCAGTTTCATCGAAATATATCAATAAATAAGCGAGAACAAAATTATATTTATTCTCCTCCAGAATTAAATTGAACAAAGAACAGTGTTTAGTACTTTCTATATCCCTGCAACGGCTTAGATGTGAATAAACAATAAAAAAATTATTGTTTTACTGACCTGAATTCATTGGTAACAATCAAAATTAGGGTATTACTCAAGTTGACTGAGAAAAAGCTAAATACGTATTCCCCATAAGATTAACCTAAGAAATTTGCTTTAACTTTTTTATTACGCATCTATAAAACCTACGTAAATTATTTAAATACTGGTATTCAATCTTTTCAATTCTATAAAATTGTTGAAACCATTTTTTGTTTTCAAATTTTAGAGTGAAATAATTTTACAGATTTACCAAAAATAACATGATTGGTCTGCTAATCTACCTCACTTCAGGTACATTTAAAGAATGCACACGACTTATAAAATAAAAGACTTAAGAGAAAAACATGTAAATCACCTGCTCACTGTTCACACCTGTGGCCTTGACAGTTGCAGCAATCCCCCCTCCCTCTCTTACTCCTGCTCTCAACCTTGACTGTTCCTTGTTACACACTAGTTTTATAATATTTCAGTTCTGATAAGGCTGTGTAACATGCCTATAACATAAGCCTGATTTTTTGCCCCGTTTCATGGTAAACTTAGTTTAAGCTATGGCAGTTTTTAAGTGCTTTTACTTATGCAATTCTTAAAAACTTTTCAGTCAAACAAAAATAATTGTTTTTCCCTTAAGAAATTTAAAAAGTGTATTCAGAAACAGACAAAAAAATAATCCAGTATATGTTCCATAGAAAGGAATTAAATCTGACATCAATGTTTTATCTGACATTATTCAATGGATCAGTTACCTGTCCTTCATTATTTATGGATTGTTATAAAACTACCTTTGGAACACACATTTATTCAGCTGATCTAACAAAATAGCTCCAAAAGGCTAATATTGTATCTTTAAAAGCTTATGGGTGGCAGCGCCCAAAGGACTGACTGTCATCAACTTCCAAAAATCCACATCCAGAGGAAAGGATCACATTCCACACAAAATATTAGAACAAAATCCATAGTTTAAGAAGGCAATAATCTGAGAACAACAATAATTAAGTAATTAATTCACAATATAGATAAGAGCCCACGTAAGGATTATTAATGAAGGTTTGACTTGAAACTTTACAACTTATGAAATAAGTACGGTAGATAAGATGTCTTAACTCACCAATGAGTATCAAGTGTTCACAGCTGCGTGATAAGGAGGCGATAATGTGGGCTTCTAAAACCTCAGCTGCCTCTTCTACGATCACTGTTGAACATACCAAGTTAAAATAACTGCAGTAAAACCATTATTCAAAAAATAATGAACATCAATTATCGTGGCTCTAATGAAACAAGTACTGTATGGCAGACTATGACAATTTGACAGTTGTTGTTGTTGTTGTTTTTGTGAGGTTCCAGTGGGCGGGAAAGTCCCTAGCCCACTGAGGCTGCTTTAGGGCGCTTGGGCCCTCTTCAGCCGTCGGATGACAGGTGTGAACTTATATCCACCCAGGTTGAAATTTAGACAGGATTTTATATTCCTCTGATGTGGGATATATATATATATATATATATATATATATCCCACATCAGAGGGTATTACTCTCTCGAGGGTATTACTTAGTGTATTACTCTCTGCGTAACATCGATGGAGGGCAATTGTTGGCAAGGCAAAATCCTACTACGGGCATAGATGATCATGGGAGTAAGTAAAAAAGTAACATATATGAAACTTCAGATAACAATAATAAGATAATAAGTTGTTAAACATGTCAATCCTAGAATATTTATGTTTAAACTGCTTGGGTTCTGTAAAAAAGTTATCCTATAAAATAAAGTAGAACAAAAATAAATCTCCACCATTTAATTAAGTATTTGAGAATATATTTTTGTAAATGTATTGTTATTAATAGTTTACATTCTATTACTTTAACTGTGTGTTATATTAAAACACATCCTCAGTATACTATTAACACTGGAAAAAGCAAAGTATTTACCTATTTTAGGCGAAAGTGCTTCAAACATGGGCTGGAACTTAGCAGCTAACGTTGTTGTAGTCCCCACAACATTAGCAGTTTTCAAAATCTGCAAGTCATCATTCTGCCGCATTTGTTCATATCGGAAGGAATATTCCTTGTACTGAGCGTCTTTATCACCAAGTGTAACAATGAGTCCATCACGCAATATGTTCACCCACGAATTATACAATCTCCATCTGTCATCGGGTTGAAGGCTTCGTAAATTTCGTTCATGAAGAAGATTTTCTCTTTCCAAATCAGATCGGGGATATTTCTTTGCCTCAAGAAGTTCTCTCCTTAAATGGAACATGAGCATATCCAAACTATCACACGTTTTTCTTATTTGTAAAAGTTGAGTTCTGTGCAGCCTATTTCTTCCATTCAGATGTTGCAAAAGTTCATCTCGCTTTTTGGCTACACTGTCCAAGTCGCAAGTGAACTGTACTGTGACTGTGTCTTCTGAGGGACCAACAGTGGTGTCCAGATCTATCGTGTCAAACAACGCTTGCTTGACTCGCCAATCATCGGCATCAGCTGTGAGTGGGTCCACTGTGGGAGCCTCTCTCACAACTCCCCTATCAGCTGTTATTGTGATTTTCACTTTTTCCTTATTTTTAGCCTGTGCAACTCCCTCTAAGAGCCAATCCATGAAGTGATCATCCCCTTGAAAGTAGTCTCTTTGTTCTTCAGACATCACCAATTGTAATGTTTTAATAGATATCACTCCAGTTGTGTTTTCCAGGGCTTTCAAATTTGTTTGATAAACTTGAATGTCTGCAAAAACTGTTGACATCTTCAGTTTCAAGTCCCGTATTTCTCTCCCTTGAGCTTTCTTGTAGTAACTGTATTCTTTCCTTCGCTCCCGAATGTTAAATTTGTCTAGTTCACTTCCTTTGCTCTTCCCACCAATTCTTACCAGTTTGGTGGTAACAGGAAGAAGACCTTCCAAAAACTGGTCCAAAGCATGGTTGGTAAAACAAACAACAAAGATAGGTGTGTTTGTTTGATTCCATACATGAGCATTTTCTAATAGTGCCTGGGCAATTTTCAATCCCAAGAATGTTTTACCAGTTCCTGGAGGACCTTGGATGACTGTGAGATCGTTAGTGAGGGCAGCTCTGAATGCTCCGTATTGAGAGGGATCCAATCCTAGTTGCTCACATGTGGGCCATTCCAAATCACTTAACACTCGGAAGATGAAACTATTTCCGGCCATTCTGATTGTGTACATCTCTGCAAAATTCAAATATCTCGGAGGCTGAGTCTCCGTGTTGACGTGTACAATGTACTGAGCTAGAGGAAAATTGGTTTCGTCAAACCTCTGCAGTGCTTTCAGTACCTGGAAATATGGATTGAAGTAGGCCTCACTTTCGGCCATGATAAACTCTTTCCCCAAAATAGATTTCACATTACCTACTTTCTCTACTAGTTCTACAGTGACAAGTTTGTTTTCCAACTCCTTGACATTTCTGTTGGCAACTGTAGCCAAGAAAAAGGAGTCAAAATCATCATTTGTAAATAGAAGTAGGGAACCATACATGAATCTGTTAGAGAACTCCCAATTCACTCTGGTGATTTTCTTATCAACATCAAAGCAGACCTCATAACCAACAGTATCTAGCACGGTTTTGGGATGAAGAAATTTAACTTTTCTGTATATTCTGACATTATCTACCCTTTTGAATTTATCTTTAGTGTTACATTGTTTTTTGTAATCCCTCATAGCTTTCCGAATAGGGCTCATAAAATCCTCTCTCAGTAGTTTAAAATGTATGTCAAGATAATGTTCAACACTTCTGTAAGGGCCCTTGATAATATTGGGGAATAGAAAAGGTTGCTCATCATATACATCTTCAGGGCGTGGGTAAAGAGATACAGTCCTGAAGTTGCCCACTGGTTCAGGGAAATAAGTCTCTTTTTTCTTTTCATGGGCTTGTGCTTTATCTTCTTTGACTTCTTCGTTAAGATTGTGCCCAATTTCACTGAGCAAGTCTTTGACCATATTTAGAAGATTATGATTCAATTCAATCTTTGGGTTATTAGTCATTATTTTCAGTGACTTTTGGACTTCAAAAATGTGATTGTTCCACATTCTTATTGCACTGGGCATGATATCTAACAGTGTCTCATACAACGAAATTGTGTGTTCAAAAAACTGGTTTACATGTTGCAACATACCATCATCTTCAAGGTAAGGATATTCAGTTACGAAGCTGAACAACTGAGATGTAAATATGGGCAGACTGGCCTGTCTCAATATTTCTGCTCTAGCCTGAGTTGAAGGTGTTTCACAGATTTTACTTAATATATCAACAACTGTAATAAAAACATTGGGTTCAAGATCTTCCTGCAGTAATGATGAATATTCATTTTCATCTTCGGACAAAATCTGTACAATCTCTATAGGATCAAGTTGCCTAAGTTTCTCCACCTGTTCAACTGTTATGTTTGATTTTTGTAGATCAGGTTTATTTTGAACTTTGTTTTTTCTATTTTCTTTTGTTTTCAGTAAGTTGCCTCGACCTTGCTGATTCTCATCTCCCCTATTAATATTCTGGACATGTCCTCTTGGAGCAGTTTCATTCATGTTACCTTCATTCGGATCTGCCCCAGGTCCTTTATAGCCATGCTCCTTACCCCTCCCTCTAAAGTTTTTAATTTTATTTTGTTCACGTTTCATGCCTAAATCTGAATTTGAAGGTAAATCTTCAAAGTCATTAGATGGATCATTGCTGACAGAAGAGTTTCTACTAAGTGGTCTCTCACCACCATCTGCATTTGTGCCTATAAAACTTTGATGTCCCCTAGCCCTAGTGCTTCCTTTTCCTCTTCCTCTAAAACTTGGCATCTGGTTATTTACACCTGAACCTATACCAAAATCAAGATTGTCCACATCATTGTATGGATCATTGCTGTATGTAGAACTCCTGCTTAGTGGTCTATCATCACCACTCATGTTCCAACCCATATTGAGTGGGTTATTTGATAAGTCATTTTGGGGGTTATTTTTGTTCTTGTTTCGGTTATTCCTACGAGCTCGATTCCCTTTTTTGGAATGCTGATCCTGTATTTTTAGATTCAAACTTCTTTCAGAGTTTAAACTTCCTACACTGTTTACACGATGCAAATTAGTTTCAGAATTCCATTTTTGTGCTCTTGGCATTTCTAACCCAGGGTTCATACCCAAAGGTTCTTGCTCAAATTGTTGTCGAGGAATTGTAGGCATGTTAGGAGTAAACCTAGGGCGATCTTGGTGCATGTTATAGTTCTGCTGAAACTGTCCATCTTGAGGATTAAAGGGGGGAGGTCCATGAAATCCATGGTTTGGGTTTGGCCTAAAAGGACTCTCTGGATGCCTTTGAGGTGATGGATTCTGATTAAAACTATGAAAATTTCCTCTGGGTACGTGAAGTCTATTTTGGAACTCTCTACCTGAATTTGGATGAAACCCACTATTATTCTGGTCTTCTAGGGAATTAAACCGTCCTTGGTTGTACTGTGGATTTTGAGGGGGAGGAATATGTGGATTATATTGTGGAGCTCTTGTCTCATTTATTTTTTCCCTTCTTATAGCACCTCTTCCTTGACCACCAGAGTTAGAAAAATTTGTATTTTGATTTTGACGCTCAGTCGTAAATTCCCTATCAAGGTGTTGATTGAATTCCCTTGTTCTTGGTGGTAGACCATCGTATCTCGGCATTGGATCTGACCACATGGCATCTACATTTTGATTAGGACGGAGAAAGGGGGTGGCTCCAGTGACATTAGCAATATGCTTGTTTTCATCTCTTTCAAAATTATTTTTCGTGTTCCCCCTATAAGGCCCTCTCCAGCCCCTGCCTCTTCCGCCTCTCTTATTTCCTCTACCTCTGTCCGTTTCCATCTCAAATAATTTTGAATCTTTTATGTGGTATAATCTATGGATGAGATTCTCCTTTTTCTGTGACACCTGAAACAAATCAACATCTGTCTTACACAAGAAAACCATTTGTTGATTTTGGTTCCAGAGTTCATAAATCTAAATCAAACAAAGTGAAGGGTCATTCCATATCAACTCAACCAAGCTAAAACACCAATAGCCTCAGAATTTGATGAAACTTGGTACATTTGTTCCTTTAGTATAGATAAACAATCATACCAAGTTGTATTTACTTATCTCTAACTGTTTCCATTTTAGACCCCTTTAAAGTAATTATTAATATGCCGGCCACCACTCATCCGAGGCCACGGATAGACTGTGTCGTATGCAAGAAAAAACAACACATCTTCAATATTTATCAATACATCTTCATGACAATTTGGAGTTTAACTAATTGAAATATGGTGATTTCAGAAAAAAATGTATAAACCCTCTAAGTCTTACTATGTTTTAACCATAAATCATAAATTTTAATTGTTGTAATTTTTAAAAAGTGATTACAAGGATTGGCGCTCGAGGTAATATCTACTTAAGGGATTGGAATAATCAAACAAAACCTTTTTATTACATGATCCCAAAGATATTATCTACCATATCCAACAATAAAATTAATGGCTTTTTTATTCCTTCATATTTATAAATTAACATATTTCAGAAACGCATAATTTTTCAGAAAAAAATAATAATTGCATGCTAATTTATCCCATTGGTTATTTAATAATAATTAGTTAACAAATATAAACTGTTTTAACTATCAATTTAGTACGGTATTACCACTTTGATGAAACAATGTTAAAGGTAAAATTTTATTTGTACAAGTGTCACAAATAAACATACTTATCAAAAACAGGTATGGAAAATGTAGAAGAGCTGACTGATGATGATAAAACTCTTATTAAAGTATGACTTGATTCAACAAATCCATTATACACAATCTGTTTGCACCATAAAGCATTATATTTAACCCAATTTGAATCTCTACAAAGGGTTTGTTCTGATCCTCTAAAAAAAACATTAAAAACCTGTAAAATACTCCCTTACAGTTGTCCTTATGCAATACTGCAAACAAATAATTTCTAAGGGCAACAAAGTTAATCCAGTACAGAAATTGTGTTCTTAATGTAGGAGTTTAATCAATAAGAAAGATGACAGTAATGAAGATATGGTTTATGTCTCTGATGACAATACTACTGATGATGAAACTTTACCCCCACAAGTTATCATACATTTAGAAAAAAGAAGTTGTTGATAAGTTAAATTCACCTCTCACTGAAGTTGGGTGTTCTCCTTTCAAGTTGCATGCTCTTGGTGAATATAGTAACATTTATTAAGTTAAACAGAAATTAGAAAATTGTCAAGGAAAAGTAAAAGACAAACTTGAAAAGGCATTAAACATAGTTACCTAATCAAAACGTATAACAAGTCGTTCATATAATTGTTAGGTAAAACAAAGTGCAAATGACATGGACAAGTTAATTGAAGTCATGACAGAAAAGCTGAAAATTGTTAGTAAGGCCAAACAGATCCAAATCCTCACAATACCTGCTTCTCTTGAGTGGACAAGGAAGAAAATTAGAGAAACATTGTAAGTCTCAGACTACGCAGTTCGCCAGGCTTAGAAGCTTTTTAAAGAGAAAGGCGTTTTAGGTGAACCTGCCCCTAAACGTTGCAAGAAATTAAGTTCTGAAACAATCGACTTAAGTGAGATGTTTTAATCAAGATGACGAACAGACTAGAATTTTACCAGGCATAAAAGATGAGTTAGCATTGGAAAAAATATGAAAGGAAACGTTTAATTTTAAGTAACCTAATGAAATGTATTCTTCTTTTAAATGGCAACATCCTAGTATCAAGATAGAATTTTCTAAACTTTGTTCATTGAGACCAAAGTGGTGTGTTTAACACGTTGGATGCGGAGGACGATAATTCCCGCCCTCTAATTAACACTGAATCTTATATGATTTTCATGTTTAAACATGTTTGTAAGCATTGATCGTGTTAAGCAGTCTCTAGTGGAACTCATTCTGTGTGTAGCTGCACCCACCATCAGAATGCCAAATTACATATTGAGGCAACAGTTTTTGATGAAGGCTATACAATGCTCACCAAAATTTTGTTAAATGTGAAGATGCTAGTAGAGGGTGTTTTTTATGGCACTGCAATAAATTTCCTACAAAAGATAATCTTTCAAATTTTTCAAAATCAAAATTTGAAGATTACGATGACAGTGAAAGATATAGAAAATGAAGTGAGAAGGAACTTATCAAAGCAACTTGGGTCTAAAAAGAGATTTGTTATGTATCAGGTATGTTAACAAAACTAAGTAAATATTGTGTTCCAGTAAATAATATTTGTTATGATACCTCTCATGGTATTTAATACCCCCGTAGCAGCAAACCTGTGTACTCAGCGAATTTCCAATGCATATACATGTATCTTAATACCACATAAAACCAAATACCAAGTTTCATCAATATACATTCATAAATAAACGATTTATGACATTTTAATTATTCTCCATAAGAATAAAATGGCAGCTGAGTATGCAGGTTTGCTGAAGTAAGGCACACAAAAAATGGGGTTTTATACAAATATCAATATAACTTAAGTAGGTAAAGCCACATACCAAATTTTATTAATTTATGTTCATAATTAAGGGAGATAACACGTTACTTCCATAAGAATAACATGGGGGCTGAGTACGGAGGTTTTGCTGCTACGGGAACTATAGGCAAAAAAATATTTTTTTAGTGCAAATATCAATAGACCACAACGATATGAAGCAATATACCAAGTTTCAACAGGATAAGTTGATAAATAAGTGAGATATACAATTTTTCTTACTCTCCATAAGAATAACATTGGACAACATACTGTGTTTAGCACTTTCGATATCTCTGTAACCATTTGACGTAGAGCAATTATCAAAACACCAAATTGTGCGTCTTTTTAAGCTGATTCCAATGGAAACAACTAAAATTTGACTTTTTCAAAAATTATATGTAAAACACTAAAAAAAAAACATTTTTGGGGTACAAACCCCCCCCCAAAAAAAAAAAACCTTCAGATAGGTCGATCTGTCCGGTTTTCGAACTTAAAGTCATAAATGCTACTTTACACGTTCATACCAAATTTTGTCAAAATCGGATTATTTTTATGAGAGTTATCGCTATAGTTATAGCTTCTTCCCTACAGGGGAAATTCGCTAAAACCATATACAGTATTATTTTTTCTGAAAAATGATGTATTTCTGAAATTATAATAAATATGAAGGAATAAAAAAGCCATCAATTTTATTGTTGAATATGGTAGATAATATCTTTGGGATCATGTAATAAAAAGGTTTTGTTTTATTATTCCAATCCCTTAGGTAGATATTACCTTGAGGGCAAATCCTTGGAATCACTTTTCAAAAATTGCAAAAATTAAAATTTATGGTAAGAATGTAGTAAGACTTAGAGGGTTCATAACAAATTTGTTTCTGAAACCACCATAATTCATTTAGTTAAACTACAAATGTTCATGAAGATCTGTTGATAAATATTGAAGATATGATTTTTTTCTTGCAAACGACACAGTCCATCCTTGGATGAGCGGAGTGGCGGAAGCCGGCATATTAATGAAAACTTTAAAGGGCTCTAAAATGGAAACTGTTAGAGATAAGTCAATAAAACTTGGTATGATTGTTTATCTATACTAAAATAACAAATGTATTAAGTTTAATCAAATTCTGATGCAATGGGTGTTAAAATGATTTGTTTGTGGTTGATTTGATATGGAATGACCCTGCAGGTACAATGTTGTTTAACTGTCGGTGCGCCCATTGACACCATACATGACGCTACTGACACCCTGATTCAAAGCAGTAATTAAGTTGTTGTATAAATAGAATATATAGGAATAACAGATAATATAGATATTTTCTTATTTACAGATCGTTGTTCGATTATATAATGACAGGATATTTTTCAATATTTTAAACACTTGAAAACTTGCAAATTTAAGTAACCCGACCTACTAATATATAAACAAAAAGCAATTGTGATTTTAGAACTTAAAAAGATAAATTTTGAAATGATGTTTGGTGACATATGTTCATAACTTTTATACTAGCAAACATTTAACATGTATAACTATCTAGACAATACATAAGGCTACAAGAAATAAATATAAACAATTAACATCATAAAATAAAGGATATACAGAGAATTGCAGGCTTATGGAATTATTCATGCTACGATTTTGACCTGCACTCTGGTGGAGAATGCACCAACAAATAACATCATCAACATATCGATACCAATATTTAATTTTCTTGTAGAATGGATTGGAGTTATTTGCTATTTTATTTGATTCCATTTCGTGCATATAATACAACAGACGTCATAATTCCTTCACAATCAAATCATCCTTGGCAGCATAAAATAGCCACATTTCATTCATTAACTCATCGGCTTATTAATATACCACTAAGTAAAGAAAATTTCAGAAAAGAAAAAGAAGTAATAATGTATTTAGCTAAAACTAATGGATATAACCCTAATGTGATAAATAAATTGATCAAAAGAAAAATTGAGAAACGAACGATCAGAAAAGATACAACATCAAACGAGAATTCTAAATTTATATGCGTGCCCTACAATGCATATATGAACAAAGCCATTAGAAAAACATTTAAAAACTCAAACTTCAAAATTAGCTATAAAACTAAAAACAATATATTTAAAATGATAAACAATAAAATTTCAAATCGTCCACAAATTCAAGCTCAAGACTACAACCAACCTGGAGTATACAAAATAAATTGCAGTGATTGCAACAGCTACTACATCGGGCAAACTAAGAGAAATTTTAAAATTCGTTTCAAAGAACATATTCAAGCACTGAGATCAAAGAATGCAACAACAATGAAATCTAATTTTGCTGATCATCTACTAAATTCAGGTCATAACTACAAAAATTTAGAAGAAAATTTAAACATTCTTGAATATGAAAGGAGATCGGAAAAACTAAACGTTAAAGAAGAAATGCATATCTATTTTAACTACAAAAAAGATGCACCAAACATGCTAAATAGTATGCAAATAAAACAGCAGCATTCCTTATATGATAAAATCAAACAAATAAGAGGACAAAAGAAATAGATTTATTTAATATAGTATATATACATTTATATAAAACAAATTAATTTTGATTTAGGACCATATGATTAGATTAATTTATTTTATACAGATGTTTTTTTACTTATACAACATTTTGTGAGGTTATATTGACTTTGAAAATGGCATCATTGCCGAAACATGTCAGTCAAAAAATAATAAAATAATAAAGATCTTAAAAAAGGGTGTTTGTTTTTTAAAATGTTAATATTATTATTATTATCAGCAGCCCTAATCAATCAGAAATATTCAATATATATATATATATATATATATATATTTATATTGCATTCATTTGTTAGGGCTACTAATATAATAATAATCAAATGAAACATTTTTCAACTGAGTACCCTTAAGGAATTTCTTTATTTTTATTTTTATTTTTAAGACTACATGTTTCGGGACATAAGCCCATCATCATGGTCAACAAATACCTAACCTAGTTTTATGATATTAAAAATATTACAAAAACAGACATATGAGGAAATTACTTAGCAGATGTTTCACTTTGATGAACAAGTTTTTTATCTATATCTATTCTCATTTTCCTTAGCTTTTCAAATATTGGATTACTTGTATTAATTTGAGTATTTAGTAATTCTTGAGGCATTTCTTTGTGAGCGATAAAGATATTCAATTCTTCTGCTGAGTTCATTTTCTCACCTTTGGACATATAGTTTATTATCTTTAAATTCTCGTCTATGTTCTTATAACTATGGTTTGTTGTCAGGAGATGTTCAGCAAAATTGGATTTCATTGAGGTTTTGTTATTGCTTCTTAGTGCTTGTATATGTTCCTTAAACCTTGACTGAAATGATCTACCTGTCTGTCCAATGTAAAATTTGTTGCAATCTGAGCATTGAATTTTGTAAAGTCCGGATTGAGTATAATCATTCTTTCTTCTGGAATCTTTTTGAGAGTATTTGTCAATCATTTTAAATGTGTTGTTTCGGGTGGTATAGCTTAAAGTTAAGTCGGTTCTTTCAAACGTCCTGCGAATAGCTTTGTTAATCTTAGTATTATAAATGTTTCATTTGATTATTATTATATTAGTAGCCCTAACAAATGAATGCAATATAAATATTAAAATGGCTAACAACCAAACTAACATTCATAAGTACAAATACCTAACGCTGAAGACATTAAGCATTAATGAAGATATTAAATTTAATAAGAAATGCTTGTCAAATAATGTGATACCAAATTATGTCCAATTACATACAAAATGTAAATCAAAAGCTGCACTGAAAACATTGGAAGTAGCAAAAAAGATTTGGATTAAAGAAGAAATCAACAGTTTGTATGAAAAACTAGAACATGTTAAGAAAGAAAAAGAAGAAATATATAGAAATATAATATCCCAATACCATCAAGAAAGTGTTGAAGAAATTGAAAATTATATCGAAGACTGGATTGATCCAATAATAAAACAGAAAAAGAAACCCAGAAAAAGAAAATTAAGAAACTTTTAGCTAATCAAGGAAATGAAATTAAGATTGACAACCTAGAAAATATACCACAATTCTACCCGAAAGTTCAAAATTTAACAAATATCGAATTAAACAATGATGAAAATATTATGTTGGAAAAATCTCTGAAATATAACATCAACCTTGACCACAAAAATTATATCATACAAGATGAACTAATTAACATTGATGTTTCTATCAAAAACGCTGAAAAAGAAATGCAAGAACCCTTAAAACATGCATTTATTCATGAACTCAACAAAATAAAATTGGAAATTAAGAAACCATCCATTATTAACAAATCACAACAAGATATGAAACTTATAAATTCCATAGCAAATAAATTAAAAGATAATGATGCAATAATTTGTAAAGCAGACAAAGGAAATACTACAGTTATTATCAATAAAGAAGACTACGAGAACAAAGTACAACAATTTATCGATAATAATAGTTTTAAAATACTATCAAAAGATCCAACAAAAGAATTTTCAAAGAAAACTAATAGTATAATAACGAGCTGCAAAACAATACCGAAAGATGAACAATATCAACTTAAAGTTATAAATCCAAGAGCCCCAAAGCTTAAAGGACAACCTAAAACCCACAAACCTGATATTCCAATGAGGCCCGTAGTTAACTTTCAAACAGCTCCAACTTACAACCTATGTAAGTTTTTAAACAATAAAATTAAGAATAGCTTAATATGGGAAAATAATTACTCAGTAAAAAGCACTGTAGATCTAGTTAACCAAATCAAAGATATAAATATTCCAGATGATTGCATATTCATATCATTCGATATAAAAGACATGTACACGAACATTCCTCCTGATGAAACAGTCAGAATATTAGAAGAAGATCTAAAGAAAAATAACACACTTAGTCATCAGAGCATTAAGGATTTAATTAAACTCACAAAAATATGCACCAATCAAAACTATTTTGAATTTAAGTCGACCTTTTACCAACAAGAAGATGGATTGGCAATGGGATCACCTCTCTCAGGACTACTTTCTGATATCTACATACATCATCTGGAAACCAATAAAATATTAAACGAATCAAACCCTTCAATGAACAAGATTATATATTGGTATAGATACGTCGATGATGTACTTTGTCTATTTCAAGGTAACGAAACTGAGGGTCACGAACTTTTGACTTTCCTTAATTCACTATCAGAAAGAATCAAATTCACAAAAGAGGTACAAAAAGATAGTATAAATTTCTTAGATCTGACAATTTCTAATCAAAATAATCACCACAACTTTAATATATATAGGAAAGCCACTCAAACAGACCTATTAATTCCTTCAGCGTCAAATCACCCGTGGAAGTATAAAATGGCTGGATTACGCTCAATGGTGAATCGATTATTAAATGTGCCTCTTAATAAGAATGAATATAATAAAGAAAGAAATGTGATTAAATACCTAGCACAAAAGAATGGTTACAAACATGAAATTGTTGATAAAATGATTAGGAACATCAAAAATAAAAAAGCTAAAAACATCAACACATCAAACGAAAACCATCAGAAACGTTTTATAAAGGTTCCATATAATACTAAGATTAACAAAGCTATTCGCAGGACGTTTGAAAGAACCGACTTAACTTTAAGCTATACCACCCGAAACAACACATTTAAAATGATTGACAAATACTCTCAAAAAGATTCCAGAAGAAAGAATGATTATACTCAATCCGGACTTTACAAAATTCAATGCTCAGATTGCAACAAATTTTACATTGGACAGACAGGTAGATCATTTCAGTCAAGGTTTAAGGAACATATACAAGCACTAAGAAGCAATAACAAAACCTCAATGAAATCCAATTTTGCTGAACATCTCCTGACAACAAACCATAGTTATAAGAACATAGACGAGAATTTAAAGATAATAAACTATATGTCCAAAGGTGAGAAAATGAACTCAGCAGAAGAATTGAATATCTTTATCGCTCACAAAGAAATGCCTCAAGAATTACTAAATACTCAAATTAATACAAGTAATCCAATATTTGAAAAGCTAAGGAAAATGAGAATAGATATAGATAAAAAACTTGTTCATCAAAGTGAAACATCTGCTAAGTAATTTCCTCATATGTCTGTTTTTGTAATATTTTTAATATCATAAAACTAGGTTAGGTATTTGTTGACCATGATGATGGGCTTATGTCCCGAAACATGTAGT
This sequence comes from Allygus modestus, assembly GCA_963675035.1. Taxonomy (NCBI): domain Eukaryota; kingdom Metazoa; phylum Arthropoda; class Insecta; order Hemiptera; family Cicadellidae; genus Allygus; species Allygus modestus. Next base: position 30,802,160 of record OY776116.1, read on the forward strand.
CTTAAAAATAAAAATAAAAATAAAGAAATTCCTTAAGGGTACTCAGTTGAAAAATGTTTCATTTGATTATTATTATATTAGTAGCCCTAACAAATGAATGCAATATAAATATTAAAATGGCTAACAACCAAACTAACATTCATAAGTACAAATACCTAACGCTGAAGACATTAAGCATTAATGAAGATATTAAATTTAATAAGAAATGCTTGTCAAATAATGTGATACCAAATTATGTCCAATTACATACAAAATGTAAATCAAAAGCTGCACTGAAAACATTGGAAGTAGCAAAAAAGATTTGGATTAAAGAAGAAATCAACAGTTTGTATGAAAAACTAGAACATGTTAAGAAAGAAAAAGAAGAAATATATAGAAATATAATATCCCAATACCATCAAGAAAGTGTTGAAGAAATTGAAAATTATATCGAAGACTGGATTGATCCAATAATAAAACAGAAAAAAGAAACCCAGAAAAAGAAAATTAAGAAACTTTTAGCTAATCAAGGAAATGAATTTAAGATTGACAACCTAGAAAATATACCACAATTCTACCCGAAAGTTCAAAATTTAACAAATATCGAATTAAACAATGATGAAAATATTATGTTGGAAAAATCTCTGAAATATAACATCAACCTTGACCACAAAAATTATATCATACAAGATGAACTAATTAACATTGATGTTTCTATCAAAAACGCTGAAAAAGAAATGCAAGAACCCTTAAAACATGCATTTATTCATGAACTCAACAAAATAAAATTGGAAATTAAGAAACCATCCATTATTAACAAATCACAACAAGATATGAAACTTATAAATTCCATAGCAAATAAATTAAAAGATAATGATGCAATAATTTGTAAAGCAGACAAAGGAAATACTACAGTTATTATCAATAAAGAAGACTACGAGAACAAAGTACAACAATTTATCGATAATAATAGTTTTAAAATACTATCAAAAGATCCAACAAAAGAATTTTCAAAGAAAACTAATAGTATAATAACGAGCTGCAAAACGATACCGAAAGATGAACAATATCAACTTAAAGTTATAAATCCAAGAGCCCCAAAGCTTAAAGGACAACCTAAAACCCACAAACCTGATATTCCAATGAGGCCCGTAGTTAACTTTCAAACAGCTCCAACTTACAACCTATGTAAGTTTTTAAACAATAAAATTAAGAATAGCTTAATATGGGAAAATAATTACTCAGTAAAAAGCACTGTAGATCTAGTTAACCAAATCAAAGATATAAATATTCCAGATGATTGCATATTCATATCATTCGATATAAAAGACATGTACACGAACATTCCTCCTGATGAAACAGTCAGAATATTAGAAGAAGATCTAAAGAAAAATAACACACTTAGTCATCAGAGCATTAAGGATTTAATTAAACTCACAAAAATATGCACCAATCAAAACTATTTTGAATTTAAGTCGACCTTTTACCAACAAGAAGATGGATTGGCAATGGGATCACCTCTCTCAGGACTACTTTCTGATATCTACATACATCATCTGGAAACCAATAAAATATTAAACGAATCAAACCCTTCAATGAACAAGATTATATATTGGTATAGATACGTCGATGATGTACTTTGTCTATTTCAAGGTAACGAAACTGAGGGTCACGAACTTTTGACTTTCCTTAATTCACTATCAGAAAGAATCAAATTCACAAAAGAGGTACAAAAAGATAGTATAAATTTCTTAGATCTGACAATTTCTAATCAAAATAATCACCACAACTTTAATATATATAGGAAAGCCACTCAAACAGACCTATTAATTCCTTCAGCGTCAAATCACCCGTGGAAGTATAAAATGGCTGGATTACGCTCAATGGTGAATCGATTATTAAATGTGCCTCTTAATAAGAATGAATATAATAAAGAAAGAAATGTGATTAAATACCTAGCACAAAAGAATGGTTACAAACATGAAATTGTTGATAAAATGATTAGGAACATCAAAAATAAAAAAGCTAAAAACATCAACACATCAAACGAAAACCATCAGAAACGTTTTATAAAGGTTCCATATAATACTAAGATTAACAAAGCTATTCGCAGGACGTTTGAAAGAACCGACTTAACTTTAAGCTATACCACCCGAAACAACACATTTAAAATGATTGACAAATACTCTCAAAAAGATTCCAGAAGAAAGAATGATTATACTCAATCCGGACTTTACAAAATTCAATGCTCAGATTGCAACAAATTTTACATTGGACAGACAGGTAGATCATTTCAGTCAAGGTTTAAGGAACATATACAAGCACTAAGAAGCAATAACAAAACCTCAATGAAATCCAATTTTGCTGAACATCTCCTGACAACAAACCATAGTTATAAGAACATAGACGAGAATTTAAAGATAATAAACTATATGTCCAAAGGTGAGAAAATGAACTCAGCAGAAGAATTGAATATCTTTATCGCTCACAAAGAAATGCCTCAAGAATTACTAAATACTCAAATTAATACAAGTAATCCAATATTTGAAAAGCTAAGGAAAATGAGAATAGATATAGATAAAAAACTTGTTCATCAAAGTGAAACATCTGCTAAGTAATTTCCTCATATGTCTGTTTTTGTAATATTTTTAATATCATAAAACTAGGTTAGGTATTTGTTGACCATGATGATGGGCTTATGTCCCGAAACATGTAGTCTTAAAAATAAAAATAAAAATAAAGAAATTCCTTAAGGGTACTCAGTTGAAAAATGTTTCATTTGATTATTATTATATTAGTAGCCCTAACAAATGAATGCAATATAAATATTAAAATGGCTAACAACCAAACTAACATTCATAAGTACAAATACCTAACGCTGAAGACATTAAGCATTAATGAAGATATTAAATTTAATAAGAAATGCTTGTCAAATAATGTGATACCAAATTATGTCCAATTACATACAAAATGTAAATCAAAAGCTGCACTGAAAACATTGGAAGTAGCAAAAAAGATTTGGATTAAAGAAGAAATCAACAGTTTGTATGAAAAACTAGAACATGTTAAGAAAGAAAAAGAAGAAATATATATTCGCACAAAAAATTGATTTTTTGTTGATAATCCCGTAGCAGCGAACCTGCGTACTCAGCCCCCATGTTATTCTTATGGAGAATAAGTAAAATGTAATGACTCCCTTAATTATGAACATAAATTAATAAAACTTGGTATGTGGCTTCACCTTGTTGAGTTATATTGATAGTTGCATAAAACCCATTTTTTTGGTTCCTTGTTGCAGCAAACCTGCTTACTCAGCTCCCATGTTATTCTTATAGAGAATAATTACAATGTTATATAATGCTTACTTATGATTGAATATTGATGAAACTTGGTATGTGGCTTCAACTAGTTAAATACTATTTATATTTGCATAAAAAACATTTGTTTGTGTTCCTTGTTTTAGCAAACCTACGTACTCATCACCAATGTTACTCTTATGGAGAATAATTAAAATTGTATATATCGCTTATATGTGAATATATTTTGATGAAACTTGGTATGTGGCTTTATATGGTATTAAGACATATATTATGCATTGGAAATTCGCTGAGTACGCAGGTTTGCTGCGACGGGGGTATTTACTGATTACTGCTGATAACTAAATATGAATACAAGTAGGCCTACTGTAAAATTACGGCTCCACTGTTCCAGGACTCTACTGGTTATAGGACCAGAATCCGGTGATAGTAAGTAATTAAAAGGGCCTGAAAATATAACTTAATTACAAATTTAAAAGCTGTTCACCTACCGAAAATACCACGGTGAGGATACGAAACAGCTGTTGATATGTTGTATTGTCTCAGTGTTTGGTTCATTGCACTGTAAAGTTAAAATAATTTATGTGCTTATTATTATTATTTTTCTGGTTTGAATTTACGGAATAAGATTATAGGCCTAGTTATTTATAAATAGTTACTATTTATATGTCAATCCATATAATGAAAAAGTTGGCAGCGAAATATGAGCAGCCAGCTGGCACCCGAACACTCGAGTGGCTAGGACTGAAAGTGCGTAGAATATTCCGAGCGGTCTGCAACTGCGCTGCAGCCAGCAGTGCTGGCCATCCAATCGCAAAAAGTTAACCATCAGATTTCACCATTCCCATCCACCTTATAGATCCCATTACTATTGAATAATCTTTTTGATGTATATGAAACAGTCTTAACACTTTAAATATTAAACATTACTTTTTGGGAAAGTTTAATTTATAGAAAGTAACCTGTTTTCTTGGCAACTATCATATCTGTCTGTCATATCTGTCTTGTCATATCAGTCTGTAACTGTGAAGAGCTGGTGATAATCAATAGGTTGTTCCATCCATATCTCTTCCGATAAGATTACCGTGTATGTGAATATATGGCTGTGAATATGGTGACCAAAATATACTACTTGCTTACTAACAAGTTATTTTCAGAGAAACTTTGCTCATTAATTTGGAAAATTCAATAGCAAAATACATCAGAGGACGTTATAGACATAAAGCTCAAAAGTAGAAGATTGAAACTTTACAAGACGAAATAGAAAATAAAATTAAAAAACTGTTCAGTAACACTTTAGAATGAGTCCCCACTACCAGTTATTCAACCCCTTTATCTAAACCTGAAACTCAACCGACGGTATTTTTGGTAGTAACTTAAAACGAAGATTTTATATCAATAAAAACCAGTGCCGGCAGGTAATTTTTTAGGCTGAACCAAAAGTATGAAATACTTGGCTTGTTTTAGTAGCCAAAAGTATGAAATGTTAGGTAGCAATTAAATGTCAGATATTTTCCAAGGCAAGAAGTCTTGATAAGGGATAAATTAGTCATTTTTTTAATCTCCCCTATAGGGTCTTTCTCATTACCTATAAACTATTACCACAGTCTAGTGCCTTGCATTATTGCTCTGCTCAACTGGTTCCCAAGATAGATAATAAAAGAGCTAAACACAGTATATTGTCTAGTGCTATTCTTATAGAGATTTTAAGCAGAATGTTATATCTCCCGTTATTAAAAACATAAATTTTAATAAAGCTTGGTATATGGCTTCACTTGGTTGAGTTGCATTGGTATTTATATAGAAACCCATTTTCTCTTCCATGTTGCAGAAAACCTGTATGAGTGTATATTCAGCCCTAATGTTATTCATATATAGAAATAATAAAATGTTACATAGATTAACACATATTTATGATAATACTAGCTGTCATTAGCCCGTCAAAAATGACGGGCTTAAACAAACTAAAGAAGTATTGTTCACTAGTTAACGGATTCCGTGATCCGTTCCCGCTCCACTACACCACTGGTAATGGTTACAACTGATCTGATTCAGTACCTGCTTTAGGGCAGTGCAGACCGTGCTCCAGCACGGGGCGCGGTGCTTTTTGGGGGGCGGTTGGCGCTCAGCGCTCATGCGTGGTACGGGGTGGGGGGCGTAGTCCATAGCATTAAAATAAAGTATTTGTAAATATATCAAAACCCGACTTATTTTGTAATTTTTTTATTTATTAGTATTTTAAGTTGTTGAAAGGCATTATTGGGAAGAAAGTTATATAGCCTCTTCATCATGATACACCTTCACTATACTTTAACATTAAATTTACACATCAGGTAACAAAACTTCCGCTTCCCTCTATTCCAATCGAGAAATTGTTTTGACGTCCATCGTTTTGTGACTTCAGAGCATTCTGATTGGTATTGAGTGTGAATAAAAATCGCAAGAAAATTGCAATGTTACACGATGCAACTAGTTGTTTTAATCCGCCCCCTCTTAGATTATTTTAAACTACTTCCTAGATGAGGAGAAATATGGTTTGGGAATTGGAGGGTATTTGAAGTTACAATGATTCAAGTTTAATATTGCTATTATATGTAAGAAAGGGGGAAATATGATGTGCCCCCTCAGATGTTGGCGCCCGTCGATAGTTACTTGTAATGTCCCCTCCTACAGCTTTACTTTAAAGAATATAGTTTATCGTTCCGTCCGTTTAGTACCATTTCAATCAAGTTTTTAATCGTTAACTAGATTCAAGATTCAAGATCTTTATTAGTCGTTAAACACAATACAATAGTGCAATAGACATTGTCAACATTTAATTAACTTATATGCTCAAGCAAACTTCTTAGCTAAACATACACATCGTCCTCTAAGGGCTAAATAACAAAGTAATTAACATGTACAAATAAATAAATAAAAATCTCAAGGTATCCAAACAAACTGCATAACTAAACACAGATAACAACTTCTAAGGCTAAATAACAAAGTAATTTATATTTATAAACAGGTTAAAACCTCAAGTTAGTCATACAACACGAAAAATAATCATTGACTGGATAAAATGCTTCTAATTTAAGCCAGTCACTTAACACTGTCTTGAATTTTTTCATGTTTACTGCCCATGCATCATGAGGCAATTTATTAAACAATTTTATTCTCATACATAAATGACTACCGGTAGTGTTACCTACTCTTTTGTAATGTAACTTGTAACAAGTCTAGTGAATGCCCTATCCTTGTATCATAGCTATGTATATCCTGCCTAAGTGTGTAGCTTAATAAGTTTTCTTTAACATTCAACAGACAGCTATAAATATACAAACATGGCAAGATCATAATTAAGTCTTTAAAAAAAGGTAGACAAGCTACTATTGGATGTTATGCCTTTAATAATTCGCAATGCTTTCTTCTGCCATATAAATTCTTTGTTTGAGTCAAAACTGTTACCCCATAGCATTATTCCGTATGTTAAATGGGAGTGGAAGAAAGCCTAGTAAGATGTTAACAACATTTCACCACTTACACAATATTTTAATTTTCAAAGCAAAAACGTGACTCTGGCTAACCTTGCACAAAGAGTTGATATGGATATTCCAACTTAACCTAGAATCTAAATGTGTGCCAAGTAATTTTGCAGACCCATTATTATGCTTATTTACAAGTGATGTGTCCAAAGAAAAAATTACATTTTCCGTTTTACTGTTATTCACAACTAAATAATTTGACTCAAACCATTGTACAGCCATTTCCATACCTAAAGCTTGTTCTATTCTTAAGTATTCTAGGTCTGCATTGGAATGAATCAGTGTCGTATCATCTGCGTACAACACTGATTTGCAATGCATATTACTGGCAAAAGCATTTATTGTAATAATAAACAAAAAAGGGCCCAACACCGAACCTTGTGGGACCCCAATTTTAACAGTTTTCAACTCTGATTTATCCTGACCTTGTACAACCATTTATTTTCTATTGTGTAAATATGAGTAACATAAATCTAGTTCCCTTTCTCTAACACCATAATGGTATAGTTTTTCCAATAGCAATTGGTGTACGATACAATCAAATGCCTTAGAAAGATCGATTAAAGAGGCAGATGTAATACATTTATTTCCAAAATTCAAAATTACATTTTCAACAACTCTTTCAACTGCTTTTACCATATTGAGGTTTGGAAGAAAGCCAAACTGCTCTTTACAAAGAAGATTATTCTGGACAAAAACTATACAACTGTTCATTTAAACAAAACTTAAAAACATTACTAAATATAGGAACACTAGTGATATAGGACGATAACTCGATGGACATAATTTCTTACCTTTCTTGAAAATTGGTAAAGTTTTGGTTATCTTAAATGCTTGAGGAAAAGTGCCATTTTGAAGTGCTAGGTTAAAAATATATTTCAGTGGTTCTACCATTGTGTTTATTATTTCTCTCAGTATTTTATTTGATAGTCCGTAATAATCATCACTTTTAGAGGAGCTTAACTGGGATACATATCTCAGAATATCCATATTTGTAACTGTTTTCCACTTAAAACTAACGTTTGACCTATCACAGTTTAGTAAATACTTATTCAGTAGTTCAATAGCATTCAGTAGTTTAATAGCATTACTAAAACAATTGTAACTAACTGTGTAATTTCGGAGCATTGGAGATGGTGTGGGAAATGTTAATATTAAAAATACAACTCATCATTATATAAATGAGATGAAACAGTATATCACTTTTGTATTGATTAAAAAACATGTTTACACACAACTTGAGTTTTTAGAGTCACTGGAATTGAACTTAATTAATTGCTCTAAACACTTTTAGAAGCTAAGATTTAATTAATGCACAACAAGTCGCACATAGTGAAGACTCGCCCTTTCTTGTTTCTCACTTTATTTGGTATTTGCACGGGCGCTGACAGACTGACGGGCCGCCACTGAACTGATTAATCAGTTAAAAATCACAAGTGATTAATCAGTTGTTAATCACTTTATATACAAATCTTCAAAGGCTCATAGTACCTACAAAATATCAAGGTCTGTAACGAGACGATAGAAATGGAAGAGTCAGGACCTCCCGCAGCGCCGTCCTCGCGCAGTAAAAATGTTTGGCGGGGAACTGGCGCTGTCCCCCCAACTCGCAGCCGCGAGTACTACACCAGGGAGCCACGCCTGGCTTTCCAGCATAAAATTATGGGCCCCTCAGAAACAATCATGTTGTGTACGGAAATTATAGTAACCTAACTTAACCGCCGCAGCACGCTGTTTAAGTTTTTAGACTAAACTTGTCCTCCACCACACGAAAATGTTTGATTTCATTCAGAACAGTATTTTTTTTTTGTGAAACGCGGTACAAATCTGGCAATTAAATTAAATTGTAAAAATTATAATTAATTAAAATATACGAGGTTTATAATTGTTGTATTTTAGGAGTATACGACAATTCAGATATTTATGTCAGTTGACAGAACTGCTGTTGTTATGTATGGAGTGGGGACGAGGGCATGGCTCCCTGGTGTAGTACTCGCGGCTGTGGGGTGGGGAGGTCAGCGCCAGTTCCCCACCAAACATTTATACTGCACGAGAACGGTGCTGCGGGAGGTCCTGACTGTTCCAATTCTGCGCTCCCTCTGAAACTTTTAGCCTCGGTAGATTTGTATACCCCAAAATGTACAGAGGATGTTAACCTATCCTTTGGATATATAACCTTAACAACATTTAGGCTTCAAGAACTGAGTAATGCTCGGTGGCATGGATAGACCTTTGTCGAGGGGGGTATCTCATTTGGGGATACAAAACAAAAAACTATATTTGTGACAAGTGCGGATACTCGTATACAAAATTGGAGTATGCAGGTTGACGTCCCCCTTAAATTCAAGTGGGATCCGGTGAAAAGCTCCTACACTCACGTAGTTTTTGTTGATGGGGCTGTGGCCATACTACAGGAGGCGGTGGAGTGGTACAGGCACCATTGTCACTACACTTCATTAAGCACTGTTTTTTTTTTGTGCCACCAACTATAGCAACACCTCCATTTTAAGTACCGTAACTTAGTAGCCAGCTAAAGTATCTGATACTCACAAATTAAAGTATCAAGTACAGAGTAATCATCAGTACATCCGGTAACTTATAACAGACTAATCCACCGAGTACTAATAATAAAAGAGTACAAGGAATCAGAAACGGCAGCCGGGACTCATTGATACAGCAACTAGATACTTTTGCGCCAATGTGAGAGCGCTATACTCAATCACATGACTTTAAATTATATAAGTGAGACATAACATCTGAAATTAGTAAATTCATAACTATAAGAATTAGGCCCATAAATGAAATTTACTTAGATGGTTTAGTTCTTGCCTAGTTAACACAAATTGTTAATAACCTAAAACATTTGTAACTCGGGCTCAGTTGGAGTACCGAAATGATTCCTATCAGGAATTATTGACAGGCCTACACATCCTAGACATGATCCATTGTTACAGAGAGTAATCATGATTACAAAGTAATCAATATTTGTAAACAGTGCTAAAAAGAACTTGGATCAGTTGTTATCAGTACTGGAAAGTATTCGAGTTTAGCATATCACTAAGACCTCCTAGACGTCAAGATCAAGGTCAGGTGCGCTAGTTGATTATATGGCCGCTGGGGGTGAGGGTAGACTGTTCGGTGACTCAAATCCGACCTGACGCGCAAATACCATGCCAGTGCAGTTCATCGACTATTTATTCAACGCGAACAAGATTCTTAACCCTAGCAGTGGCCAAAGGACGGCTCCCGTACTTTGGCTGTGTCGCCTTAAAGTGGCAGAGGACAGAAGCCGTCCTTCAGGGACCGAACATTTTGTAACGTAAAAAACCACTAATAATAAACTCAAAAGTGAACAATGTATATATCATTCGAAAGATAATATTCTGAACTTTCATTTTATCACATAAACGAACCCTACAGCAGCTATATAACAATATCACGATGATTATAAATCGAATGAATTTTTGGCGCGACGAGATTCCTGCAGCCGACGCTAGGAAAATGTCAAAACACGACTTTTTTGACATTATCCAGCTCTGGTAATTTTTGCCGCGGTAAGTTGCGGTTGGTACCAATGCACTCCTAAAGAGTTGTTATTCATTTTGGTATTGATTTTTAGATCCGACATATTGATTGGACAGATAATATGATTTTATGAAAACAGGTGTTTTTTGTTTCTTTGTGGAATGGCCAAAGGACAGCTCCTGTCCTTCAGGAAAAATCTGATTTATATCCAGTATAAGTTATAGTTACTAGTCAAATAATATTTTATTTTGAAGAGAGAGAAATGTAGAAGAATTTAGTTTTTTCATTGGCAGCACTGCTCCTAACATAATGTGTAACAGCTGCGATATATTTTGTGATATTGTTTCATGACTTTCGCATCTTATCTTGGGTTATTCCTTTGAACGTGTTAGGTAATGTATTTCCATGAAGTATCAGTAAATTAGGTATTATTTCGGAGTTCTAGTGTTAGTGAAGTGTTTGTGTGTATGGGTCAATACCACCAAATAGGATAACTTAGGTCTCCATAAGAAAAATTAAAAATTAAACTATATATTTTAAAAACTTTTATTGTTTTGATTAAAAAACCTTTTTTTCCTACCTTTCAACCCTATACTACATTCTAAATAATGTCAAGCCAACGACTGTAGTGTATAACCAATGCCAACGTAACCTGTACTTCTACACGTTAACATCGGTCTGGAGAAAATTGAGTGGGAAAATGGTTTTTTGCTATTGACAAGTAATGTCTCCGAATGTCCGTGGTTCAAGGCCGCGTAAAACTAATGGAGTATCCAGAAAAAGGTGCGGTGGTAAAAAGAGCGGGAATCATCTGATTTATTCTTCTAACGTTTGATAGTTTGTTTGATGAGTGTAGTTTATTCAGAAAAAGTTTTAGATTTTCTGAAATATCTACAAAACCAGGGGAGAAGTATATCGTACCTCAATTCACAAACTCTACAGTCACACTTATAAATCATAACATGTTATTATTTTATGAAAAGGCTAAATATATCATAACAAGTTAAGGTACTTTGGTATTATACGGATGCCACCCTTGTGCAGCGCGCTGCGGCAGTTATGTTAGGATGGGTTATAAAAATGATTGTAGGACTTTCCTTGTTTTGTTACGAATCGAATGATGGTACTTTGGTATTATACGGATGCCACTATTTTTGGTGGTTAAATTTTTACCGGATACAACGGATAACTACATAATTCGAAAATACCCCCGTCGCAGCAAACCTGCGGACTCAGCGAATTTCCAATGCATAATATTTGTCTGAATTCCACATAAAGCCGCAAACCAAGTTTCATAAAAATATATTCACATATAAGCGATTTTAATTATTCTCCATAAGAATAACATTGGTAATGAGTATGTAGGTTTGCTGAAACAAGGAAGAGAAACAATTGGTTTTTATGCAAATATAAATAGAATTTAACTAGGCGAAGCCACATACTAAGTTTCATCGATATTCAATCATAAACAAGCGATATATGACATTCTAGTTATTCTCCATAAGAATAACATGGGGGCTGAGAAAGCAGGTTTGCTGCAACAAGGAACAGAAACATGGGTTTTTATATAATTATCAATATAACTCAACCAAGTGAAGCTACATACCAAGTTTTATTAATTTATGTTCATAATTAAGGGAGTCAGTACATTTTACTTATTCTCCATAAGAATAACATGGGGGCTGAGTACGCAGGTTTGCTGCTACGGGAATATAATCAACAAAAAATCAATTTTTTGTGCAAATATCAATATACCAGTACTATTTGAAGCAACATACCAAGTTTCATCAACATACATTCATAATTAATCGAGATATCGAATTTGATTTATTCTCCATAAGGATAACATTGGACAACGTACTGTGTTTAGCACTTCGAATATCTCTGCAACGGTTGGGCGTAGAATCATAATTTAAACACCAAAATGATTGTTTTGTGGAACTGAACAGATTGGTAAAAGCAAATGTGAAGTTTACATTAAAATAAACGGAGGAAAAGCCAAAAACCTTTTTCCCATAAGATTAACATGGGAGATTTTATGAGCAGGTTTTTTTGGATTTTCTCCGCAACCACTTAACCTAGGTTAATAATTAAAAATACTTAAGCTCTATAACATGGTCAAAACCAAAATTAAGTTTCTAAAAAATTGTAGGGTGAAAAATGCAAAAAACTGATTTTTGGAAAATTTAAAACCCCCATAAACCCCCCTTCCCATGGTCCGATTTTTCTGGTTTTCGAACTTAAAGTCATGAATGTCATTTTACACATTTGAGCCAAATTTCATCAAAATCGGACGTTTTTTACTCAAGTTATCGTGTTAACGGACACATATATAGATATATATATATATAGATATATATATATATATATAGATATATATATATATATATAGATATATATATATATACATATATATAAATTTGAACGAATAGTGTTTTTGGCATCTGGGGACCTCAAAACAAAAAGTTATCATGGTCTCGGGCTTAAGTCTTACCATGAGACCTACGGTAATAGCTTCTTCCCTATAGGGGAAATTCGCTAAAACGTACTTTTATTGACTTACAGTACAAATTTTATATCATTCTGATGAGCGGTCTTTGTGTTGTGCCTCCCAAAAGGGAGCGATGTCCGCTAGGATCGTGTTGAATGCGTCGCCGCCGCTAGCAGCCAGACCCGATCGCCACAGGTACTCCGCCAAATATAAAACGCGCTGCGGCAGTTATGTTAGGATGGGTTATCATAAAAATACGTACGGTTTCCTCTTCATTTCGAGGTAAATCCCACACCAAAAGAACGTCACTCATTATGAAAATAAATGTAACGTAGTGCACGGCAATAAATCACTCATGACACTGACCCAGATACAGGCGGAGACAGGTGATGCGCCTCCTATTTGGAGGGGGTTTGGCGGCCGGAAGTATGACTCATCAGGTATCATTCGATTCGTAACAAAACAAGGAAAGTCCTACAATCATTTTTATGATAACCCATCTTAACATAACTGCCGCAGCGCGCTGCATAAGGGTGGCATCCGTATAATACCAAAGTACCCGAATGATACCTGATGAGTCATACTTCCGGCCGCCAAACCCCTTCCAAATAGGCCAAGATCAGGTCGTTGACCGGAGCGCGCGCATCACCTGTGACCGCCTGTATCTGGGTCAGTGTCATGAGTGATTTATTGCCGTGCACTACGTAACATTTGTTTTCATAATGAGTGACGTTCTTTTGGTGTGGGATTTACCTCGAAATGAAGAGGAAACCGTACGTATTTTTATGATAACCCATCCTAACTTAACTGCCGCAGCGCGCTGTATATCTGGCGGAGTACCTGTGGCGATCGGGTCTGGCTGCTAGCGGCGGCGACGCATTCAACACGATCCGAGCGGACATCGCTGCCTTTTGGGAGGCACAACACAAAGACCGCTCATCAGAATGATGTAAAATTTGTACAGTAAGTCAATAAAAGTACGTTTTTTCGAATTATGTAGTTATCCTTTGTATCCGGTAAAAATTTAACCTCCAAACATAGTGGCATCCGTATAATATCAAAGTACCCAAGTTAACAAGAACTAAACACAACCTCAAACCGTGGTTAGCCTATAAAGCTTAACTGAACGACTATTAAATATATTGTCTCGAATATACATATCGGTCACAAACAGATCTCTCACGTGACCGGTACTGTTAAGTGTGACCGATCTGCATATTCCAGACATTATTTTTCATTCAGTTAAGCTTTGTAGGCTAACCACGTTTTGAGGTTGTGTTTGGTTCTTGTTAACTTGATATGATATATTTAGCTTTTTCATAAAAGAATAACATGTTATGAGTTATAAGTGTGACCGTACTGTTTGTGAATTGAGGTACGTTATAATTCTTCTCTGGTTTTGTAGATATTTCAGGAAATCTATAACTTTAAAGTAACTTTCATATTTTATAGTAATGAATAGGTTTTATTATGTTACCTTTTAGTTGTATGTCACGAGAGTTTACCAAACGGTCACTGTTGTTACACGCCGATCACGTCTGTTACAGGCCGGTCACAGGGTAAAAATGCTAACTAAACGACGATAATATATTTGTATTCATATATAAATTTACATGAAACTGATGACGAAATGTATTCACATCTCACAATAGTAAAATCATTATTTTAAAATGTTTTCCAATGAATAAATTTTAGGTATTAGGTACCAAATTATGATGCACTTCCAACTTCAATACCATTTTCTAATTTTTAAAGGTTAAAATAATGGAATCAGGAAATAAATACATGTTATTTTTGTTGTTATTGTTTATTTAATGAAACATTCTGTCAGTTGTTTGTATAAAATGTCTTAAACTCATTTTTTGTGGGAGGTTAAGTGAGTGTGACCGATCCCTGATTTGGTAGGCCTACTGATAATTTTTGTTTTTCATATAAAAAATTAAAATTGAGCTAAGCTGCAGCATTGAAGTGTTCCCAACAATGTATGAGACTAAACAATCAATAATAAGAGGACAATTTGACAATTTTAATTTTAAAAATTGTCCTTAACCTAAATTATCCCATTTGGTGGTAATGACCAAATTTATGCATTAATTTATATTATGCATAAATATTACTGAAGTGTGACAAATAGTGTTTATAAAGTGTTGTGTTTACTCCTACATAGGCGTAGTGAAATTTGCCAGGTCCGCGACTATTTGTTTAGTGCTACATAACACATATAAAAACAATATTTACTCTAGGTGTTATACATTTTTATGAAGGTAATTGAATGTACTACAAAATGTTTATATTGGTTTGGGGGTACAAAATTTGGTAAAAAAGTTGTAGACTAAATATTGTGAAATCTCTTTTTTTCCAAATACACAAAAATAGCATAACATTCAGTTAAATATACATTTATTTATAATAGATAATAATTTTTTATCATCGACATTATGACTTTTTGGGATTCCTTACTTCATCAGCTTTACTAATATGTATATATCATTATTAGCATATACATATGTTACGTTACTTATTTACTACACAAAACAACACTGTGCAGTTTAAACTTTTATCGGTTTTGCCAAAAACTCCAGGTGCTTTTCTGAAAGTACTAGCCAAAAACTCCGGGCCTTTTTAATCAATTTTGCAAGGGTTTGGGCCTGTAAATTTTATGTTTTAGCAGATAGAGTTGTAATTATTTTGTTGTTTTACTCCTTATGAGTTTTCGAACAGTGAAACAATATTTGTAACTAAAAGAAAAAATAGTTTTTTTTTTTATTTTTAATTTAAAAAATATATATACTACATGTATTTTACATAAAAGTTAACTTTGAGGTGTAATAGCTAAAAAATAAACCATTGGCCCCCTCACATTATATTGATATTTTCAGATCCCCCATTTAGTTATAAACATGCACACAAAATGGCATGCATTTATCTCAAAAAACAAGCAAGTAAAAAGAAAAAAAATTAAAATTGTATTAGGCTCATTTACAAGCGGTCCTCAAAATTTTAGCTTTTATGTAACAAAAAAAATATAAATTTTTTACCCAGAAAATCTACTGCAACTTTGTTGTACAACTCTAACTATAACATAAAATGTCATAAAACATCCAAAAGTAAACAAATATAAAAATAACTATGCCTTAGGCTTAGCCTAGTCTGGGTCTAGCCTAGGCCTACGTCAGCTAGGCTAGATAAACGTCAAGTCGGTGATTTTGAAGTTCTACTTCAGAAGAAATATCATTGTAATTCATTTTAGACTAAATATAAACTGAATAGGCCTATAGCATATAAAAATAACCTACAACTTGAATAAACAACCAAATTTGTCGGTGTAAACAATAAACATCTGATTCTCAATTAAACCAAAACATATGGTGGGCATAACATCAACAAAACAACTCATCACACAAAAAAACGGCATAGAGTAGCCTAAATCAATACTGACTTCACAGTGATACTCCACAACTATCTGGCTTCCATTTATCACAAAGGTCGCATTTGGATATTTTATAAGGCTAGTAAAATTGGTTTCGCGGACGTTCAAAAAATCGGACCTCGAAGTTTTTCTCACATTTTGCGAACGGCCGATATATTGGACGTCGGAGTGCAAAGGGTTAAAGGCTTAAAATAGACCTATTACTGGATATTGATGTATCAAATTGAAAATACCGATAATACCTTGTTCAATTGGCCTATTCTTGAACAAGGCTTAATTTAGGTATAAAGGCCTACACCAAAATTATAACAAGTTTTCAATAAAATATGTTAACAAGAATTAAAAAACTGACACAAATTATAGGCTTCTTATATATTTATTATGTGTAGGCTTCTTTTGAACATGGGCCAGTACAAACAATTCTAACTTAACACTTCCATCACTGGAAGAATGTCCCAAGGAAAGTACAGTAGAAAATAATTTGAAATAGCCTAATCCCGTTGCAATAAACCTGTGTACTATGAGAATTTCCAATGCATATTTAAGTTACCATAACTTACCTTATGTGTATTGATACCACATACCAGTAAGGCCATTTACCAATTTGTATAAAAATATATTCACAAAAAAATAATATAACCATTTATATTCTTCATAAGAATAGCATTGGGGCTGAGTATGCAGGTTGGCTGCAACAAGGCACACACAATAATGGGTTTTTATGCAAATGTCAATAGTAGAACACAACTAAGTATATGTCAAGCCACATACCAAGTTTTGATAATTTATGTTCATGATTAAGGATTATCCATAAGAATAACATGGGGGCTGAGGACGAAGGCTTGGTTACAGGAACTATCAGCCAAAAATTAGTTTTCCACAACCAACTACCTAATGCAATTTAACTGTTAGGGTAGATTATAGCAATTGGATTATTGAACATGTTTACTCACGGTAAATACCATTTTACAAAAATGTGTATACTTTCTAAACTTTTAAGGCTAGAGGTTTTAGAGCTACCTACATAAAATATGGTACTTTGGTATTATACGGATGCCACTATTTTTGGAGGTTAAATTTTTACCGGATCCAAAGGATAACTACATAATTCGAAAAAACGTACTTTTATTGACTTACTGTACAAATTTTACATCATTCTGATGAGCGGTCTTTGTGTTGTGCCTCCCAAAAGACAGCGATGTCCGCTAGGATCGTGTTGAATGCGTCGCCGCCGCTAGCAGCCAGACCCGATCGCCACAGGTACTCCGCCAAATATACAACGCGCTGCGGCAGTTATGTTAGGATGGGTTATCATAAAAATACGTACGGTTTCCTCTTCATTTTGAGGTAAATCCCAAACCAAAAGAACGTCACTCATTATGAAAACAAATGTAACGTAGCGCACGGCAATAAATCACTCATGACACTGACCCAGATACAGGCGGTGACAGGTGATGCGCGCGCTCCGGTCAACGACCTGACCTTGGCCTATTTGAAGGGGGTTTGGCGGCCGGAAGTATGACTCATCAGGTATCATTCGATTCGTAACAAAACAAGGAAAGTCCTACAATCATTTTTATGATAACCCATCTTAACATAACTGCCGCAGCGCGCTGCATAAGGGTGGCATCCGTATAATACCAAAGTACCTAAAATATAACTTATTAGCTAATCCCGGGGATATTCTTCCCCTTGCAGCTAAAAATTACATTATTGTGGCCTATGCCTAAGGGGCCATTCCATGTCAAATCATCCAGCCAAATTACAATTTGACACCCAAGTTCTCAGATTTTTATGAAATTTTGTATACATTAAGTGTGTACAAAAATAAGAAAAAATGCAAAGTTTCACCAAATTCCATTAAGTAGTTTCAGAATTATAGTCGTTTAAAGTTTTAGAAAAATGTAATTTCCGATGGCAGTATGAGCGGGAAATCAGCTTGTATGTTTCCACGTTTTTCTAAATAACATTTATATTTATGTAGCTAGAGGCTTCAAACTTTATGAATTTGTCCTAAATTTAATGGAGAATCAGATTATACTATAAGTGTTGGCATTATAACTTTTCATCATTGTTTAAAAATTCGTAAAACCCAAAAATTATAGTTTTTTTCAAATTGTGACGTTTATGTAAAAAACAATCTTTGGCTAAAATCTCTCTCCAGATACCCTAATACAACCATATATCACTGAAAAGAGCATAACGTTTCCTTATAAATGGTGAAATAATATTTGTGGGTTTTCGTGTTCTAAAAGTTTTATTACAATGTAAAGTTAATAAATAAATTTTTGAATAGCGGAAAAGGTATTTTCATTGACAAAGACAGAGTTTGTGGTAAGGATGTTATAAAGTCAATAATATCTTGTAAAATATAGGACTATGGAGCTAAAATCATATGTAATACAATTTGCATGACATATTTTGTAATAACATAAGGCTTACTGTTGGATATAACACATTTACAACAAATAATTTTGTACAGTATGATGTCATTTTGAATTTAAATGTATATCCTTGTTAGCCTACGTATTACTGGAGAGCTGCATGTCAGTCTTAAAAGGTGAAATAATATTTGCAAGTTGTAGCATTACAAGAGTTTTAATACAATATAAAAATATGAAATGACATGGCTTAAGTGCTCCTTTTTTACCTCAATACTGAGGGTGTACTGATTTAGCTTACATTAAACAACCTCGTGAATTTATGATACCTACACAAAATATACAATATTTACATTTCATTTAGTTACTGCACTGGTTTACTTACTTCTTATCCAGATTTTCGTGGGAAAATTCTTCTGTTGTACAAAATGATAGTATATCTTCAAATTGTGTTAAAAGTTAAAAATTGTTAAATAGTTTTTAAAAGTCTTGGCTTGGTTCGAAAATAACTTGAAATGTAATTAAACACAATCACTGAAACTTAAAACTGATGACCGTCTATAGTGATATTTTAAAGTTGTCCCAGGCTGCGTTAATTTATTTTTGAGAGTCAGAATCAATCTTATAAGTTCAATCCAATTGTGACGTTACCACTGGAGGTTTTACTTTACAAAGGAGATGAGGTGGTGGTACGGGACAGTTTTCTTCTTTTTGAGGCCAATAAAAGTTTTCAGCTGTACCATGAGGATTGCATAAAGAGGATATTATAATCCCCTTCTTCCTCATTAATTTGCTGAACCATTCCAATCCACCAGTTGCTTTCATAAACCCAGGCAACAAAGGAACGGATGTTAGATTCAATCATTGGTCCTGATGGGTTAAACATATTTTTTCTTAACACGTTGTCTGCTGTGGGCCCCGATCGGTTTTTTTTCTTAACATAGAAACTTATGCAAATTTCATGTTTAAACATGTTTGCAGCAGCAAAAGTGTTAAACAGATAACAGAGCCTGAGCTCACTCTTTTTGCTATGATTTCTTCTGACGATGCAGGCTGGAAAAAATTAAAACTTCTTGTTCCAGTTATGCTTTGCTCAGATTCAAAACGACTACTTTGGGTTATTCTGATATTTTCAATATCTTCTTCACTCAAAAAGAAAAATTTTATTTTTGAAAACAGATTATTACAAAGTGTGAACATTTGCCAAGCATTTACAATCCGTTCACTTGCTTTTGAACTTTGGAAGTTTCTCTTTGTATTAGTTCTTTTGTCTTGCCCCCGATTCCGTCACATACAGTTTTTCCATGACTTGTTTGTTGCATGAAAAGACCTCCCATAACTTCCATGAAGATTTTCCATGACTTCCTTTAAGTTGAACATTTTTTCATGACAAATTCATCATGGTTTTGAAATTTTTATACTGTGCACTGCACCCATCAGTAATGTATTCCACTCTGCCGACTGATGGAAATGTCAGCTTAATTAAATCAATCGTTTTTTCTTGGACAGAGAAGACAAATGGTACATCGTGTCTTAGGTCATCAGAAATGAAACACTATGATGTTTCTAGTACCACAATGATGTTTTAAGGTACCATCTCCATTTTTAGAATATATTACTACAGGATGAACTGAACAACTTAAATGGCTCCAGTGGTTTGACTGTACTTCATTTTGAAGAACAAAATTATAATTCTCAGCGAAATCCATTAAGACCAAAACTTCATCAAATCCTAGGTTTTCATTTCATATTTTTATATTGTATTAAAACTCTTGTAATGCTACAACTTGCAAATATTATTTCATCTTTTGAGACTGACATGCAGCTCTCCAGTAATACGTAGGCTAACAAAGGTATATATTTAAATTCAAAATGACATCATACTGTACAAAATTATTTGTTGTAAATGTGTTATATCCAACAGTAAGCCTTATGTTATTACAAAATATGTCATGCAAATTGTATTACATATGATTTTAGCTCCATAGTCCTATATTTTATAAGATATTATTGACTTTCTAACATCCTTACCACAAACTCTGTCTTTGTCAATGAAAATACCTTTTCCGCTATTCAAAAATTTATTTATTAACTTTACATTGTAATAAAACTTTTAGAACACGTAAACCCACAAATATTATTTCACCATTTATAAGGAAATGTTATGCTCTTTTCAGTGATATATGGTTGTATTAGGGTATCTGGAGAGAGATTTTAGCCAAAGATTGTTTTTTACATAAACGTCACAATTTGAAAAAAACTATAATTTTTGTGTTTTACGAATTTTTAAACAATGATGAAAAGTTATAATGCCAACACTTATAGTGTAATCTGATTCTCCATTAAATTTAGGACAAATTCATAAAGTTTAAAGCCTATAGCTACATAAATATAAATATTATTTAGAAAAACGTGGAAACATACAAGCTGATTTCCCGCTCATACTGCCATCGGGAATTACATTTTTCTAAAACTTTAAACGACTATATAATTCTGAAACTACTTAATGGAATTTGGTGAAACTTTGCATTTTTTCTTATTTTTGTACACACTTAATATATACAAATTTTTATTAAAATCTGACACCATGGGTGTCAGCCCCTGGATGATTTGGCATGGAATGGCCCTAAGGTGACCATACGTTGTTTTCAACAGGACAGTCCCATTTTTTGAGACGTCCCATTGTCCCGACCAACACTGTCAGGTCGCCCATTTGTCCCGTTTTCACTTGATCTATACCTGATTTACTTTTTTTAATAATTTGTCATCTTAACCCTAGCAGTGGCCATTCGACCAATTTGGTCGAATTTTTATGTCGCCTGTTGTGGCCATCGACCAAATTGGTCGAATTCTACAGAAAATTTTGTAACGTTAATAAACCAATAATAATAAACTCAAAAGTCATCAATATATATATCATTCGAAAGATCACATTCTGAACTTTCATTTTATTACATAAATGAATCGTGTAGCAGCTGTATAACAATGTTACGACGATTAGAAATTGAATGAAGTTTTGGTACAACGCAATTGCTGCAGCCGACGCTCTGACAATGGCAAAACACGATACTTTTGAAATTACCCAGATCGGGTAATTTTTCTCGCAGGAAGATGCGGTTGGTACCAATGCACAGCTGAAGAGTTGCGCTTTTTTTTGGTATTAATTTTTAGAATTAAATATTGATTGGGCAGGTTATATGATTTTCTGAAAACAGATGTTTTCGTTTTTTTTGTATTATGGCCAATTCGACCAAATTGGTTGAATTCTAAATTCGCGTTTATATGCATTGTATGTTATAGTTACTACTCATATAATATGTTATTTTGAAGAGGAAGAAATGTAGAGTAATTTAGTTTTGCCGATGGCAGCACTGCTCCTAGCATAACAGCTGTCAGATATTCAACAATTCGTCATTTGTTTTGATCTGTTGTTCGCCATTGCGGTATTGGTAAATGCTTGTCTATGCATTAGGTGATTTTTATCCGCGAATCGTTTATGAATTAGGTATTATTTCGGAGTTTTAGTGTTAGTGAAGTGTTTGTGTGTATATAACAGTAATCTTTATGCATTATATTATGCATAAATATTACTGAAGTGTGAGAAATTTGTGTTATATAATGTGTACCACAACTAGTCATTGACATGAGGACTTCAGGGGGAGGGTGAGTTTTATGTTTGTTTTATGTGTTTTTATGTATAGTAAATGTTTGATTTTTATATTTATAATAAATTTTTATAATTGTAATGTTGACTCTTTTTCATTATTGGGTAGGCCTAATATAATTTAGAACAATTATTTCGTAAACCCCTATATAGGCCTATTGACCGCACGTTATCTCGTACATAACACGCCACTAACCTATGTATATGTAAATATATATATATATTTGATTGTTTATAAATACCTGTAGTAATAATAAATAGATATAATATGACAATATTTATGTTTATACAAATTACAAAGATCTCATTGAAAAATACTACTTTTCACAAATTTGCCAAGTCCGCGACTATTTGTTTGTTGCTACATAACACATATACAAATAATAATTTACCCTAGGTATTATACATTTATAATTAGGGAATTGAATGTACTACAACATGTTTATAATGGTTTTGGGGTAAAAAATTTGGTAAAAGAGTTATATACTAAATATTGTGAAATATTTGTTTACAAAAAACGTAAAAATAGCGAAACATTCTTTTATTTACATGTATTTATAACTGATACTAATTTTTTACTATCAACTGTATGACTTCTTTGGATTCCTTACTTCATTAGCTTTACAAATATGTATATATAAATATTAGTATATACATATATTACATGACTTATTTACAACACAATATAACACTGTACAGTTCACGCTTTTTGCGGTTTTCCGTTTATTATAATATTATGGCCCTAATACTTACAAAAAAAATTTTTCCCCCAATATGTTATATATTTATATGTAGGGAATTGAATGTACTACAAGATATTTATAATGGATTAGGGGTAAAAAATTTGGTAAAAAAGTTATATACTAAATATTGTGAAAAATTTGTGTTCAAAATACGCAAAAATAGCGAAACATTCTTTTATTTACATGTATTTATAAGTGATAATAATTTGTTACTATCAACTATATGACTTTTTTGGATTCCTTACTTCATTAGCTTTACAAATATGTATATATATATATTAGTATATACATATATTACATGACTTATTTACAACACAATATAACACTGTACATTTTACGCTTTTTGCGGTTTTCCGTTTATTATTATTTTATGCCCCTAATACTTACAAAAAAAAATTCTTTTCCCAACATGTTATATATTTCTATGTAGGGAATTAGATTGTCTACAAAATGTATATAATGGATTTTCCATAAAAAATCCGTAGAAAAAATTTCACCGAGGCTGCTTTTGAAATTTATAAAAAAAATTTCAATTTTTTTTATTTTTTTCACTTTACTGAAAAATTACTTTCCTGAATCTTTATTATTTTAGTATTTCTAGATTCCCCTGTTCTTTCCGGTAAAAATGAATATGAGGTTGGCTAGGTTTACCTGTACGGTTGAATTTATACGAATTTTCAAAAAAAGGTCTGCAAAATCGCCAAATCTGCTTGGCCATTTCCCACTTCAACATTAGGCCACTGCTAGGGTTAAATTATTTAAATCCCCCTCTACTCGGGTTATGTTGTTTGTCGTCTTTTCCTACATTCAAAATTTTTACTAGGACCTAATTGAAATTAGGCCCTATAACAAATAATTTACAGCATTGAGTTCTTCCCAAATCCCATGTTCCAAAAAGCAGGCATGCTCGGCCGTTCCCGGCGTTGTTCATGCACGATCGGAGAAGTCAGGCATTCATCAGAAAAGTATGAAAAGTAAGCATAATAGCTAAACTTAGGCTAAGTTATGTCTTTTTTTGTATTTTGATTAAATTTATATAGTACTGAACTTATAGCTTTTGTTAAAACTAATCATACCGTAGGCTATGTAACATATTTTGCTTACATTAGTGAAAGAATTTGATTTATTTCCAACACTGTCTTATTAAGCTATATTGTTGTCTTTTCCAGTGTGTTATTTGTAAAGTTAATGAATGAAATAATATTGCAAATGAATATGTTTGGCCATTAACTTGATTCCTTTGATGTCATCCCTTTTTTTTCTCTAGCTGTCCAAACCCAAAAACAAATTACTGTATCTAAGGAGCCTAAAAATTAAAAGCAACAGTCTTAACAGTGAGTTTTAATAGCCATAGAGCTTAAAAAACTACTCAAAAAGTTCCTCAAAACCCACTATTTTGCACCTAATTTTCAACAATTTTTCCGGAGCCCGGACTCCCCACACCCTTTTAGATTTCTTAGTCTCCAAATAGGGTCACCTTACTTGAATATGGCCCTACTTGAATTGTAGCTAACATCCAGCCACATACCATACATGTTGTAAGCCCACCTTGGCTAATGATTCGTTAATCTATAGGCCTATTATATTTTTAAAACTCCTGGAATCCACCGGATGGAATCCTGTTAGTTAAAACCACTGAGAGACTATCCAATTGGTTAGATCGGGTTTTAATTCGCATGTCTTACATAAAACTTACCCTAGAATATGGTGTCCAAGGCTCACTTTCTCACTTTTCATGTACACTAAATGCTAGTAACAAGATCACTGCCAGTAAATGTAACTAGAGTCCTTACAAGCAATTATTTATAGCAAAACAATTCCCACTAGTCGGTAAACATTATTAGGCTAGTGGAATAAATGCGAGCGAGAGATAATTTATAGGACCTCAACTTAACGACACAAAAATCTAATTTACTTAGGTGACAAGCTGAGTCAAGTCGGCTTGTGTACTTGTGTGCGAAGTGCACAACGCAAAAGTAATCTAGACCAGTGTTCAGTGTTGGCAACCTACTTTGGTAATTTTCCCCGCAAGTGCCGCTATAAATCCCCGATTTTACCCGCAAAAATTCCGAAATTACCCGCGTCAATCCCCGATTTTACCCGGGGTGCCGGAGCCTACGATAGCGCT
Source organism: Allygus modestus (assembly GCA_963675035.1). Taxonomy (NCBI): domain Eukaryota; kingdom Metazoa; phylum Arthropoda; class Insecta; order Hemiptera; family Cicadellidae; genus Allygus; species Allygus modestus. Next base: position 30,827,342 of record OY776116.1, read on the forward strand.
CCAGCCTACGATAGCGCTTCGCATTGAAATGTCATAGCGACATTTCAATGAAAGAAGGGTCTATAGATATGAAATTGTGTATAATTTCAGTAAAAGTAATAATATACCTCAACTTTGAACAATTCACCAAAAAAAAATATCACTATAAACTCTAAGCGTACATTGGCAGTATAACGATTATATTATATATGGCAGTTTTAGATCCGAACAAAAAATATGTGATACTTTACTAATAAAGTTTGTTGTCTATTGTCTATAAAAACGTTTGTACAATTCATTATAATTGTATTGAAATGGAAAACCAGGAAATTTGAAATAATAATAGGAAAAGGAATAATTGTAGGAATAAAATACAAGTTAGATTTTGTTATATAAATTCATGATTTATTATCTAACCAATTGAAAAGGAAAAACAATTTTACATCGTAAGGAGATGAAAAAATATCTCAAACTAATGACATCCTTTTTGTTTATACTCTAAACACACAATATCCTTAGACAAAAATCAATGGAAACATATAGCACATTTAATTACTATTGTGTTGCAATATTAGTACGTCATAAAACTTAAGTATGAAAACTGTTGTTATAAATAAATGGAATGAATGAAATTAATACAATTTACAAACCGATTTATATGGAAATTCAGTTATTAGAACAATTTTGAATGGAGAATAGGTGGTACACATATTATTTTGTGGAAATCCCCGAAAATACCCGCAATTTCAGATTACCCGCATAAATCCCCGCAAACCCCGTAAATCCCCGAAAATCGGGGAAAATACCCGCTTTTACCAACACTGCCAGTGTTGCCAGACTGGGTTTGCTATTTTACCCGCAAACTACCAATAAAATCCCCGCTTTTTCCCGGTCATGCTGTAGTAATCCCCACAAAATCCCCGCACGAGCTTCAAATACCCGAAAGCCGGGTAATTTCTTGGAAATTGCCAAGTGATTACCCGGTAATTAACTAGTGTACTCGAAATCATGCCAATTTTATTAATCTTAGCGCTTAGTCACGTTCGGATTTAGGAGCCGTGGGACCCGAAGCTCTACTAGTGGTAAGGGCCCTTGTTGTCCTTGTTGCGACAAGGTCCAAGTTGGGGACCATTTTTCTTACTTTTATCAGGCTTTTTAAAAGGGTTTTGTGTGGTGCGGGCCCCTAGATGCGTGCCTTAGCCTATGCCAAATTCCGGCCCTGCGCTTAGTACTGGCATAGACTAACTACTGTAGTTAGTCTATGGTTTGGTGTTAGGGGCCGTGCATATATTACGTCACGCCTCCCCGGGAGGGGATGCAGCCCATAGTAACGGACCGTGACACGTGTGAGGGGGGGGGGGGTTAAGGGCTGCGTGACAATTCACGATTAATGGAGTTAAGCCTGTGAAATCGTCAGTTACAGAGTAATAAAATACCGTACCAACAATCAAATACTTAATAATTAATTAGTGTGACGTGACAGGGGGAGGGAAGAGGTATGAGCAGTGTGACTGAGCGTGACAAAGGGAGGGGGAGGGAGTCAAAAAGTGCTAAATATAGCATGGCGTAATTTATGCACGGCCCCTTATTGGAGACGACACTCTTCAACCATAATGCGCTAGATTTTCTACAAGTTCAAAAGTTGGTACACTGGTCAGAGGATTACAAACCAAACGAAGAGTAAAAACAAATCGTACGATCATACTAGATAGTCTATGGTATGATTAAACTATGTTGTTGCAGTTAACTGGCATTTAATTATTCGTTTATAATCATAGATTGATTATTTGTTAGCGGGTTATTTTCACCATTTAAGTATGTTTGAAAATAAAAACCGGCTTAACCTGAAGAAATTTTATCCGGATCAAAAAATTTGTATAGATTCAACGATGAGTTTGATATACCTAGAGGTCTTGTATGGGTATAAAGGTGAAGCCTTCATGTTGACAGTAATTTTCTTCAGGTACACTCTAAGGCCGCCTTCCCACTAGCTCGCAGCCAATGAATTGTAGCCACCCGTCGGCCACTTGATCTGTTGAAATTTTATTTGGCCTTATGGAACCTTTCACACTAGTGGGCCGCAGCTACCCACCTCGGTGTTAGTCAAATTGTCTATTGTCTATCGTCTATTTACAAGTTAAATGTTTGTAATCAGCTAATAAATTTGTAACTTGTGATGAGGTGATTTGATTGGTTTATACGGGAGCAGAGTTTGCATAGGGGCAAAATGGCAATCGACCACGAAGGCTACACTATTTTACACGAAACGAGACTTCTAGATATATTAACCATTAAACCTCGTTGGGATCATCAGAGATAAAGGGGCCGCCATTTTCCCGACTGTATTAACAAGCAATACCCATACCTCAATGCAGGGCCGGATTTAAGCATATGCTACATAGGCGAACGCCTAAGGTTTTTGTAAAAGAATATCATAATTTAACTTAAGTGCAATCATAATAACATTACAATTATTTATTTATCAATGAACAAGTAATGTACTAAAATAATACATGTATCCTTTTACAACAACAAATGCAACACAACATTTATGTCAAAGATACCGGTACTGTTGACTATATTTATTATGTTCTAGTTTGTGTTAAATGGCTTGATTGTTTTCAGCTGTCGTTTATATCAAATGTCATACGAAAATCTTAAATACCCGGTATTTCGGGTAAATCCCCGCAACTCGTGTCCAAAATCCCCGGTTTTACCCAGTTTTTTCTTAATCCCCGCAAAATCCCCACACGGCCATCGAAATACCCGAAAACCGGGTAATTACCCGGTTTCTGGCAACACTGATCTAGACTGTGACTCACTTCACTTCAAAGATAATAATAGCATGATGGTGAGAGGGGGGTACTGTTTAACAGCTGTTCTCTAGTAGCCTCGCACTGCGTAAACATCACGGATTTGCTCTGGTTCAGTCCGCGGTTCACCAGTGGTGCCAACATACACAGCGGTACCTTTGATTATGTGATGGGCAATGAGATATATGTACAAGCATTAGTTATGTAAAACTACATATAAATAATAACAGTTTATATTCAAGACATAAATAATGAAGTAAGGCAGCTATCGCTAAATTCACTCCGTGTTGTTATTGATGTCATTAATATAGAAATTGGCAAACCGTTTTCAAATGGGTAAGTTATGTACTGATTCTAAGTTTAATTGTGACTTTACGATCTGTATATGTAAAATTGGGCTTACTCTCTCAACATGTATCAATATAAATATATAAAATCAGTAATCTTCGTCTACATAATATATACTAATAAGGGTTGCCACGTATCTTTACGGACAGACGGGCTAGTGCTGGATAGGGCACTGGGAGTATATCAACTACCCATGGCAAGATTTAATCAAATGCTACTTAGGCACGCGCCCGCACCAAACAAAAACCACATGGAAAAGCCTCAAAAAATAAAAAAAGGTCGCCGACCTGGATGGTAAAAGGGCCAGCACCACTGGTTGTGCCTAGGACCTGCAGGTCCTAAATCCAGCCCTGTTGCTACTTTCTGCTTAATAGTGCAATACAATTAATTGGTTGCTTTTATTTTCATAATATATCTGATTCGTATAATAGAGGTGTTTGGCACTTGCATTTTCATTTCATAACCAAACATTTATGTTTATACATTGGGAGGACTATTGTAATTCCAACATACAGGTCATGATGTGTGTTTGTATGTGCGATACACTCGTGCACTGCAAGTCGCGTCAGTGTTTGCTGGTGGTAGAGGCAGGCCGGATTCAGTATTCAGTGGGTCCCTAGGCTCAACCAGTGGTGCGGGCCCATGCCACTGACCAGGCACAAGTTGGTAACCTGTTTTTGCTTGTATAAGGAGTTTTTTTTTGTATGTGGTTCCTATGCTTAAATCCGCCCTTGGGTAGATGACAACTGTCCAAAACTCTCAGTCAATTGGGCGCCTCAGGAATCAAACTCATGACCTCTGCTTCTTGCACCGTAATCCAAGACACTAATCGTTAGGTTAGGGAGGCTAGTGTCGAGTGAGTCTATTTTTTATACGGTGACTTAAGACGCCGACACAACTAGGGAGTATTTTAAGGAGGATATGAATGAATGAATGGGTGAAACTCCTTATGTAACCTTAACCTAATTACTGATCTAATACACAGGCCTTAAGTATTTGTAAACTAACTAGTCTATATGACTAATTTCATAATTAAAGATATATTTTAGTTTTAAATGTAAATAAACTTAAATCAACTGATACAAAAAGTAAATAAAATAAAAACGTATGGAGTGGATATGAAACAGGGAAAATAATTCAGCAATTTGGTAAGTTCGATTACAGCGTTAGTAATTTTTGGTGGAGCAGTTATGTTAAAACTGTCAACGACATTAGCTCTATCTAATTTAGTAAAAATAATATTTTCGTCTTATCTCTAAATGTTATGTTACTGATAGACTCTGTATCGATGCCATGCAGATTTTTGTGATCTATATAAATGTTCAATACATAATTATTTCACTATATATACAATTATTAATGCCTTTTACATGAAAATAAAATAAAACAAAATCCAATTATTTCTTATTAGCGAATGTCCCCTATAGGGGAGAAGCTATTACCGTAGTCGACCTAGGCCCGGGACCATGATAATTTTTCGTTTTGAGGTTCCCATACCCCAAAAACACCATTCGTTCGATAACTCTCGTAAAAATTATCCGATTTTGATAAAATTTGGTAAAAACGTGTAAAGCAACATTTAAGACTTTAAGATCGAAACCGGCCGGATCGCTCTATAGGAAGGGGTATTTTGGGGGGGGGGGGTTTCTACCCCAAAAATTTTTTTGTTTTAATGTACATATAATTTTTGAAATAGTAATATTTTACTTTTTACCATTGGATTCAACTTAAAAAACACACAATTTGTTATTTTGATCATTCCTCTACGTCAATTGGTTACCGAGATATTGAAAGTGCTAAACATAGTACGTTGTCTAATGTTATTCTTATGGAGATAAAGAAAAAACGTTGTATCTTGCTTATTTATGAACGTATACTGACGAAACTTGGTATACGGCTTCATCTGGTTTTGGTCTATTGATATTTGCTCTAAAAAAAATTTTTTGCCAAAGGCTCTCGTAGCAGCAAACCTGAGTACTCAGCCCCATGTTATTCTTACGGATAGTAATTCAACGCTATGTCTCCCTTAATTATGAACATAAATGAATAAAACTAGTATATGATTTCACCTAGTTGAGTTTAATTGATATTAGCATAAAAACCCATTTGTTGTGTTCCTTGATGCAGCAAACCTGCGTACTCAGCCCCAAGTTATTCTTATGGAGAATAATTAAAATTGTATATATCGCTTATTTGTGAATATATTGTTATGAAACTTGGTAAGTGATATTAGGACATTTATATCTCGATTGGAAATTCGCTGAGTATGCAGGTTTGCTGCAACGGGGGTATTCGTTTTGACTAAATATCCTTGCTAGCTGATACCCATGCTTCTTCGCACAGCTGATTAAAATTCATGCTGCAACTGCATCTGTTTAAGTAATTACCTAATCCATTAAAACAATTAAACCAACTGCCCATAAAAATAACATTGTAACTTTAAAGGCCGCTGGGGCGGAGCCCTAAAGGGATTTCCAATATGGGAACAGGCCTATATGTAGCATAGTTAAATTATCTACCTACATATAAATTTTCGGCTCGATTGTTTCAGTAATTTTTACGTTAAAACGGATCATACAAGACAACAGACAGACTCCACCTTTTTTTTATAAATGGATAGTATAGTTTATAGCTATCTTCAGTTAACGTAATTTGAAGCGACATCTTTTGATCTTTATCAACCACGTTTGCTACACTCTAGCGGCGGCACAAGGAACTACTACTTTCCGATCACCTGGGTCTGGGAGCACAATCGCCCCACTTGCTGTACTGTGCAGCGCTCTCGTTGCGGATCTTAAAACTAGCTTGAATTATGAGAATCTTGTTCTCTTATCGGAGTTGTTATTTTGCTTTGCTCTGCTATATTAATTAGTTTGACATACTGTGGTCCTTTATTGTTTTCTTGCTGTTGCTGAGAGGGATCGATAAATAAATAAATGCTCTATTATTATTAAAAGAGTTGGTTGATTTTTTACAGTGTTTTTCACGTTCTGGAACAACTTGTACAGTACAGTGGCGGATTTAGGAGGGGGCTATAGGGGCTGTAGCCCAGGGCGGCAAGTTTTTAGGGGCGGCAAATTTACAGAAAATTAATAAGTGTTTACAAAATAAATGTTGAAACGGGGACAATTTTGACGAAAACGGATGACAGTGACGGTGTGCCGCCCTTTTAAAGGTAAAGGTAGTAACCAGAGACCAATGTTTAACGCTTGCAGTCCCTCACACTGCAGTTCCTCAAATCAGCCATAATGCATTTGTCATTCATCCGTACTAGCGACAAGACGATTACGCTACAGAGAAAGGGCGGCAAGCCACGAACTACATCAGGCACTGCGCCATTATGATTAATGACTACGTCCAACCATAGATTAAACATACTCCTTGTGGTATTCTTAATCTATGGTCCAACTCACGGACTTCCAATTTTACCCATACATTCGCATGGCATTACAATTATTTCTTACACAATATCAATAATGACCAAGGCACACGGATGAGAAATGTTGCAACAATCGAATTTGAGATGACAATAACAACATTTATACTACAATGATATTTTTGTTTCATTTTCAAACTCAAGGTAACAAAGAAAGTTATTTCAGCCGTCTTATACTTACCATCAAAGGCTACCACACACAATCGTTCATTCTGGAGGATATTTTTTTAAACAAAACATCTGACCAAAGACAAATAAAGACTAACATAATTTGTGAAGAGATGATCTGATTGGTTGTTGCCATAGGAGCATAGTTGACAGAGGGTCAAAATGGTGGTCAGCATGTAGGCTGCAGTTTTTTACTCCAGGCGAGACCTCTATATATATTTTTTGGGTAGGACGGTGTCAAAATCTCCCATTTCATTAAATGAAAAACTGTGAATTTTGAAGTCTTTAAATTAATATCTTGTCGCATTTTAGGCGAATCATGATGTTAAACTTAACTTTATAATCTTGAGACATATTTTAGATTTAATTTTATTGTTTATCTCGAAGAAAAGTTATGTTTTGAGATAAATGAAAACACCGTTGTAATATGGCTTTGGAAATAGTGTTGAAAACAAGCCGCCTTGTACGTCGAATGACACCGTCCCACCAACAAGTTGACACCACAACAGGACAAAATATAAAATATGACGACACGCTTTATGAAGGTTATTTGTCAGAGAGTAGTGACTCCTGTAGGTATTATCATAGGTTAAGAATACCACAAGTAACTAATGCCACTAAGGAGTTTGTTTAATTTATGGTATTAAATTTTAATTCATTGGATCTACAACATCATGGAGGTAAAACAAGAAGAAGTGTTTGAAAATGTGTAGAGGTTTATGAAGATTAGGCCTACATCAATTAATTTTAGATTTTGATCGTTTAAAACATATAAAAAATTCTTTGTATAAAAGTATCAATTACAAAATGACTGAAAACAGTATTGAAAAGCGCTAATTCAGGATTAAAAAAGTCAACATTTTGAGGCTAATGGTCCGAATTATGAATTTTAAGGCTACAGTGTCATCATATCTTATTTACAGATTATTTATTATAATTTTCAGTAGTCAATGCGTTGGTGTAAAAATTAATGTTTTGATGAAGTGTAAGAAGGGATTTTTAGGCCTTTGTTGAAGGATTTTCTTGTTATTAAAAGTAGTACTAGCACTGCTTCACTGCTTTTAACACGAACATTTGTCTCTAGGGCTGATTTTTATTGAGTAGACTATATTGAATATTAAACTGTGTTAATGTGAATCAAGACAATTATACATTATTTTAGTGTTTTTTTTTTCAACTAGGAAATAACAGAAATTTCTTAAACATATTCATTCAGTTAATTCGTAACTTCTTTAGATACTATCACAAAATAACCAAACAAGATATATATAAAATGTGGGTAAACCTGGGTGGCGAAAAGGACAAAGATTATGGTGGAGGCGGGGGGAGGGAGGCAAATTTTCTCATAGCCCTTTGAGGCGGCAATTGCTTAAGAGGGCTCTAAACCTTCGCCAAACGGCTGAAAAACACACTTCCGTATTACTCAAATTCTGACGTTATTAAAGCACCTAGCGACCTCCAGTGAACGACAAAATGTTTCTCATAAAATTAACTAGGTTAACAAAGTTATTTTAAGGTTTTAAGTTATTGTCATACATATTTTATTCGGGGTTAAACTCAGTGAAAATTGACCATTTTCTACTACGTAAATGTCAAACAGTTAAGATCAAATTAGAAAGTTTTTCTGTTTTAAAACCCTTATTAGTTATTCAAGATCATTTCCCGCTAGGCAGGATTTCATAAAAACCAATATTTATCTCATAAATCGAGTAATTTGTGAGGGTTGTTTCTGAAAAGTGCTTCGCAAAACACCCCCGTACAGAGGACTCTCTGGCGAGCGGCGATGGAACTAACACCGCCAATGAGACATTCGTCAGTGTCGCCAACCTCTGTTTCTCTACCTATTGGGACATCGGACGGACGTAATTCCCCAGAAAGGTCCTCTGTGTCCTTGCTTCAAACTACTCTAAAGACACAATATTTGCCCGTCGTACCATACCGTCCTTCTTGATGATATAGCTAAATCAAATTTCAAATTACATTATCTGGGCTTTTTACCGTTCAAGAATGTGATCAATATCATTCAATATGATTAAATGATTAAACCTAATATACAGTAATACACCAAAAATTGTAATAAAATTAATCCTTCCTTAAACAATATTTGTTACAAAAATTAAGATTGTTCTAGTTATTAATGTTTACAGTTGAGACAAATAGTAACAATTATATTTAACGTTACCAAGTGCAATCCTTGTTATATTGGTTTTCGTTAACCGTATAGTAAGAAGTTTCTCATTAACAATCATAACTGTAACTCGGCGTAGGTACAACGTGGCTTTAGCCAACTTCATCACAATTTGTTTCATGTCATTTTAAAAGTGTGTGTGGTTTTAAAATACTTGTATAACGCGGTGCGGCCGATTTCCAAGAGCACTGAGCCGAGAGGTGACGAGGCGCCCCTCGACCAAGGGTGGGAGTGCATCACCTCACTTCCTGGAAGATCATCCCCTACAGCATTTTCCTTGTCCGCAAACCTTCAGTTCATCAGTTGATCTTTGTGACAGTGAAAATACCCCCAGTGTGTAAAAAGGCAGAAATATTGCCATTTCGTCGTGTGGACACCTCAAGGAATGAGGATGGAAGAGCTTGGATCATGATTATTATAACAGATGATAATAATAAACCATGATCTGTTATCATACTCAAGATGTTTCATTTCTGTTTACTAGTGATAATAATGCGGAAGCGGATTGCAGACGATGATATGAATCATATTGTCATACTTTATCCCTTTTATCATATTATCTATGTTTTACTTTCTCCCCTCGCATGTATAGACATAGTGTAATACGAAAAAAGAGTCCCTGGACCAAAAATACTAAATAATTTTGTCTGGTCAAAAGAATGTTTTTTCATTCTCGCAAAACCGTAGACCTTACAAGTAACGATCGAAAGGGGCGCCAAAATCGGATGGGGGCGCATCATATTTTCTCCCTTATTACATATAATAGCAATATTAAACTCGAATCATTACAACTTCAATTAAAGATGAAACCCCAGTTGAATACTCTCCAATCCCCAAACCATATTTTTCCTCATCTAGGAAGTACGTTAAAATAATCGAAGAGAGCCGGTTAAAACAATTAGTTGCATCATGTAACTTGATATTTTAACATTGTAATTTTCTTTCAAAGTATTGCAAGTTTTATCCAGCACACTCTCAATACGGTACCAATCAGAATACCCTGAAGTTGTCACAAATCGATAAAGGTCAAAACAACTTCTCAATTTGGAATTGAGGGGAGCGGAGGATTTGTTATCTGATATGTAAATATAATGTTTAAATATAAGGAAGGTGCAACATGGTGAATACACAACTTTCTTCCCAATAATGCCTTTAAAACACTTAAAAATACTAATATACAAAAAACATAACAAAATCAGCCGGGTTAATATTACATATTTACAATTTATTTATTTTACAACTACGGATTACGCACTCCACCCGCACCCCGCGGACCATCATGAGCGCCTAGTGTCCCCCCCCCCCTAAAAAAAGGTGCCGCGCCGTGCACCTTTTCCTTTTAGCGAATTTTCCCTATAGGGAAGAAGCTATTACCGTAGGTCTCATGGTAAGACTTAAGCCCGAGACCATGATAACTTTTTGTTTTGAGGTCCCCAGATGCCAAAAACACTATTAGTTCAAATTTATATATATATATATATATATATATATATATGTATGTATGTGTCCGTTAACACGATAACTTGAGTAAAAAACGTCCGATTTTGATGAAATTTGGCTCAAATATGTAAAATGACATTCATAACTTTAAGTTAGATAACCAGAAAAATCGGACCATGGGAACGGGGGTTTATGGGGGTTTTAAATTTCCCAAAAATCAGTTGTTTGCATTTTTCACCCTACAATTTAAAAAAAAAACTTAATTTTGGTTTCGACCATGTTGTAGAGCTTAAAAAAACAAATAATTTAGTATTTTGAATTATTAACCTAGGTTAAGTGGTTGCGGAGAAAATCCAAAAAACCTGCTCATAAAATCTCCCATGTTAATCTTATGAGAAAAAGGTTTTTGGCTTTTTCTCAGTTTATTTTAATGTAGACTTCACATTTGCTTTTTTCAATCTGTTCATTTCCACAGAACAATCATTTTGGTGTTTAAATTGTGATTCTACGCCCAACCGTTGCAGAGATATTCAAAGTGCTAAACACAGTACGTTGTCCAATGTTATCCTTATGGAGAATAAATAAAATGTGATATCTCTATTATTTAAGAATTTATGTTGATGAAACTTGGTGTGTGGCTTCACGTAGTACTGGTATATTGATATTTGCACCAAAAAATGATTTTTTGTTGATTATTCCCGTAGCAGCAAACCTGCGTACTCAGCCCCCATGTTATTCTTATGGAGAATAAGTAAAATGTAATGACTTCCTTAATTATGAACATAAATTAATAAAACTTGGTATGTAGCTTCACTTGGTTGAGTTATATTGATAATTATATAAAAACCCATTTTTCTGTTCCTTGTTGCAGCAAACCTGCTTTCTCAGCTCCCATGTTATTCTTATGGAGAATAACTAGAATGTTATATAGCGCTTATTTATGATTGAATATTGATGAAACTTAGTATGTGGCTTCGCCTAGTTAAATTCTATTTATATTTGCATAAAAACCAATTGTTTCTGTTCCTTGTTTCAGCAAACCTACGTACTCATTACCAATGTTATTCTTATGGAGAATAATTAAAATCGCTTATATGTGAATATAATCTTATGAAACTTGGTTTGCGGCTTCATGTGGTATTAAGACATATATTATGCATTGGGAATTAGCTGAGTACGCAGGTTTGCTGCGACGGGGGTATGGGGTTATTGGAAATGTCTTTAATTCCAAACGAAGTATTTTGTATCTTAGTGCCAATTTTTATCTATAAAACCATAAACTATAACCAATTCAAATGTTCATTAGATTACATCGGGCTACTTTTCATGTTTTTTTATTAACAGTTAAAATGTTGCAGTCTAACCTAATCCCAGAAATTCTGTAGCATATTACAGTACACTGTATACAAAACCTATGTGCAATAGTCGGGTTTTAGCGAATTTCCCCTATAGGGAAGAAGCTATTACCGTAGGTGGAATGGTAAGACTTAAGCCCGAGACCATGATAACTTTTCGTTTTGAGGTCCCCAGATGCCAAAAACATTATTCGTTCAAATATATATATATATTTATTTAGATATATATGTGTCCGTTACCGCGATAACTTTTGAAAGAAACACCCGATTTTGATGAAATTTGGCACAAATGTGGAGAGTAGCATTTATGACTTTAAGTTCGAAAACCAGATCGATCGCACTATGGGAAGGGGGTTTTATGGGAGAACTGGGTATGTAGCTTCACCTGGTTCAGTTGTATTGATAATTGTAAAAAAACAGATTACTTATCTTCCTCGTTGCAGCAAACCTGCGTCCTCAACCCTAATGTTATTCTTATGGAGAATAAATAAAATGCTATATATCACTTATACATGGATGGATTTTTGTGAAACTTGGTAAATAGCTCTATGTAGTAGTGAGTCACATATATATGCATTGGAAATTCGCTGAGTACGCAGGTTTGCTGCGACGGGGGTATTTACTTTACAACTTGTTTTTCTTCATCCCTTATTATACAACGTGATTGATAACTATTTATCTGAGTAATGATTCCGAAATTAAGTTATATATCTTAGGTTTTTACAACTATTATTTATATAATCGAATTTCACAATTATTATTTGTTCTTGGATCTATTCTTAATCTTTATCCGCCATTGGTACAGTATATGTATATGAACTAGATTTGGTATCAACGGAAACCCCTGTTCCTTTACAGAGTTTTAAGATATATAAAGCCTCAAGGCATCCCTTAAGCAGTCATATTTTCACTGTTGACATACTTGATTGAGTCAGCTGTTTATTCTAAAGTCAGAGTTTATTTATGTGTTTTATTAAGAATGTTTGTATTAAAAAATCGCGATCTGGCCAGAAAAATAATTATCTATTGATGTCCCGCCTTTGCAATGACCCCGCCTCCCGCCATTTATATCTCCAGCTGTCTTGTAAGCAGGGGCGGATACAAGGGGGCGGTAGGGGCGGTCCCCCCCCCAAACCTAAGAATTATTGTGTTTTATTTTATTATTCAGGCATAAATACAAGTTTGAATAAATCCGAATGAAAATGTAAGTAGCAAAAGCCTCCCGAAACCCCGTGTTTCGGTTCAGAGAGTCAAATTTTGCCGCTCCCGTCTACTTTGTTCCATTAAAATTCAAAATAATGTACCTAAACATTCGATAAATGGAATAAAATATCTAACATTAGACAGGTGACATTTTAAACTTCCATTTTAATGTATAACACATTACTTAGATCCACGTCTTTCACCTAAAAGCGTCTTACAAAATCACGGTAACTAGAAAAAATATTCTAAACATTTTTTCTAGTTACCGTGTACAAAATCATGAATATTCCCGAGTGTCACGAAGTTGTTGCAGTTTTGCCAGTTGGCAGACCGAAAATTCAGTGTGTTTTCAACATGGTCTTGGAGGTAGATTTTACTTTAGCCATACACAGCAAAGGTTGCTACCACTGGATTCTGTTATTATTTTTTACTGAATTTCGCCCGCCTACCGTCGTTTTCTGTCAGCTATGTTTTGTTTATACACAGGTTAGGTTTGATTTTTGTGTAAAACCGCGTAATCCGTTACTAGGCAATAAATAGCCAGTGAGTGGCTAGGTTAGAAGCAAAAAAGTGCCTCGATTGTATATATAATGAAATAAGAGGAAACAAAGATTAAATTGCGTGCAAACGAAAGCTCATTTATTTTGTAAAAATGTTGTACATTTTCGTTTTTTGAGTCGTTGACCTTGGCTGTCAAGCCTCATTCCTAATTGTATCTTCGCGTAGCATAGTTCAGTATTGCAGATTTCAAATACGTTTTGTAAATAGTTTCGCGTGGGTAACTAATAAAATAAATTGTCTATTTAGGCATCTTACTTGATCTTAGACGCCTACAGATGACGTAAAAAAAGTGTAATGCCTAAATATTTTTTTATTTATGGTCGGGCGCAGTAGAACTACAGTTATTTTTTTAGCTTGTTTATAAAGTTATGATTGTTTTTTTCTTGAGTGCAAGGTTACCGGTATTGATATATCACGTTAACCTACTTTCATTCGTTGTATAATTTCATATAGTTAAAAAAAATAATAGGGTGCCAGGGACCACCCAGGGGGAGGGGTAACTTTCGGCGACCACCCCACCCAAACATGACCTCTGGATTCGCTCCTGCTTGTAAGTGGGTGTCTTATTGGGATCCCAGCAAGCTAAAAGGCGGCGCAGTAAAGGAACCATGTTCGTATCCCCGTACTCATCGGGAATTCGGGAGCGTCACGCGTCGTATCTCCATTCGCTTTTCGTCTTAATGCATTGTCTAGACTGCATTTCCAACTGCCTGAGATTATTACGTTTGTGGACATATTTTATTGTGATTAACATTTTGAACAAAACACGTTTGAACTTTTATTAAGAAATGGAACATGAAATCTTAAGCTGGGTTTTCCTAGCCGCGGAACTTTTCGTCCGCGGAGCGCAGAACGCGGAGAGCGGAGTACGCTGGCCTCTCCTCGTCATCAATGAATACAGTCATCATGTAATCAAATGGCGCTGTTTTCCTAGACAGCGGAATTGTTCCGCGCCGCATCTTGAATTTTATTACATGATGAGGAGAGGTCAATGTTCTCCGCTCTCCGCTGCCGAAAAGATCCGCGCCTAGGAACACCCAGCTTTAAGTCAAATATTTGTTCTTCAACCCGCGATTATAGAATTGACTTAGTTTATTGTACCTACGTTTAATTTATAATTGAGTACCTATACATAATTATTTAATTAATAATAGTGTTGTTACAAAAATATCTTGCTGTGAACTCCTGTTCATAAATGGCTGTCAATGATTTTAATTTCAATATCTTATTATTACTGTAACTAGCTGTTGCCCGACACTTCGTAATGTTAATTCGCCCATAGTATTAGCATTGATTATATTAGTATAAATATTTACGTTAGTTAAAAATGTAACCTATTTAAATAATTTTTATTTAACATGGAATAACTTAAATGATTGATTATTTTACATAACCTACCTAGTAATATAAAAAATTGTGTGATTATCAGACCGGTTGAACTATGATCACAAAGATTAATAGTTCAAGAGGATCTTCACAGACTGAACAACACGGTGATGAAATTGCCGTGAGCTGAAAGACGAATGAACGTAGAAACTGGCTTTCAAAGAACGAAATGCAGAACAGAAATGGGTTTGGCTGATGCTCATGCTCGCCATGGTATGGACTTAAATCCCAGGGGAGCTAATACTTATTCAAGCTAGATGGTAATACATTAAAATAAATGTAATAGGGCATCACGCTAGCCCATATAGTAAGCATCTTAGATTGCGGCTCAAGGGGTCAAGGTTAAAAATTCCGTGGTATCCACAACAATTTTAGGTGTTTGGACTGCATTCTAAAATGCGTCAAAACATTGGCTACGACCAAAAATACCGCTGGTGTTGTAATATAACTGGGAAATAGATGCACAAATAAAAAAGTTATCTTTCTCACAGTTTACAAGTGCATGTTTGAAAATTGCCGTAAAAAACCTTCGAATAGTCTTCATTAACCCCATTCAGGTAAGTTTATTTAAAATAATATACGTTAACGTTGGAAAGGAATAAAAATAACGCATAAAGGAAAGTAGCAAGGCATCCCCACAAATAAAAGTAAATTTATTAAAACAAACAACAAAAACGCACAACAAATGGTAGAAGGGTCCAACAACGAGAGACTAGAACGGTACGTTGGTATTGCACTGTGGTGACTAGACCGGAGTGGTGTCTAGAGGGGCCACCGTAGCGGGGTGACTATTGGTACTAGTTGCTGAGGGTGTCCGTAGTCAGCGCTAGTGACGTCAGCACGCTGCGGCGGTTCGGGTTCACCCCGAGGTTTTCCCAGTTTATCCATGACAGCCGGGCTGTCAGATCTGTAAAATATAGCCTACTCTTAGAAAGATTGTTTCACAGGTGAGTGAGGAGATGACTTGGTGACAGTAAAGGACTGAGAGAAATGTTACCCCCTCCACTGTCCATACTCTGATTATTATTTTCCGATCTGACCTTAAAGCTCCACCCAACGATGTTAATATATCTAAAGGTCTCGTCTGGGGTAAAAAAGTGAAGCCTACTTGGTCGACAGATCGACCGCCAAATTCACAAAATTCAAAAGTCCAACTGCAAAATAAAAACACCGTCCTACAAAATACAAACACAAAAATGTGTATGTTTATTGTTCCATCACGCACAAACATCTGATCCCACTGAGCAGACCTTTTTGTAGGAGGATGATAATACATACAAACACTATGAGCCTGGCACTCGTATAAGAATTCCCTCCAATCAAAAGAGGCTCCTTTGGCCTTCAAAATTGCAGTGTTAACATTTTATTGGATCAGATGAAAATAAACTTAAACGAGTTCGCACGCAGCACGCTGACGTGAGGGAAGTGAATTTCCACATAAAAACTTTTAAAACTCAAAATCAGTGTAAAAACATACATTTGTCCAATTTTTATTGAAATCTGAAAACATTGATTTTTTTGCTGTTCTGATACTCCTGGTTTCATTTACTTGCAAAGCTGGGAATACAATTTTACGCATTATAAGGTTAGGAGAAAGTCCAGACAGGCCTGAAAGTAGGCGTGAGGTTGCTGGGGGTAATAAAAGTACTCTAACAAAGGAATAACAGGCTTTCTAGTGTAAAACCCCCATAAGACAACGTACTGTGTTTAGCCGATACACATTTTCTTTAATAACTCGGTAAATATTTATGCTAGAATGACGAGAGAGGGCTTAAAACTTTCGTCTCTCTAATTCCCATCTTTTTACATGCATTAATTTTACATCTGGGGCTTTTCTGACCCTTTTTGGGCCCAAAAACTCGAAATTTGAAAGATTAATCCCCAAAAAATGGGTTTAGAATTTTCCGATTGTTTTGCCCAACGAACTTGTCCAACCGATTATAGAAAGGAACGTCCCTACCAAATTTGAAATAAATCGGACAAAAAATGCGACCGCTAGAGTGCATACACACACATATATATATATATATATATATATATATATATATATATATATATATATATATATGTATATATATACATATATATATATATAAAATTTTGAACGACCCCCCAAAACGTGTTCAGGGGGTCACGTTAGGAACTTCTATGGTGGTCCCGGGCTTAAGTTTCACCGTGCGGGTCATGCTAATAGTTCACTTTCCAAAGGAAATTCACTAATAACACGAGCTGCTCCCCCGCAATATTTTGCTGATATAATCCTTATAACAGCTGTTTATTGAATCAAGATAAAACGCATGTGTATAATAAACCAAATAAAACTCTCCTCCATATGAATAACATGGGAACTTGGAAGTCCCGTGAGGCAGAACCCTGGGGCCTGAATCGAAATTATAGCCCGTCAATAACTTAAAACTTGAAATTATCTTCTAAATAAAAAAAGAATCATCAAAATCGGTTAAGTATTAACTTCAGGAAGTGGGTGAAAAAATACAAAAATGTGTTCAAGGATTTTTTTTTAATATGTAGATTTTAAAAGAATTACGTTTTCACTCAAAAAAGTCCTTCTCTACAAAAGGACCAAATAACGTGTTTATATTTAAGTGGCCTCCACAGTCTACTCGGTGATCGAGTTACTAGGCGATCTTTGAAATCCAGAAAGGAGTTTTGGGGGTGCCCTCAGTATGGAAGAGAGGAGTACCTGAAGTTTCGATGTGGTGTGCAAGACTGAAGGACCTCTTTTGGACCTTCTGTGGTGTTTACCTCATATGTGTGGAGTCGTGTGGACCAAAGAGGTAAACACACATACAGCTCTCGCCTGGGGTAAAAACTGCAGCCTTCATGCGGACCGCCTTTTTGACCCTCTGTATTCCCCTCTGCTCCCATGGCAACAACCAGTAAAATTAAATCCTCTGTTCACAAGTTATGTTAGTCGTTATTGGCCAGATGTTTTGTTTACAAAAATTACCTTCAGTGATAAGGCTTCACTTTTTCAACGCGAGATAAGATCTCTACTTACCTCGTTGGTGCGGACAGGTACATTTAGGTTAAACAGTGACTACTGACATACAATCGATTATATTGTTTTTTTTATGGCAATAAAGAAAGATTTGATTTTGTGAACTGTAACAAGTTCAAAGTCCTCACCGGAAGTGTTCCACTCTGCTCGTTCCACCTGTTTCTCGCCCCGTAGGCATTTCTCGACGTAGGTGAGCGGGTCGCAGTCCGCCGTCAACACCTCCTTGAGCAGCGCGATGTAGGCGATGGCCAGCCTCAGCGTGTCTATCTTGCTGAGGCGCTTCTCGTAGGGGAACGTGGGCACGTGGCTGCGCAGCTCGTCGAACGCCGAGTTGATGCTGCTGAAATAACAAGGACAATGAAGTCATACCTTGTAGTCGGACAACTGATGTGGCAATGGTGGACTGTGGATCCAAGATGGGTCCAAGATCACTTTTACAGTTGGATAGGGATAGTCAAACCCCTAGAGAGCCTCCAGGCGCGTTTACCACGATAGGATACGAGTTTCGCAGGTCACCGAAAGGGAAGGAACTCTGTTACTCTCAGGCTTATATAGCGACCACTGGTCTATCAGATGGCGTGCCGTCTTATACTAACTGGCAAGGTTCCAAGGATACCGGACAAAGCGTTACACATGACATTTGTGGGCAAGGTTTATAGGAGGGTCACTGACAAGGTTCGTCAGCTGGAGACCACGACCTATCAACCCTTGCTGTCTGCAAATAAACACAAAGGGAGATGACAAAACCTTGTCACAATGAATAGCAGATGGGTAATTTGAATAAACAAATATAAATTGCTTTCGCCAATTAGTTAACATTAAGAAAAAGGTTTTGATATTCTTTATTCGCTTTACTCAAATGACTACCCACATTCTATGACATCATCCAGTGTCGTCCAGGCTTGTGCCATCCTAGGACTCCAGGCTCCAGGCTAGCTTCTCACATCGACCTTGAATTAGACAAATTTTGACTAGGTAATCAACGAGCATGAGCTCATCTCTTTTTGTACGCGTAGTTCACACTCCGATCTTGATTGTCTCTTATCTTCTGAATTAGATTCATCTGAATAGCCATTAGGCTACATTTCCAGACGTAGTGTTTTCTTTCAACTAACAGTCAAGAGTTTTTGAAATGTTATTTAATTTCAATAATCTCACTTATCATCCACGCCTTGGAAAAAAGCGAGTGTTTGAACTTATTTGTTTCGCTACAAAAAGTCTGACAATTAAATAGGTGCTTACTGATTATATAAGCATATTGTTTCTCTGTGAACGAAATATTTACATTTATACTGTTCGCTTTCTGTTTATTTAATCTCGAACCCAGTTGTGTTGAATTCATAAACAACACTAATTTGTACAAAATTAAATCAATTTATTCTTAATTCAATGTAATTAATTCTGTAATTTCTATCCCCAGAAGTAGAATAGTATAATGAATGATTCATAAGTCAGGTGATAACTAAATTGTTTGGAAAAATAAAAAATGTAACAACATATGCAAAACCACTAAAATATCATAAGAATATTACTACTACATGAAAGAATGAATGAGATAGAGAGAGAAAGCTAGGGACAGGATCGAGAAAAAGGGAATAAATTGTAGCCCTACAACACAAACAAACAGCGAAGACAGATCAAAAGTCTCCTAACAATCAAAAACTATTCGTTGGGTATTTAGGAGATAGGCCTACTCTTACAAGTAACAATTTAATTAAAATTAATATCGAACCAAATAAATTTTAATATGAACGACTTTTACATATGTCTAATACGACATTTTCAATCTTCATTCGGTTTTGATTACAACATTTTATATTTTTTTAATCGGTTGAACGATTTCTAAATTCATTAATAAGTCCAGCAAATAAATGGATTTACTACATTTACAGTAGCAATGTTATCTGTAAAATTCCGAGTCGCATATCAAATATTGCATGACCCTAAATGAACAACGTGGATGTTCACAATCTGTGTAATTTAAAAAGGTGAACTTTATCAAGGCTACACTTTTTAAAAGTGAATGTCAGCAAATTGTTTTAACCTAATTTATTTGTAATATCCTTTTGTCATCTTGCATCAGTTTTCACACCTGGGTCAATGTAAAACTTATTTATGGAATCAATTCTGGAATAACGACAATGTTAAAAATAATGAAAAGGCTTCGCTGTTTATTGTGAGTTGTAAGAGATTTTGTTAAATAATAATTTTAAGGAGGGTCAAGGAATTAAATAAACAAATTAAAATTGTACGCAATTGAAATGTAATTATAATTTAAATGTTCAGATATTACGCCTAGACTTTGTTAAATTTTGTAATCATAATTATTTTTAACTCAAAAATGCGTAGGTCTAAGTGTAAGATAAACAGTTTATTCTTGTTGGAAGGTAAAGTAAATGTAAAACAAGTTATAATGAGAATGAGCTATAGCCACCCTAAAACAATGGTATTCTAAAATGTTGTTGATACCTGACATTTTTAGGTTTAACGTAATGTATCATTGTTAAATTTCCAACTATTTTAGACCATAAAGTAAATTTATTTACTGCTAGGTTGTAATTATACTGGCCCGTAATTATATAGGTTGTAATCCATTACTGTAATTATATTGTTAGTTTAGAGAATATAAAAGTTTAGGTTTATTTTTTTCTGCTAGTTTAATTTTCTATATTTATGTTCAACTATGGATGAAGTACTATTTGTTTTTCATACGGGGGTTTTTGGACCTACCGTAAGGTAGACGTAAGGGATCATGGTTATGTCTACATTCTTGGAAAGGCGATTTTTCTTGCAATTTGAATTATCACGATCTTTTTTCATACTACTGAAATAGCCGCAGGGAGTGCCGTAGATTTGCTGGAAGAGCAGCAGTTTGTTCAGCATTTGTCGACGGGCCTGTACACGAGACGCACTTAATTAACTCATTCTAATCTCAACATTCCACAGAGAAAAATAAAATCCCAGCGATCATGCAGAAAATTTAAATATTTTCATACAGTAACAATATCACATTTATTAACAACATTTATTACTGGGATCTATTCGTATATTATTAAAATAATTTCTAGAGTTTTGTTTGACAGGTTTTGGCCTCTTAAGTTGTTCTGTGTGCATGTTTTGTATCAATCAAAAGCTTACTTACTCTATATGTGCCTTTTATGGTTTTGAAAAATATTTGCTTTCAGGGCTTTTCCCCGTAAGCTTTTAAAGTTTCAATGTTAATCTTATGTAGTTATTTTATTTAGGTAGTCAGCTGATGATAATATAAAAATGGCAGAAAATTTGCCCTATACTGTGGAGAACGGGACCCCGGCTAGTATCTGATGTATAAAATATAGTGTATCATATTTATGTGACAATTACTGACTAACTTGGGTTTTCAGTTCAGTCCTGTATAATCAATTACCAAACTTAAATTTCACAAAATTTAATAATAATAATTTTTGCTAATTATCAAAACGTAAACACGGATCAAATTTACGTTTGAAAAGTATAAAAAAACAAAAAAGGAAGAGGACGACGAGAGAATGGGGACGGGTGATGGGATGATGCGGGTGGATGTCCTAGCCGCTTCGCTGTTTGTGGGCGTGAGGGCTTACATTTTGACGGGGGGTCGGTCTAGGGGCCCGGGCGGGGCCGTGGGGGCCCGGGGCCTCGGGTCTGACCTGAGCATGCGCTTGCGCTCCCTTATGTTGGCGGCTTGTCTCTGGACCCTGTAGGGACTGCCGGCGCCGTAGTAACCGTCCTCCACCTCCCCCATGTCATCTGGAACACAATTTGATTATTTTTATTTGTCATAAATGTTTAAAAAAATATGTACGTAAAAATAAACCAACACGTAGCCAAGCTATAGCACGTATAGCATGGTCTTTTTTTAACAAATATGAAACGTGTTTCAACAAATAATTGCAGACTTTGGTCAGTTTCTAGACGTAGCTGTAAAACCGTCCTACGTATAAAACCTAAACTTTTATAAATTGTATAAGTAACACATCACCCTCAACTTAATTAAAGCTCTCAACAGTGTGAAAAATAAGTGAAAGTTCGTTTTGATAAACAAAATACTTTCTTCTGCATCAATAGGACCAGTTGAGTAGTTATTACTTATAATGTATTTTGTAATTCGCTGTAAGGAGGTGCGCTGACCTTTCTATACGATACAGAAAATATACCCCCGTCGCAGCAAACCTGCGTACTCAGCGAATTTCCAATGCATATATATGGGTATCACTACTACCTAAAGCCACTTACCAAGTTTCACGAAAATACATTCATTAATAAGTAATATATAGCATTTGATTTATTCTCCATAAGAATAACTGAGTACGCAGGTTTGCTGCAACAAGGATGATAAGATTTTTTTTGCAATTATCAATATAACTCAACCAGGTGAAGCTACATCCCAAGTTTTATTAATTGAGGTTCATAACTAAGGGAGATATTAAACTTGATTTGTTCTCCATATGAATAACATTGGGCCGAGTATGCAGGTTTGCTGCTCCCGGTAAAAATCAACAAAACCATTTTTTGTGTGCAATATCAATATACCACAACTAGTTGAAGCCACATACCAAGTTTCATCAATATACATACATAAATAATCGAAATGTAACATTTTATTCATTCTCCATAAGGATCACATTGGACAACGTACTGTGTTTAGCACTTTCAATATCACTGCAACGGTTGGACGTAAAACAACAATTAAAACGCCAAAATAATTGTTTTGTAGAGCTAAACTGATTGGTAGAAAGAAATGTGGAGTTTTTAGTGAAATTATCTGAGTAAAATCTAAATACCCCCGTCGCAGCAAACCTGCGTACTCAGCGAATTTCAAATGCATATATATGTGACTCACTACTACATAGAGCTACTTACCAAGTTTCACAAAAATACATCCATAAATAAGTGATATATAGCATTGTATTTATTCTCCATAAGAATAACATCAGGGTTGAGGACGCAGGTTTGCTGCAACGAAGAAGATAAGTAATATGTTTTTTGCAATTATCAATATAACTGAACCAGGTGAAGCTATATACCAAGTTTTATTAATTTAGGTTCATAATTAAGGGAGATATACAACTTTACTTATTCTCCATATGAATAACATGGGGGCCGAGTATGCAGGTTTGCTGCTACGGGGACTGTCAACAAAAAACTTGTTTTTTTGTGCTAGTATCAATACACCAAAACTAGTTGAAGCCACATACTAAGTTTCATCAATATACGTTCATAAATAATCGAGACAGAATTTTATTTATTCTCCATAAGGATAACATTGGACAACGTACTGTGTTTAGCACTTTGAATATCTCTGCAACGGTTGGACGTAGAACAAAGATTAAAACCCCAAAATGTTTGTTTTGTTGAGCTAAACACATTAATAAACATAAATGTGAAGTTTTTAGTAAAACTATCTGAGAAAAATCTAAAAACCTTTTTCCCATAAGATTAACATGGGACACGTTTTTTTGGATTTTCTCTGCAACCACTTAACCTAGGTTAATGATTCAAAATACTAAATTATTTGTTTTTTTAAGCTCTATAAAATGGCTATAACCAAAATTGAGTGTTTTAACATTTTGGGATCAAATTTGCAAAAAACCGATTTTTGTAAAACTGTAAACCCCCATAAAACCCCCTTCCCATAGTGCGATCGATCTGGTTTTCGATCTTAAAGTCATAAATACTACTCTCCACATTTGTGCCAAATTTCATCAAAATTTGGTGTTTCTTTCAAAAGTTATCGCGGTACTTATATATATACATATATATAAATTTGAACGAATAGTGTTTTGGCATCTGGGGACCTCAAAACGAAAAGTTATCATGGTCTCGGGCTTAAGTCTTATCATGCCACCTATGGTAATAGCTTCTTCCCTATAGGGGAAATTCGCTAATACTATGAAGGCTACCTGTTACATGCTATATTTTAAAACGCTAACAGTAAGCAATTATATTATCCTTGTAATCAAAAGTGAAATCCGCGGTATCAAATTTTAAGGTGTTGTCTTTACCAAAACCCATCATATATGATAGCAAGTTCACCGATTTCACATGTATACAAATTAAGGAAAAATTTAAAATCTTAGAATCTCATACGACGGTCCTTTAAACCAGCAATGTTTTACAAATGTAATGTTGTTTTTTTTTCTTTAATCTCAGTAGCACACTAAAGAAGAGGCTCAAATATATCTATATCACATAAGAAATCATTCACATGTAGAACTGAACAATTGATTCCTTAACAACAATCATGCAACAAACAAGGTTGTAATTCGATAGCGCTGCAAGTGATTAAAGACTCGAGAGACATCTGTCCCCTATAGTAGCAGGGGGCATCTAGAGTTACAATATGTGACAGGGGGGAGTTACACCTGCCATTAGAGCAAAATAAAGAAATTGGAGCTCTTAAAGAAAATATATTTTGTCAACAACCATGTAACATTCAGCCAATAATCGCTTACTTTAGCTCATGACGTTGTACATAGAATAATTGCTGACTGATGTTAGCCTTGTCCTAGCTCGGGTATGATTGTTTCACAATCCTGCAGATTATTTTTTTACAGAAACCCCTGAATATAATTGTACCGCTAGTAAAATTTGTTTATCAATTAAAGGTTCTTATATGAAATATATTTTACTAGAATAAAGTAATCATACGATTTCCCGGTGCTTATAAATTCTCTGAACCTATTTGGTTTATATGTTTTGTTATGTAGCCTTATTTTGAGGTTTAATGTTTTTAATAGTCTGGTTTATTTTTTTATACCTCTGTCACCGTAAAGCTTCAAGAGAGGTCCCAGTCACGAAACCTTTGGCGTTTCTACCTGCTCCTCCCATAAGGTCAACAAAGTTAACTCTCAAATCCCGTATCCTCAACTGATTATCCAAAATTATTGATTTAATGTTCATTAGTGAATTTCCTTTGGAAAGTGAACTATTAGCATGACCCGCTCGGTGAAACTTAAGCCCGAGACCACCATAGAAGTTCCTAACGTGACCCCCTGAACACGTTTTGGGGGTCGTTCAAAATTTTTTATATATATATATGTGTTTGCACTCTAGCGGTCTCATTTTTTTACCGATTTACTTCAAATTTGGTAGGGACGTTCCTTTCTGTAATCAGTTGGACAAGTTCGTTGGGCAAAACAATCGGAAAACTCTAAACCCCTTTTTTTGGAGATTAATCTTTCAAATTTTGAGTTTTTGGGCCCAAAAAGGGTCAGAAAAGCCCCGTATGTAAAATAAATGCATGTAAAAAGGTGGGAATTGGAGAGGCGAAAGTTTTAAGCCCTCTCTCGTCATTCTAGCATAAATATATACTGAGTTATTCAAGAAAATGTGTATCGACCAAACACAGTACGTTGTCTTGTGGGGATTTTACATTAGAAAAGCATGTTATTCATTTGTTGGTGTAATTTTATCATCCCCAACAACCTCACGCCTACTTTTAAGCCTGACGGGACCTTCTCCTAACCTTATAATGCGCAAAATTGTATTCCCAGCATTGCAGATAAATAGAACCAGGAGCATCAGAACAGCCAAAAAATCAATATTTTCAGATTTGAATAAAAGTTGGAATATATGCATGTTTTTAACTGATTTTGAGTTTTTATAGTTTTTTATTTGGAAATTCACTTCCCTCACGTCAGCGTGCTGTGTGCGAACTCGTTTTAAAGAGCAAACCTAGAGAGCAGAATTTGATGTCACAAATATCGTGTATATTGAATATTTTTGATATTTTTTGAACGATTATTATTTGTGTTATTGTAATTTTGCTCACTGAAATCGCTAGGTATTGTTCTGCCCTTTAAAACTAACCATAAATCATCAATTTCGGATAATCCGTTGAGGAGGGACAGAATTTGAAAATTAACATTGGCCTTAGGGAGAAGCAGGTAGACACTTGAAACGTTACATAACTGGACCCCCCCTGGCAAACGTCTCAAAGCAGTTCTTTACTTCTACTCCCCTAACAGCAGTCCTACCTTGCGCGGCCAGGGACAGGTAGGCTGGCAGGTGGCCGTGCCCGCACTGCCCGGAGCCTAGCAGGCTGGAGTGTCGGGAGGCGTAGACACAGCTGGGCAGCTCTACTGGCTCGTCCTCCCCCACTTCGCCGTACCCGTTGTACTGGACCAAGCCTGGGACCTTGTGCGAACTGGAACATAGAGGAAGGACAATGTTGAAGTTGCTGTAAAGAAAAAAATGTCTTTCTAAATTTGGAGTAATAGTTTACGTACCTTATCGGTCATACACCATGTAGTGGATGACTTAGTTTTGGGACTGCTGTCCCATTTTTAAATCTACACGTTGAATTTGATTGAAAAACACGTAGTCGTTGTCAAAATTGGTAAAAATAAACGTCACATACATACACGGACTGGGACACGTACACGAAACAATCATTTATGGCGTTTAGCGTGGCCGGCCAAGGACAAGTCCAGACTCCATCTGTCTTTGGCCGGTTATACGGTAAACGCATAGAACTCTATTAATACACCTGGAATGCTATAGCGCAGTGCAGTTTTTGAAGCGAAAAACGGTCCTTCCCCCTTCACATAATGGGCAACTTCGTCATCTGAGAGATTTCTGCCGGAAAAATATTTTAATGCGCGCACTCATTAACACGCTCCTCCATCGCACAGGGATCATCCGATTCTAATGAAACATATATATTTATTATCTGGAAGAACTGAGGATTCTAACAGAGTAAACAACTTACAGATAAGTCAGTTAACAGAATTATAAAAATACAAAATATAATTACCTAAACAAATTGGAACATAAAAAAGTTATTAAGCGTAAAATTTTTTATTTTTGGGGTAGAAACAAACTTCAAGCGAGAAAAATGTTGGAAATGAGTTGAATAAACACTTTTATTTGAATCATTTGTTTGTACTGTCTTTAGTTTTCACACATTTAAAGGGCAAACGCGCGCTTATGTTATCGCCACCGCCGGCGCCGGGCCGCAAATTGTAGTTTATGTAGTCATTGCTATCCCCCTTAAAAACAGTTTAAGAACCAAATAAATTAGCAACTTGGTTGATTACTCTACAACTATTAGGTATGGAGAAAATACAAATTTTAGTTTGTTGGTAAACACAGCACGTTATTTTGTTATACAGTGTGTTAGCACTATTGTTATACAGTGTGTAAAAAAGTCCATCCCCCCCCTTTAATTTTGTTGTTTGCTAAAACAAAGAAATCACCTTTGGGGAACGATACTAACTTAACTCAAAGTATCTTTAGACGTTATCGGAAATTTTGAGTGTTCCCCAAAAATGGGGGATTTTGGGGGCAACTAAAAATTTTCAAATGTAAACCCCTTTTGAGTGACCCCTCATTTTAAAGAGCTTTAAAAAAATAGGCGAATGGTCGAGGTTGGAGGTCTGTAACCTGTTTCTATCCAAAATGTCAGCTTGTCAAAGTTTTGAATACAACTCACTCTTGAAATCTGGCGTCTTAGACTTTTGGAGTTTTAATTTCATCTTTGGTGACTTAAAACTGGAACGACTCTTGAAGAAATCCAATTAAATGAAGAAGTGGTCTCTTTTGGTAAAATTTAAAATTTACCTGGTTTATTTTTCTATGGTTATACAAATCAAAAGTGAGTTAGGCCCTAAATAAAAAACGTGCCATATAATAATATATCATTACCAAGCATAGCACTACTTTTAGACTAAACAAACATGCGCCGTCTTTTGTTCTAATTGTTACTAAATATTCACTGATGGATTATTGGTGTTGTAAGTGGATTCTCCCAAATAGTGTACAGAGAAACGGTAGTTAATCTATATCCCCTATTAACCGATACTTATCGCTGACCCCGTTTACTTTTTGTCACCGATAGATAATGAATTAAATGAATAGGTATCTAAATAACCGGTATCATGAAACTGACGCATACTTTCTCCCTTTTAGCCCAACTGAATAAATTACTTTTTATTTACTAAATATAGAATACAAAGCACAGTCGAATGTATAGAAAATCTTGTAAACAAGTTTTTTCAAAAACATCCACCCAAATCTCTGTTTTGGAGGCACTACAGAATCCATTGCTACACACTTGGTTTTAAGAAATGCCCCCTATTCCCCCCAGGGTTATTAAGAGGCAACATATTTCGAATTTCCTCTGTTGGTCAATGCTAACTTGACAAGCATAACAAGTTTGAATTAAATTTATCAGTAAAATAAGAGAGAAATAGTAATTTGTGTATTCCCCATAAGAATAGCATTGGACAACGTACTGCGTCTACCGCAAAATGAAAATTTAAATTTTCTCCACAACCAGCAATCGTAGAATAGTAATTTAAAATATTAAATTATTTATCTTTTCAGCTCTTTTTAATGTTGAATAATATTTTTTATATATTTATGTTTTTTACTTCCTCCCCCTATACATAGTATATGGAGAAAGTATTGTTTTCGTAAAAAATTTCTAATTTGAGTTGTTAGTGGAAATATTCGTTTTGGTGCTCCCTGAACCCAAAAAAGTGGTTTTTACATGATGTCTGTCTGTGTGTGTGTGTGTGTCTGTGTGGATGTGTACAGAGCTAGAGCCCTAAACAATGGGCCGATTTTTATGAAATTTTGTATGTAGGTACTAATCCACGATATCTCCAGGCGTTTTTTTCATTTTTTGAATTTTTGATTTTTAAGGGTAATTATCCCCCAAAAACCGCCAAAAAACATGAAAAATCCAAATTTCTCAAAACCGGCTCTAACGATTTTGATTAAACTTTAGTCGTTTGAAGAACTTTAGTCCTCCAACAAAATGACACCACCCGCATTTCTGTAAAAATTCGGGTTCAGAAATTACAGGACTTAAAACATCAAAAATTCAGTTTTTTGGTTTTTTCATAAAAAGACATAAATATAAAAAATATTACTCTTCACCACTAAAAAGAGCTCAAAAAACTAAATAATTTAGTATTTTGAATTACTATTCTACGATTGCTGGTTTCGGAGAAAATTGAAATTGAAATTTTGCGGTAAACGCAGTACGTTGTCCAATTTTATTCTTATGGGGAATACAAAAATTATTATTTCTCTCTTATTTACTGATAAATTTCATTCAAACTTGATATGCTTGTCAATTTAGCATTGGCCAACAGAGGAAATTCGAAATATGTTGCCCCTTAATAACCCTGGGGGGGAATAGGGGGCATTTCCCCTCTTAAAACCACGAGTGTAGCAATGGATTCTGTAGGGCCTCCAAAGCAGGGATTTGGGTGGTTGTTTTTTAAAACAACTTGTTTACAAGATTTTCTGTACATTTGACCGTGCTTTGTATTCTATATTTAGTAAATAAAAAGTAATTTATTCGTTAAAGTTGGGCTAAAAGGGAGAAAGTATGTGTCAGTTTCCTGATACCCTTTATTTTATAAAAAATCCAAAAAACTGAATTTTTGAATTTTAAGTCCTGTAGTTTCTGAACCCGAATTTGTACAGAAATACAGGTAGTGTCATTTTTGTTGGAAAACTAAAGTTCTACAAACTACTAAAGTTTAATCAAAATCGTTAGAGCCGTTTTTGAGAAATTTGGATTTTTCATGTTTTTTAGCGGTTTTGGGGGGGGATAATTACCCTTAAAAATCAAAAATTCTAAAAAATGAAAAACACCTGGAGATATCGTGGATTAGTACCTACATACCACATTTCATTAAAATCGGTCTATTGGTTAGGGCTCTAGCTCTGTACACATCCACACAGGCACACACGCACACCCACGCACGGACTCATACACACACACACACACACACATACGTGTATTCCAGTATAGTGAGATCCACTTGAATTCCGCAGTAATGTGGGAACCGGTAGAGGGGAAGTTTCTATCAAAAAACTGGCTGATACTTTTTCTCTTCTTTAATTCCAGATTACGAATATCACCTCACAATTAGGATGAATTGTAATCTACTAGTATGGAACTCTACATACAAACTGAGATCCGGTATGTATGACACGACGAGATCCGTCCGTGGGAGGGGGGGGTGTACGGCACAACGAGATCCATCTGTAGGAGTGGGGGGGGGGGTGTACGGCACGACGAGATCCGCCCGTAGGAGTGGGGGGGGGGGGGTCCGTGTCGTGAGATCCAAAATTTGGTTTTAAATGGTGGTTTAACATTTAATGTTAAACTTTATATGACTGACAGTTTTTAGCGAATTTCCCCTATAGGGAAGAAGCTATTACCGTAGGTCTCATGGTAAGACTTAAGCCCGAGACCGTGACAAATTTTTTTTTTGAGGTCCCCAGATGCCAAAAACACTATTCGTTCAAATTTATATATATGTATATATATATGTGTGTGTGTGTGTGTGTGTGTGTCCGTTACCGCGATAACTTGAGTAAAAAACGTCCGATTTTGATGAAATTTGGCTCAAATGTGTAAAGTGACATTTATGACTTTAAGTTCGAAAACCAGAAAAATCGGACTATGGGAAGGGGGGTTTATGGGGGTTTTAAATTTTCCAAAAATCAGTTTTTGCATTTTTCACCCTAAAATTTTTGAATTTATCCCTTGCAGAGATATTCAAAGTGCTAAACACAGTACGTTTTCCAATGTTATCCTTATGGAGAATAAATAAAATTTGATATCTCGATTATTTATGAATGTATATTGATGAAACTTGGTATGTGGCTTCATGTTGTACTGGTATATTGATATTTGAACAAAAAACAAATGTTTTGTTGGTTGTCCCCGTAGCAGCTAACCTGCATACTCAGCCCTAATGTTATTCTTATGGAGAATAAGTAAAGTTTTATATCTCCCTTAATTATTAACATAAATTAATAAAAATTAGTATGTAGCTTCACCTGGTTGAGTTAAATTGATAATTGCATAAAAACACATATTTTGTGTTCCTTTTTGCAGCAAACCTGCATACTCAGTCCTATGTTATTCTTATGGAGAATAAATAAAATGCTATAGATCACTTATTTATTAATTTATTTTTATAAAACTTGGTAAGTGCCTTTATGTGGTAGTGAGAAACATATACATTCATTGGAAATTCGCTGAGTACGCAGGTTTGCTGCGACGGGGATATTTTTTATTAAAGTGGTACAAATAGGCCTAAACGTAAGATCAAACACTGTACTTTGATTTAATAGATAATATGGAAGTCGTCCTACTTATTGGTTATTTTTTCGTCATCGATAATTAAATTATTTCACTTTTTAATCAATATTCTTTAACAACATAATTAGACTTACGCTCAATGTATTAAAAAAAAGGTTGGGCTGGCTATTTATTTTCATACGCTAAGGGCAATAATTACATGCAATTTTATTATTCACCCTTGCTTTGTTTATACAGGGTGTCCAGCTTCGACTGTCTGAAACTTCAGACAGTCACTTTATTTTTCAGATAAAAACAAACAAAAAAGTTCTTTTAAACATATGTCCTAAAATGCTTCGTTTTCCGTATAGGTCGGTATGTGTTTTTTAATTAATGCAAGGATATGTTTTGAACCGTTTGAGCTATTGAATTTAAACTTGGCAAGAACATCAATTGTAACTAGAACTAGGTTTAACATAAATTTTACGTTTCTGTCTTTGACCGTTTCAAAATGGTGACTATTTAAAATAATTAATTCAAAATATCTCAAAAAAGTGTAATATCAATTAAATATTTTAAAATCAATAAAAATTGTAAAATCATATTAACTAACTAACGACACCAAGATTGTAAAGATCAGTGAACTAACAAAGTTATTAAAATTTTTCTGAACATAGTCATGCTAATTTGGACATTTTACTGAAAATAGGCATGTTTTGTTTAGAAAAATTATCTTTAATTATAACTTCAAACGGTTAAAATAAAGGTTCAAATTTTGCATCAACCTTTATGCCAAAAATGCCTGGTTCTGGACATTTTTTATGTTTTCCGATGTTTGCGGCCATATTTAATTTTCAAAATAAAATATCTCTAAAACCATAAAAATTATCAAAATTTACGAGGTTACAATAAATGTGTGTTTTTCAATTACCTATATAATAAAACCAAGATTATAATAATCAGACTCCAAATAAAAGAGAAAATCGAATTTTTATGAAAAAACACTAATATGGTAGATTTTGCTTGTAAAAAGCATGTTTTCTTTACGAAATATTAAATTTCTCTTTTATTTGTGGTCCGATCATTGTAATCTTGGTTTTATTATGTATATAATTAAAAAAACACACATTTATTGTAACTTCATAAATTTTGATAATTTAAACGGTTTTAAAAATGGCCGCCAACATCAGAAAAATATAAAGAACTTCCAGAACCAGGCATTTATGGCATAGAGGTTCATGCACAATTTGAGCTTAATTCAACAATTGGTTACGGGAATAAACATGTTTAGGATAACAAAAAGGCGGCTAGCGGCTAAAAAAGCCAAAATAAAAAAGTTAATGAACATATTCGAGTTATTTTTGTATGTAGAATCCAGTTATACATAGCACGCTACACATTTTTTTGGCACCCTGTATAATTATACTTTAAGTATAAAAAGTGAATTGAGTTTGATCCAACCACAGCAGATAGCACCACGTCCAAAAATTCAACCATTTACTGTACTTTACCAATGGATCACCTCCAGATGAAGCAACGAACCAAGTTTTATTAATTTATGTTCATAAACAAGCAAGATATCTCATGTTTATTATTCTCCATAAGAATAACATTATAGCTACCTAGTACGCAGGTTTGCTGCCATGGTGACCACAAAAATGAGTTTTGTATGCAAATAGCATTAAAACCCAACTATATAAAGCCACATACCAAGTTTCATTTATATTTGTTCATTAATAAGCGAGATATACAATTTTACTGATTCTCCATAAGATTAACATTGGACAACGTACTGTGTTTAGCACTCTCAATATCTCGGTAACTGATTGACGTTGAGGAATGATCAAAATACCAAATTTTGTGTTTTTTAAAGCTGAATCCAATGGTGAAAATTAAAATTTCAATATTTGAAAAATTATATGTAAAAAGTTAAAAAAAAACAATTTTTGGGATACAAAACTCTCTCAAAATACCCCTTAAGATAGAGTAATATGGCTGGTTTTCGTACTTAAAGTCATAAATGTTGCTTTACACGTTTATACAAAATTTCATCAAAATCTGACCTTTTTTACGAGAGTTATCGCACCCATGGACAAATATATATATATATATACAGTTTCGATTGAATGGTGTTTTTGGGGTCTAGGGTCCTCAAAACGAAAAGTTATCATGGTCCCGGCCCTAGGTCTTACCATGCCGACTACGGTAATAGCTTCTTACCTATAGGGGAAATTCGCTAATAAACAAAAATTGTGTAATGAACCAATAATAGATTTAATTTTATCGAATGGTATGCACAACACTTTTTAAAAAACTTTATATGAACACTAGCTGAATACTCATCCTTCGTACGGGTTGTATATAAATGGTAGATTAACTAAAGAAAATAACAATCCACATTATTTAACAATATTAAAATTACATTTTACACGTTTAATGTACAATTAAATCAAAGTTAACGAAATATACTGGCAGATAGTTCGAGTCCTGTTACTAAGTCGAGGAACTCTGTCGGGTAGTAAACGGCGTGTGGTTTGTGACTCCAAATCGGTAAACGTAACACTTTGGATTCGCTTTTAGAAATAAAATAACTCTAGTACATAAAAATAAAAAAAATATCGGGGAGGGGGAGCATGAATATAAAATCGGCGGGGACGGGGGAGCAAAATACAAAATTGGGGGGGGGGGCAAAAATAAAAATCGGGGGAGAGTAAAAATATAAAATCAGGGAGGGGAGCCAAAATATAAAAGGGAGGGGAACATAAAACAAAAATATAAAATCGAAGAAGGGGGCAGCAAAATTTAAAATTGGTGGTTGGGCAAAAATAAAAAGGGGGGAGCAAAAATATAAAATGGAGGGGGCAACATAAAATAAAAATATGAAATCGAAGAGGGGGAGCAAAATATACACTTGGGGGTGGGGCAAAAATAAAAATGGGGGAGCAAGAATCTAAAATCGGGGGGAAGGGCAAAAAATATAAAATCGGGAGGAGGGCAAAAATATAAAATTGAGGGGGGCAAAAAATATAAAATCGGGAGGGGGCAAAAATATAAAATGGGGGATATAAAATAAAAGTATAAAATCAATGATGGGTGGGGCAAAATTATAAAATCAGGGGTGGGGCGAAAATAAAAATCTGGGGGAGAGAGCAAAAATTTAAAAACTGGGGGGGGGGGGCAAAAAATATAAAATTGGTGGGAGCAAGAATATAAAATCGGGGGGGGGACAAAAAATATAAAATCGATGGGCAAAATATAAAATGGGGGGGACATAAAATAAAAATATAACCTCGAAGACGGGTTGGGCAAAAATATAATATCGGGGGGTGGGGCAAATATAAAAATTGGGAGGGAGGAAAAATATAAAACCGGGGGGTGGCAAAAAAATATGAAATCGGGAGGGGAAAAAATATAAAATGGAGGGATGTAAAATAAAAATATAAATCCGGAGATGGGGGTGGGGCGAAAATAAAATCGGGGGAGGGAGTAAAAATATAAAGACTGAGGGGGGGGGGAAATATAAAATCGAGGGGGCTAAAATATAAAATGGGGGGACATAAAATAAAAATATAAAATCGAAGAGGGGGTTGGCAAAAATATAAAATGGGGGGGCAAAAATAAAAATCGGAATGGAGTAAAAATATAAAACCGGGGGGGGGGCAAAAATATAAAATCGGGGGTGGGGCAAAAAGTAAAAATCACGGGAAGGGAGCAAAGATATAATAATTGGGGGGGGGCAAAAAATAAAATTGGGGGGAGAAAATATAAAATCAAGGGGGAATATAAAATGGGGGAGACATAACATAAAAATATAAAATCGAAGAGGGGGGGCAAAAATATATAATCGGGGGGGAGCAAAATATAAAATCGGGAGGGGGCAAAATTAAAAATCGGTGGGGACAAAAATATAAATTTGGGGGCATAAATATAAAATGAGGGGACATAAAATAAAAATAAAAGATCGAAGAGGGGACAAATTATAAAATCGGTGGTGGGGCAAAAACAAAAATCGGGGGGAGGTAGCAAAAATATAAAATTGGGGGGGGGGTACAGGAAGAATCGGTACAAATGGTTTTTTGTGCAAATTAGAATAGACCTAAACCAGATGAAGCCACATTAATATTTGTTCATTCATATTAATTAATAGCTGACTTACCCGTTCTTCGCACAGGGGTTTTCTCTACACGTTCTTTGGTCAATGCAATTTGCATTTTAGTTAGCTTGAAACAGCTGTTCTTGCTTCTGCTCTTTAAGTTGTCAAATTTATGTATCCTCAGCTGTTCGCATTACAGTTTCTGAATGTTTACTTTCTTCTGAAATGTAAACATTGAAACTTAGGACGTTCACGGGGCGTAGCCCGAGGGGATTTTAAGGAAGTGAATAGGCCTATGTGTTGCATGGGTTCAAGATCTACCTATGTGTAAAGTTTCAGCCCAGTCGGTTCAGTAGTTTTTGCGTTCACCCGGAACATCAGACAGATAGACAGACAGAAAGACAGACAGACAGAAACCACCTCTTCTTTATAATATTATAGATTGTCAACCAAATTTAACGTACAGTAAAACAATACTTAATGGTCCCATATTTAAAAATATATGGTGTTAAATTCATAAAAATGTATCCTGTACAAAGCTGTGAATCATATAGCTTTTGAGAATTTTAAGAAACTTTGAACATCAATAAAATAACAGAACTAACTAAAAGGACATTTAATAATCCCTAAGACTTAATTACAACATTAAGCTTTGAACATAACAATTATATATCACCATTGTTGGAGAAATGAAGCGTTAATTAAGACATTACTGTATTGAATAGCAGGATAAAAATACAACAATTTTACAGAAAGCCTAATCATTAAACAAATTATAATACGATAGCTCAAATAGCAGTTCAATAGACAGGAATTCAATAACATTTCACAAGTAAACACTGTAGTATCAAGGGGCCATACAAATATTACGTAAAGCACTTAAAGGGGGGAGGGGATATGGCATAGCGTTATGCTGCGTAATGTGGTGGAGGGGGGGGTTGGATCAACGATACGTAACTTAACCCTAAGACCTGGCCCACTTTCGTATGTATTGATACTATTATAAATATTTCAAAATTAAAAAATAATCAAATTGATATTTAAATTAAGGTTTCAGTTAGTTATATAAAAAATACTTCCGTCATACTATTTTAATAACAGTTAAACTAAAAATAAATACGTAACTTGTTTTAAGTAAGCAAGTTATGTATTGCTTTACACCTATGTTTTGTGTTGTTTTAGAGTGTAAAATCATGACTTGTATTGTGCAATGCAACCCACATCATTAGTTGTTTAAATGGTTTTGTATTTGTATTAGTTTGAAATTAAAGTTTGTACGTTTTAAAAAACTTTGACCCGATCAAAGTTTTTCTTACATGTCACGCACGTAAACATGGTGAAACAACTAATTTGACATTTAAAATGAAACAATAACTAACACTCCATGAGAAAATGCGCAAGATAGTCGCAGGATCACAGTTTACTCCATATCGCGCTAAATTTAGATCAGATCTTGACAGTATGGCAATGGCTGGCGAGACGGATCTCATGTTACTGCTACTGCTAACCGCCTGTTGACTGGTTCATCCTCCTAGCGCGTCTCAAACCGTGTTATTTTGTTTCGCTGGCGGATCTCGTTTTCCCGTGGTTTCCCACTCCGTGAGTAAGAGTTGCGTGTATACGCGACACTAGCGCGACGTGGTGGCAGTTTTAGGAAGCTCATACACATACATAACAGGGGAAACCACGGGAAAGTGAGATCCGAGCTCAAAACAAAAACGGTTTGTATTTCTGGAATCCTATTGGTCGCCTGATGACGAATCAAAGGTCAGAACACACCGAGATCCGGTGGTCGGATCTCGTTGTGTAAATCGGATCTCGCTTTGTGGGTGTGTAACCAGGTTGTGGATCTCACCATACTGGATTACAAACCCACACACACACACACACACACACACACACACACACACACACACACACATATCACGTAAAAACCACTTTTTTGGGTTCAGGGAGCACCAAAACGAATATTTCCACTAAAAACTCAAATTCGAAGCTTTTGACGAAAACATTACTTTCTCCATGTATAGTAAAAATATAACTTCCTTTTTCGTTGTTATATTAGAACTAATTATGCATGGGTTTATGTGGGTAAAATTAACTAACAAGCTGCAGTAGTGAGTTCATGAGAAGTATCTGGGAGGATCTAACAATGGAATCATCTCGTTCTATATGCTACATTGACATATTACGTATATATTTTTGTGACAATATTAACATTTTAAATTACCTACCCAAACTTCAATTACGTTTTTATCAATATTACTGGTTTTCTATGGTATTTTACTGAACGAGACACGAACCTCATTTAATAAATACATATACATATAAATTTATGCATATTTTAATTTCTTGAATTCAAAGTGAGATTTGCAAAAAATCTGCATCAATTACGTAGAATTCTTGTGAATAGTAAAATTAGAGTGAAACAATGCGTTTTGTCCATATTATTAGCCCATTTTATTTTCTCCAGAATAAATAACATTATAAATACATTTCGATCTAATTTCCCTTATAATATATTGAATTTTTCTTTATTTGTATTAGATAATCGTATTTTTAATTGGGATCGCAATGTTTTTTTGGGTTGTGTTGACGTTTTAGATATTAATTTACTAAGGATACCAGTTTATGGAAAACAAGTTGCATATGCTAGTCCTAAATCCGATGTATATTATTTTACATAGTAAGATATAATCTATATCTATATGATCCAAAGTCATCATGAAATCTCAGGAACTACTGAACGGACTGAAATTAAATTTGAACGTAGTTTCATCTTGGGTCGTAGACTCTCGCTTCTCACTGATTTGCAAATTTACCTGAGGGTTCTGCCCCTTTGGCTCTCAAAGTTTCAATGTTCATCTTATAAACTTAACATTGTAATTAATCAGATAATTACATAAACATAATAATTTCATAAACAGTGGTTTTAGTGCTTATTTAAACCACTGAATGAACTTTTATGCAAAGCCACGTCATAAAAATAATAAAGACTACATAAAATAATGATTAAAATATTCAAAAAATAAATTATCTTGGAAGTTAACAAAACTAGGCTAAATAAATTAAACTAAAAAAATTACTTACTTAAGACACAACGGGGGCGAAGAGCTGGAGTCAGCGGGGGCGGTGGACGCTACCACCCTGGGCCTGGGGCCTACCGTGGGCCGTGGAGACTCAGCGTGCTGAGTGCTGCTGACGCCGTGCCGCACCTCGTGCTGATGTCGGTAGTTGAACAGCATCTCGGGTCCGGCCATCACACCGAGCGAACCTACATCACTCTCGACCCGGGATAGTTGAGCAATACGACAACCGAGCCTAGACGACGATCCCGATCAGTGTTCAGGGTTGATTGAATTTTCCGCGGCCCCGTGCAGGGTTTTAAGCCCCGGGGTGGACCGGTGGCGTTCCCATTGGTCAATTCACCCCGTGGGGCGGGGCTTCAACAATGGCGTCCCAATCCACCCCATGTCTGGGTTTGACGGTTTTAAGCTTCACTTCACTTATTTTACGAAGAACATTTTGTTGATTTTATGATTTTAACAATAAATTGCACGGATCTTTGGTTTAAACAAAAGTGTTTTATTACGTCATCGTAAAACAGTAATGTTTCACCCATTTGTACACTATTATTCCAGAGTTTGTGTATTGGCGATTTGATCTGAGCGTCATTTAGGACCTCAGTTAGGATTTAATAATAACCGGAAAATTTCACTGAGAGAACCAGGTTATTTACTGGCTTGTTAGGCAAATTTATATATTATGTTTTCAGTATGTATATCAAATAGCTTCATTATATAACATTGTTTAGTATTGTATTGTTGAACGTATTTCTTCTTCTTATAACGGAATTTCCGTGTAAATATAGTATTTAATTTCTTTATTAGCATGATACGTGTTGTTACAACTAAACAGGATAAATAAAATACGTCTTACAACACTAAAGTATATTTACACACATACGGTACTTACATACAAGACGGTAAAATATACACAAGATGGTACAAGGCGATCGATTTCAACCAGTTACACCGGTCATCATCAGGCCCAATCAGAGAATGATGAGAATGTGAGGCCCAATGAATTATAGTGTTGTAAGACGTATTTTATTTATCCTATTAAGATAGTACCTGGGGGCCAAGCTTTGCTCGGGGGAAGGCCAGTCAGTTTGTTTAGATGACTTGGAGTAATATTTCACCACTTCCCCCTACTGATAATCAGATTTGTATAACTCATTTGCCTCTTTTCTACATTTTTAAGATCACTCCAGTTGTTATTTATAGCTCAATGTCCTTTTGATTTATTTTACTACTCTATGTATGTAATCTTCACTAAAATCTTTTAATCTCTGCTCTCAGGAAATCACTTGTTAATAATAATCATAAACAACATGAGTTTTACTTTGACAGTTCCCTGGTTGATTATGAACAGCCGTTGCAATTCTTTTGTTTTGATTTGAAACTCCATAAGCCCAATGTTAATGTTTTTAACTTTTCATTGTAGTTTTTTTTTACATTATTTGATTTTCCTGGGGATGAGGCCTGTCTAGAACTTATTTTTATCCCAGAAATGAGTTATTTCGAACATTTGAAGGAAATCGTTGGAGCCGTTTTTGAGATCAGTGTCGCAAGCAAGCAAGCAAGCAAGCATACAACCAAACCTTTCTCATATTAGAGTATAGGATTGTTAAGTTAATGTTATTAGTACCTGGGGGCCGAGCTTTGCTCGGGGGAAGGCCAGTCAGTTTGTTTAGGTGACTTGGAGTAATATTTTACTACTTCCTCCTATCGATAATCAGATTTGTATAACTCATTTGCCTCTTTTCAAAATTTTTATGGTCACTCCAGTTGTTATGTATAGCTCAATGTCCCTTTGATTTATTTTACTACTCTATTTATGTAATCTTCACTCAAATCTTTTAATCTCTGCTCTAAGGAAACCACATGTTAATAATCATATGCAACATGAGTATTACTTTGACAGTTCCCTGGTTGATTATGAACAGCTGTTACAATTATTTTGTTTTCATTTGAAACTCCATAAGCCCAATGTTAGTTTTTTTAACTTTTCATTTAAGTTTTTTTACATTATTTGATTTTTCCTGGGGATGAGGCCTGTCTAGAACTTATTTTTATCCCAGAAATTAGTTATTTCGAACATTTGAAGGAAATCGCTGGAGCCGTTTTAGAGATCCGTGTCGCAAGCAAGCAAGCAAGCAAACCTTACTCATATTAGAGTATAGGATACATTGTGATGCCAATGTAACACACCTGTATTGCTTATGGTCACTAAATCATAGTTTTATAGTTTAGTAGATATTACAATTAATTGTCCTAAGTGCCTACACTATACAAGCAATTAACTACATGTATTATTACAGTTTTCAAGGGGTGTTATTGTTGCAAAGTAAATTAAGTCCTGATTTTATTTTGGGGTGGCGGAAAACTTCCCCCATGAAAAAAATTCTACGTAATTTTGAAGTCAAAAGTTTGGAGGTATTTTCTCGGTCGCGAACCACAAGGACAGATAAATGAATATGTATTTTAATAAGTCTCGCAGTAGCCTTTCACAAAATAAAACTACTTTGATGACTAATATTTGTTATATTTGAAAAACTATGAAAATTCACAAGTTTATCAAATTGAACGTATGGCAGTTATATCAATTTGTTATTGGAATTCTAAATATTATACACTTTTAAATTATACACTTTTAAATTTAGTCTAACAACTACACAAGAAAGTAAGAAGTTACCACAAACTTTGAAGTAATCTATATATAAAGGCCAAACTGTACCAGGAACATTTCTGACACCCGTGAACTTGAACGAAAGGTAAGAAAGTTGGAGGAATATCTTGTTATACAACCCCTCTTAAGGCCATAAATTATATAAAAGTGCTAAGTTTGAGTACAATTTTAAATATTGAATTGTATCTGCTGTGTAATTTAGTTAGTATAAAATCGGCTGAGCAAGGGAAGAATATTGGGGAAAAACCATGATTGCTTCTTTTAACAAAATTACCTTTAATTAAATCTAAAAAAATCTACTACAATCAAACAATTGCCGTGGTAACGATTTACACATAATTTTTAAAATCCTAGGAAACAATGTTGATAATTTGTAGCTTACTTTAAAGTACAGTGATACCATTCATCTCTCTCATTTCACCATGGGGTTCATCAGTGACCACAAGTTGTTGCTGGGAGCAGTTCTTCTGGGAGAGCTGTCGTTTCAGGAGCGTGGTGGTGGAGGAGGCATCCGTCGGGAGGAGAGGCAGTGGAGGAGTTGGAGTCTTGTGGGGAGCGCCAATCGTGGATGATAGTATCTGAGAGGTCGGGCAACGCGACAGAGGAGGAGGTGGAGGTGGCTGCCTTTGATTATTGAAAAGCTGACAATCAAGAGAAAATAACAAAGATAGTGTTGGAAAAAGAGAATGCGAAAGCAAAATAAGTGCTGGAAGAGGACGAAATGGATGCGGCAACCCTCTGCCGAAATCCAGCAGAATCTAACAAAATAAGATGTAACGAGCCAGCGGAGAAGGGGAGGAGGCTGACACCATCTAATGAAAAATATTTCGAAAAAACAGGTGGAGTGAAAAAATAGAGGTGCTGGAAGAGGATGACGGATCAAAACCTGCGGCAACCCTCTGCCGAAATCCAGCAGCCTCAACAGAAGAAAGCTGCATAGCACAACTTGCCGATTCGTGAAAAACAGTCAGAGAAAAAGTCTAGAAGCACCCGCATGACTCCTAGAATTGTGGGGGAAATGATTAGCAGCTTTGTGGTTAATACAGCAGTTTGTCTATTGAAATAAATGTTTTAGAATTACTATTTTTGTTATTTTTTAAATTAATGAACAGGATCTAAAGAAAGCTATAAAAGTCTTGAACGAAATGATTCTCCTATTTATGGGTGAGGTGAATTTATAATTGAAATTAAATTAGTTTATTCAGCCAAAAATAAGTTAAGAAAAAGTAATGGCTACTTTAACAAATATCGCTGAATATTTTCCCACAAGGACAAGTGCCTGTGCGTGGGAAAGAGGCACCAAATAATTAATAAGTTGGGGAATAATAAAAATTATTCAACAACCATTAAATTACTGAAGGTTCCTTCGTCAATTCTTTGCATTACTGCACACCACCCAACCGGGTCTGCACGCTTCTCGATGTCTCACACAGACCCTTGACACTGTGCTTCATCACGGCCTCATCGTGGGGGTTGGTAACAGTGGTGATATTGTTTGGGTAGTATACCGACTATATATGTATATATATCGGTAAATTTGACTATATCGGTGAATTTGGATGTTTTGCCTAACCCTTCAACCATTGGAGAATTAAGATACAGCCGCGTAGCGTTATGTGGGGGAGGGGTGGGGTTAGGATCAACGTTATGTAACTCACATATTAACCCTAAGAGCTGGCGCACTCCCATATCTATTGATCTGTTATAAATCTTTCAACATAAAAATTGATATCTAAATCAAGGTTACTTAGTTACTTAGGTTAGTTATATAAAACTACTTCCTTCATTTTAATAACAGTTAAACTAAAAATAAATACATAACGTGTTTTAAACAAGTTCTGTATTGCTTTACACCTACGTTTTGTGTTGTTTTAGAGTGTAAATTCATGACTTGATACAGAATTGCGCAGTGCAACCCATATCTTTAGTTTTTATAGTTGTGTTGTATTGGTATTAGTTATACATTAAATTTGTTACGTTTTAGTTACGAGATAGTTTATTTTGATGTTTACATTATTAGTAACAGTCTTGTTGGTTTGTATACATTTTGCTTTGAAATAAGTTACTTAAAGAAAATCATTTAAAGTTTGATGACTCATTGAAATCCATATTCCAAATACGATTGAGTTACGTAACACATTGGGGGGTGGAGTATGGTTAAGCGTTATGGTACGTTACATGGGGAGGAGGGGACTGAAATGACGGGAAAATGCTTTACGTAATATGTGTATGGCCCCTATATTTTAAAATTTGAAGAGGTAAAAATTTGAGATTTACAAGATTTTGAGTTTATTTGTTTACATTTTGGTTTTAAACTTTTGTTGCATGTTTAACCACGAAAGTTCCTGTATCATAACAATGCCGGGAAAACGTAAATAAAAATTGTCTTAAAGTTCGGAAAAAAGTGGCTAAAAGTCAGGCAACTTCAGCACAAATGGAAATTAAAAGGTTTCAACAAGCTTTAAAGCAGGCAGCACACAGAGTAGTAGAAACTCTAGAAGAAGAGCCACTTCGTAGAAAGAGCAAGCTCAGCGGCAAACCAGTTTCAGAGCAGCTGAAATGGCAGAGCAGTGATCTCCATAAACTATTGAGGAAGCTGAAGCTCGCAGAAGAGCTATTGATGTAAGGGCTGCCCAACGGTGGCAAACGTTTACCAGAAATACGTGGGGCGTCTTTGAAAATACTGCTGTGGAATACGATGCAAGATGCGACATTTAATCAACAACATATATCTAAGTGAAGCGGATAACAGGTACTTAAGTATAACACAATTGTTTAAACAACAACCAATATAATCATAATTAACATGGTGGTAATAGTCAGCCTTTACCATCATGTTTAACAAATAACATGCGTTTTAATGTGGAAAAACATGTTTTTTGTTGATAACTCGAAAACCAAAATAGATACGCATAAGGTTTAAATTTGAAAGTTTCTTAGAATTGCAATACCTTTAAAATGATATGCTATTTGACATATGGTGCTATTTGATATTTTTGAGTTTTGGCTATGTACATATTTTCAAAAACTGATATTTTTGAAACTTTTTGTTTTTGAGATAATATTGAAGTGTTGCATATCAAAATAAAGCTTAGCTCATAAGGAATGCGATATTTGAATCAGAATCAAGATATCTGCATTTTTAAGAAAAATACAGGGTATTCAAAAAAATACTAATTTTTTCACAAAAACAGCCGCCATTTTGAAATGAATCAATAATAATCAAAATCCGATTCCGCCAAATGGTTTGGATTGAAAAGAGCTTTAATTTGATGTATAACATGATATACGTTTGTATTTTATATTTCGTAGATTCGGACTAGTGACCCTCAGTTTCTGGTACACCCTGTATTTAAAAATCGTTAAAAATATTTGTACGTTATTCCTTGGGGTTGGTTTAGTAGGAAATAATTTTATTTCATCATCGTAGGACCAACGGTTTGTCTGAAATCAATACTGGACAACTTACGAGATTCACCCTGTATAATCTTTATATATAATACGTGAAGCAGTTTTTTTGTAAACGGACCTCCTCCCTTATTTCTTGCCAATATAAATGTTTGAAGTGTCAAATATTCGTCTTAGTTCATAAGTCTTGCAATAAGGTTTTTAATTTTCGATTCTTGTATTCTCAGGTTGTAGGACTGAAGATCCCAGGGTAGCCCGATCAAGGGTCGGTTGTAAAATATTTTGGCGAGGCTTGACTCAGGATCCCCTCCCTAGCCCTCATTAGTCCTGGGATCTTCAGTCAAGCCTCGAAAAACAGGTATTCGGCGCTCGGGCCTCCGCCTCTACCTGCCAGGCGGGAGAACCGCTGGGACTAGCTGTTCTCGTCGGCCCTGTCTATCTCCTATTTCGTAATTAGTTTCAAGCTCATAGTTTTGTTGTAGGATTTGTATTTCAAATATTAGGCTAAAATTTTAAGTTTTCCTGCAAGACTTAAAACAGAATTATTAAACTTATCGAACACATTTTAAAACAGACCAAAAATTAAGCAGGCTATGTATTATTTTTATAGCAACCAGGCTATGGTTAAATTGATATATAGTATAACTTTATATAACCGCGAAAGCATAACCGCACCAAATAAAAACTGAAAAAATATAACCCAATTTGATTTTCACTCAATTTAGTAAAGTAAAGATTACATAATTTTCTTTCCTAAATATGTTTTTTCCACGAA
Organism: Allygus modestus; assembly: GCA_963675035.1. Lineage (NCBI taxonomy): Eukaryota > Metazoa > Arthropoda > Insecta > Hemiptera > Cicadellidae > Allygus > Allygus modestus. The sequence continues at coordinate 30,872,334 of OY776116.1, forward strand.
AATCACTCTTATAGTTTTCTTTACACTTGTACAATATTTATCTCACAACAAACTTGCGTATTCAGTGAACGTTTTATGTAATGTTATTAATATACTACAGTTGTTGTGCAAAAACATTTTCTGTTCAAATCCATCTTAAGGGTTTAAAATGATCATAGAAATAGTAACTGGGGCTAAAATAATTACATTACATCCCGACATTTGCATTTTGATTTTTAATACCATCCTCAGTCAACATGAAGCCCTACAAACACTTTCACATCATCCATGCTGTCACCAGCCGTCACAAACACAGAATGGTCAGAGAAACTATGTCTACCCTCGAAGTAAACTACCCTTACATATTTTTGGGAAATTCCCGGTCACCCCCTACTCCAGTTTTCAGCAAACTCGTTGGGCGCACGGGTTCTTTGGGTAAAAATACCTGAATCTACCTACCCAGCGACAAACCAGTGAGATATTTTAAACATTTAAGTCTAACACATCTAGTAATCTAATTGGTAATAATAAATCGTGCACTTTATTCAATAAATATAAAAAATGCAAGACTTTTATTATATAGAAAATCAACCTACATACTATTTTCTTACCAAATCGTGCATTATCACCTCGCCTCAAATATATCATGAATCGGAGATCGTAGGCCTATTCCATTGGTTAAGTCCCGAAATAAACGCAATTCTTATTACGTCAAATATACACCTCGAATTTTTTTAATCAACACATGAAGCATTAAAATCAGTACAGTAGCTCTTTAAACTTCGCCCTTGCTACAAAAAACTACCTGCGTATTAATATTAAGATTGGTTGCTAGTGTAATAGGTCGTAGGGACGTCTACAGTGTTAGAAGCAGATGGATTATTTTATTAAAAAGTCTTAGAAACTGGGACAAATAATTAACAGTTAATTGTTTGTTCACAAAATAATATTGACTAGAATTGCTCTTGCGAAACTCGCGCATTGAAACACCTGTTTTGATTTAGTTGTAATTGTCGCTGTAGGATGGTGTCCCTATTACGTTGAAAAATAAATAAATGATTATCGTCCAGTAAATTATAATTTGTATGGTTTAGATTATTTGTTTATTTTCTCATTTAGCGGTGAAGGTAATCTTAAAAATTATTGTCTAATTATTGGTTTTATGAAGTTTTACCGTAGATATGGTTAACCGGAAAGCCTATATGGAGAAATCTATCTATATTATCAATACGCTAGATGACAACTTTTTAAACAATACGGCTTTTTCGTTACCCCCACTATTATACACTAACACGCGCGTCTGGATGTGCAGATGGGCAAACTGGATTTAAATTTTCGTCTTAGGGCTCAAGGCTGTGCCCCACGGGACCTGCAAGTTATTCATATGGAGGAGAGTTTTATTTGGTTTATGTCACATGTGCTCTTTCTTTTTCCAATTCAATTAGATAAACAGCTGTCATAAGGATTTTGTCTAACTACAGACTGTCATTGTTTTGTTTACCATAACTATTTGCTATTCTCGCATCACAAAACGGGAGCAAGCTGCGCATAGAACATTCTAGTAATATATAAATGTAGTAGCTGTTACCCGCGGCTTCACTCGTGAACAATTAAACCACATTACAAATATTAACCTGACCAGCACTATAAAATCTTAGTTTACGTTATCGGGTATGTATGTTAATGTTACATGTCAGCATACATAGAACATTAGCATGTTTTAAATAACAATGAAAATATAAGGAAAATCTGTCATAACTGCAGTCAAAAAGAGCCGTTTTTTTTTGTATTGTTGTGTACTGAAATACAGGGTAGGAACTAAAGCCATTAGTTAATATTTTATTTTCAATTACTGCAAAATTTAAGTGACCCAAGGCGTGAGGTGTTATTGGTGCCCCTTGTCAACCCTCATCAAACTCGATGAAGATCCCAAGAGCGAGGCTTGACCGAAGATCCCCGCTCGACCCCTCATTAGAGCTGGGTAGTCAAGCCTCGTCAAAACAGGTAAACAATTCCCAGGTCAATTTCAACCCGGGGATCTTCAGTCCGTCTACCGTATTCTCAAGGGCATGGGCTGCCCTCGAAGTTCGTTGTTTGTCCATAAGATTACCAATTGGGAATAACGTTATTAGTGAATTTCCTATGGAAAAGTGATCTATTAGCATGACCCGCACGGTCAAACTTAAGCCCGGAATTTTTGTCCGATTTACTTGAGATTTGGTAGTAACCTCCCCTTCTGTAAACAGTTGGATAATTTCGATGGACAAAACAATCGGACAACTCTAACCCCCTTTTTTTAGGATTTTAATTTTTCAAATTTTGAGTTTTTGGACCCAAAAAGGGTCAGAAAAGTCCCAAATGTAACATTATTGTATATTAAATTATTGTACATTAAATCATTGTATGTCAAATTCCGACAATTTTAAGCCCTCCGTCATAATTCTGGCACAAATATGTACCGAGTTATTAAAGACAATGTTAATTGTCTTAACACAGTACATACATTGTCTTATGGGGATTTTACACTGGAAAAGACTGTTTTCATATCTTTATGTAGTTTCATCACCCCCAATATCCCTATACCAACTTGTTATCATGACTATACCTCTTCTTAACCCTATAACATTGCCATCCTAATAGTCAATTTAAATATAACCGGAGCATCAGAACAGCCAAAAATAAAATTATAGTGTATAAATGGGAAATTTAGGAAGATGGAGTTGGAAACGAGAATCTTGATGATGGAACTGAATCAGATGGTAGTTGATCATAGAACACAGTCACAGTCAAATGTAATCATTTTAATTTGATAGGGGCGTTTTTAGTTTGAATGCATATTAACCATAAAAATCCCAATCATGTAAAACATGTAGACTAAACTTTAAATACACATCGTAAATTTACTCTCAAATGCAGAGATTTGCAGACTGATAACTCGAGGGCAAGATCAATACGACCAGCTGCAAACACTGGCCTGGCATTGGTTGTTACAAGCCCCACCCCCTGCCATGGCAACGTGACTTCTTGCAACAGCGTACAATTCTCTTCGAAAATAAGCTCTGAATATCGTTTAGAAATCGCGGTTTATTTGCAAAAATGTCTGCACTGACCCAGTTAGAAATTAGAAAAACTGATGTTGCCAAATATTATTCAATTTGGATGAAAGTTTCCCTTTCAAATTGAACAGCTGATTTAAAAATCCTACAACCTATACTCTAATACGAGCAATGCATGTCTGCTTAAGTGTTTGTAAAATATATTAAAAACTCAGTTGGAAATCTAAATTGTTAATATTGGGCTAGATGGAGTTCATCGAGTGTTAAAACAACAACCAACGAACTGCCAATGTAAAAAGGTATGTGAAGCTGGCAGCGCCCATATTGAAAATAAACGTGAAAATAACCTAAATCGTTTGTTTATCGTTTGTTTAGGTTTGTTTAGCTATTTCCGACGTTTGTTTGGCCTTAGTTGCTTAAACGAAAAATAAAGTGGGCGCTGCTAGCTTCACACCAGCAGCGCCCATTAGTCATTTTGAGCTAAATACCATTGAAATAGTTTGTTTATCATTTGTTTAGGTTTGTTTAGCTATTTTCGTCGTTTGTTTGGCATTAGTTGCTTTAGAATTCAAAAAATTAAGTGGGCGCTGCTATCTTCACACCAGCAGCGCCCATTCGTTGATTTGAACTAAAAACCAATGGAATCGTTTGTTTAGGTTTGTTTAGCTATTTCCGACGTTTGTTTGGCCTTAGTTCCTTTTGAATTTCAAAAATAAACTGTGCGCTGCTAGCTTAACACCAGCAGCGCCGATTTTGAAAATCTACTTGAAAACTATCTAAATCGTTTTGTTAATCTTTTGTTTGGCTATTTCTGACGTTTGTGAAGTGGTAATTTCTTTTAGGTTTGAGAAACAGAGTTGTTCTGGTGGTTTATTCCAGTTTCGAAAATTATCCTTATCCAACACAGGCATATTTACTGATATGCACAACTAAGCCAACATATTGCCAAGAGAACATTTAATTATCAGGTAATGAGGTATGGAAGGTAAAAATTAAAACGCATATAATTGTTAATTAAGAGAAAAACCAAATAATTAATGGTTATGGTATTTGTGTATGCCCTGGGACTAGATTTTAACAATTCGATGCAAAAAATTATCGTCTTTAAACTAGGTTGGACTAAAAATCAGCTATTATTTACTCAGTTTATACAAGACGGAAATTGTTGTTTCACTAAACGCTGAATGATACATTTACGGAACGGATGTCAAGTAATTAATTCTGTTTAACGAATAATGAACAAAGATAGCAGTGCTTACTTTGTTTTTCGATTTACAAATAAGTTAAAGCTTAACATACGTTAAAGTAAAGGTAAAAATAGCGGTAATAATGCAAAATCTGCGGTTTTAGCCTCCCTCAATTTTCCCTTAAAAATTCTTGTTTTTCCCTCGAGTCCTATAAGAACAAACCTAAACAAACGATAAACAAACGATTCCATTGGTTTGTAGTTCAAATCATCGAATGGGCGCTGCTGGTGTGAAACTAGGAGCGCCCATTTAATTTTTCGAATTCTATAGCAACTAATGCCAAACAAACGACTAAACAAATCTAATCGAACGATTTCTATGGTATTTAGCTCAAAATGATTAATGGGCGCTGCTGGTGTGTAGCTAGCAGCGCCCACTTTATTTTTCGTTTTTAAAAGCAACTAAGGCCAAACAAACGTCGAAAATAGCTAAAAAAAACTAAACAAACGATAAACAAACGATTACATTGGTTTTTAGTTCAAATCAACGAATGGGCGCTGCTGGTGTGAATCTAGCAGCGCCCACTTAATTTTTCGAAATTTAAAGCAACTAATGCCAAACAAACGACGAAATTAGCTAAACGAACGATAAACGATTTCAATGGTATTTAGCTCAAAATGACTAATGGGCGCTGCTGGTGTGAAGCTAGCAGCGCCCACTTTATTTTTCGTTTTTAAAAGCAACAAAAGCCAAAAATACGTCGAAAATAGCTAAACAAACCTAAACAAACGATAAACAAACGATTTAGGTTATTTTCACGTTTATTTTCAATATGGGCGCTGTCAGCTTCACATAACTAATGTAACAGGACTTAAGAAGTTTGGCTATTGACCTCTAAGAACGTTTTCAAAATACCACTTATGCGATTTCACCCTCTGAGTAATATTTATCCAGGTGCCATTAAATTAAACGAGTTCGCACGTAGCACGCTGACGTGAGGGAAGTGAATTTCCACATAAAAGCTTTTAAAACTCCAAATCAGTGTAATAACATACATTTATTCCAACTTTTATTGAAATCTGAAAACAGTGATATTTTGGCTCTTCTGATGCTCCTGGTTTCATTTACCTGCAAAGCTAGGAATACAATTTTGTGCATTATAATGTTATGAGAATGTCCAGACAGGCTTGAAAGTAGGCGTGAGGTTTCTGGGGATGATAAAAGTACTCCAACAAAGGAATAACAGGCTTTTCTAGTGGTGAAATCCCCATAAGACAACGTACTGTGTTTAGTCGATACACATTTTCTTTAATAACTCAGTAAATATGTATGCTATAATGACGAGAGAGGGCTTAAAACTTTTGCCTTACTGATTCCCATCTTTTTACATGCATTAATTTTAAATATAGGGCATTTCTGACCCTTTTTGGGCCCAAAAACTCAAAATTGAAAGATTAATCCCCAAAAAAGGGGTTTAGAGTTTTCCGATTGTTTTGCCCAACGAACTTGTCCAACTGATTACAGAAAGGAATGTTCCTAGCAAATTTGAAGTAAATCGGACAAAAAATGCGACCGCTAGAGTGCAAACACATATATATATATATATATATATATATATATATATATATATATATATATATATATATATATGTCTATATATATATATATGTCTATATATATATATGTCTATATATATATATATATGTCTATATATATATATACATATATATATATATATACAATTTTGAACGACCCCCCAAAACGTGTTCAGGGGGTCACGTTAGGAACTTCTGTAGTGGTCCCGGGCTTAAGTTTCACCGTGCGGGTCATGCTAATAGTTCACTTTCCAAAGGATATTCACTAATAAACTGTAGATTTGTAGATACAGCAGCCCTTAGTTCTGTTTTTGCACTATTGTCCTCAACCGCATCAGGAGAGTAAGCTTAACTTCGAGAAGGCAAGTTAATTTTTAGTTTCGGTAATGACATTTTTAACCACATAAATGCTATGGTTGAATTCACTTAACTTTCTGACTTAATCATCACCGTGATGGGTTTTACTCGTGAGGAGGTAGATAAGTGGCTCCAGCTAGGTTAAATCTATAACTTCGTACGGCAACTTATGAGATGCCTTAGATCTATAAATTAATTGTTTGTATCCGACCAGGAACTGCTTTGCTTACATCATTGACTAATATAGACAATGCTTACATAACAGGTTTTATTCTTGTCCACATGTTCAGTTCAATGTCTTATTTAGACAGGCGCTCGGCTCGGGTTCGTGCCACACTCAAGAACCCTTCATAACAGGAAACCTATTTTGGTTCTCGAAACGTCGGGATTAAATATGGCGTTTTTAGCGAATTTCCCCTATAGGGAAGAAGCTATTATCGTAGTCGGCATGGTAAGACCTAGGCCCGGGACCATGACAACTTTTCGTTTTGAGGTCCCCAGACCCCAAAAACACCATTCGTTCGAAACTGTATAATATATATATATATATATATATATATATATATATATATATATATATATATATATATATATATATGTATGTATGTATGTGTCCGTGGGTGCGATAACTCTCGTAAAAAAGGTCCGATTTTGATGAAATTTGGTATAAACGTGTAAAGGAACATTTATGACTAAGTTCGAATCCCAGCCATATCGCTCTACCTTAAGGGGTATTTTTCGGGGGTTTTGTACCCCAAAAATGGGTTTTTTGAATTTTTTACACATAATTTTTGAAATAGTCAAATTTTAGTTTTCACCATTGGATTCAGCTTAAAAAAACACACAATTTGGTATTTTGATAATTCCTCTACGTCAATTGGTTACCGAGATATTGAAAGTGCTAAACACAGTACGTTGTCTAATGTTATTCTTATGGAGGAAAAGACAATTTTTATATCTCGCTTAATTGTGAACGTATACTGACGAAACTTGGTATACAGCTTCATCTCGTTGTGGTCTATTGATATTTGCTCAAAAAAATTTTTGCCAAAGGCTCCCGTAGCAGCAAACCTGCGTACTCAGCCCCCATGTTATTCTTATGGAGAATAATTAAATGCTTTGTCTCCCTTAATTATGAACATAAATGAAGAAAAACTGGTATACGACTTTACCTAGTTGAGTTATATTGATATTAGCATAAAAACCCATGTTTTGTGTTCCTTGTTGCAGCAAACCTGCGTACTCATTCCCAATGTTATTCTTATGGAGAATAATTAAAATTTGATGTATCGCTTATTTGTGAATATATTTTTATGAATCTTGGTATGCGGCTTTATGTGGTATTGAGACATATATTTTGCATTGGAAATTCGCTGAGTACGCAGGTTTGCTGCGACGGGGGTATTTTGTGTTCGTGTTGTGTTGTTTTAATTGTACTGCAACTGACAAGAGAACTCCACCAGTCTCCACTAGGACCACGCCATATAAACGAAGGTGGATGGTGATGGTGCCCAAAAACAATTACACTTACTTATTTATAGAGTATTTACAGCTTTAATTTTTCCTTCGAGTAGTTTAAGCTCATTTGAGCAAAAGATGAAAAGGCTTCCAGTCTTACCTCACTCTGTTATTATAAACAAACGCTCATCAAACACACGACCTCTTGAGCACAAACAGCGCAGCGCGTGGCGGCGATCACCAACCAACAAATTACTCCTCCAATTGGCCAGTGCAGTTCTCGCGTCCGCCGGTTCAATTCCAGTTATTATCCGTGAGAACCTGTCCACCGGCAATAATTGGGCATCTCGCCTCGCAGATTAGAACCGCGCGCGTGTTCGGCTTTGAATATTGATAATAGCAGTTAGCGCCGAGGGCCGAGCACGGGGTGCCGCTCGTCCACCTCCCCCCACCCACTCAAACCAACCCCTACAGCAACCCCTCTCGGCCACTCGACAATGGGAAGTGTGTCTATTTGTATTGCGGCCTTTAAAATGCAAATAATCGATTGTTGCGGTCGCGAAATGTTTACAATCATTGTCCAATTCAATTTCATGAGAACTGCTCGGCCGCTCAGCTTAACCCGGCGGGCTATTCAAATTAGCCGGTTATGAATTAATTATAATTAGCCCGAAGCGGAGGTGTTTGGGGGTTGATACCGCGGTGGTGACACGGTGACAGTGTGTGAACTTTGGGTCATTAGCATATGTCGGACCGGGAGTGAGCTGGTGTGAAAGTGTAGCCCTTGTGTAAGGGCATAGGCTTTAAAGCTTTTGGGTACCTTTGAACAAGTGCTTTTACATTCGTTAAAATTTGTATACGAAATATTTGACCGAGTGGAAAATAGTTCCAAAGCAATAACGAGTATTTGTTACCGATTAGTAGGTATATGTAATTTATGGAACTTAAGAAATCAGCTCAAAAGTATCAGTCATTAATTAATTAATTTTTATCCTCTTGCGAAAATATTTGTAAATAAACGGTATCAGGAAACTGACACATACTTTCTCCCTTTTAGCCCAACTTTAATGAATAAATTACTTTTTATTTACTAAATATAGAATACAAAGCACGGTCGAATGTACAGAAAAATCTTGTGAACAAGTTGTTTTAAAAAACATCCACCCAAATCCCTGCTTTGGAGGCACTACAGAATCAATTGCTACACTTGTGGTTTAAAGAGGGGAAATGCCCCCTATTCCCCCCCCCCAGGGTTATTAAGGGGCAACATATTTCGAATTAACTCTGTTGGTCAATGCTAAATTGACAAGCATATCAAGTTTGAATTAAATTGATCAGTAAATAAGAGAGAAATAGTAATTTTTGTATTCCCCATAAGAATAACATTGGACAACGTACTGCGTTTACCGCTAAATGAAAATTTCAATTTTCTCCGAAACCAGCAATCGTAGAATAGTAATTCAAAATACCAAATTATTTAGTTTTTTGAGCTCTTTTTAATGGTGAATAGTATTATTTTTTATATTTATGTATTTTTATGAAAAATCCAAAAAATTGAATTTTTGATGTTTTAAGTCCTGTAATTTCTGAACCCGAATTTTTACAGCAATGCGGGTGGTGTCATTTTGTTTGAAAACTAAAGTTCTACAAACGACTAAAATTTAATCAAAATCGTTAGAGCCGTTTTTGAGAAATTTGGATTTTTCATGTTTTTTGGCAGTTTTTGGGGGATAATTACCCTTAAAAATCAAAAATTCAAAAAAATGAAAAAAACGCCTGGAGATATCGTGGATTAGTACCTACATACCAAATTTCATCAAAATCGGCCCATTGGTTAGGGCTCTAGCTCTGTACACATCCACACAGACACACACACACACACACACACACACACACACACACACACACACACACACACACACACACACACACGGACACACACACACACACACAGACAGACATCACGTAAAAACCACTTTTTTGGGTTCAGGGAGCACCAAAACGAATATTTCCACTAACAACTCAAATTCGAAAATTTTGACGAAAACAATACTTTCTCCATATACTATGTATAGGGGGAGAAAGTAAAAGTATACACTCTAGGTAGGTTGTTCACCATAATACATCATGTAGTCCTATCTACAAAAGTGTAAACATTAGCTCAGCGTGATTTTTGACAGCGAATTCATTTATTTTTTAAGCGAGTAATGGTAATGTTAAAGTATTTTTTAAACTGTCTCGTATGATTCAGGTCTCAAGAACATTATATCTACATCCAAGCACGAAGTATTATCAAGACTTTATATTATTATATTATTAAAATAATTTATTGATTTTTTGCGGTGATTTCAGGCATCTAAAACTAAAACTATTAAATAAATCCACGTTTGTTCTCAATCCGAAGGTCTTACTCTTTAGATGTGGTTTTTGGGGTTTCAAGAACATCCACCTTCAGGGATCATCCACCCCATGATATTTTAAATCTCCAATATTAATCTTAAGGAGCAAGTGCTTCCGAAAATTTGATCCCCGACGTTTCGCGGGACCTAAAATAACACCCCGTCTTATCAAGAAGAGTCTCAGGTTCCCGCACGCCAAACGCCGAACTTATAAGAATGCACTTGTGGTGTTTTGGTGTTTGTTTGTTGTCCCAAAGGACACTTAAGTTATGAGAGTGCTACCCAATCGGGAAATAAAACAATCATTACTCTTAAAAACATGTCATTAAAGAATACATTTGTGTTTACGCGCAGAGTAGTTACAAGGAAAATCCCTCTGGTTGCATGGAGGAGACTTGGTAGCAAGAGAAGATAGAGTGTGCCGAACGTTCCCTCCCACTGTTCAAACCCTGCTGTCGTCGACACGGTTACCCGCCCAAGGAAAATCCCTCTGGCTGCATGGAGGAGACTTCGTAGCAAGAGAAGATAGAGTGTGCCGAACGTTCCCTTCCACTGTTCAAACCCTGCAGCCGTCGACACGGTTACCCGCCCAAGGAAAATCCCTCTGGCTGCATGGAGGAGACTTCGTAGCAAGAGAAGATAGAGTGTGCCGAACGTTCCCTTCCACTGTTCAAACCCTGCTGTCGTCGACACGGTTACCCGCCCAAGGAAAATCCCTCTGGCTGCATGGAGGAGACTTCGTAGCAAGAGAAGATAGAGTGTGCCGAACGTTCCCTTCCACTGTTCAAACCCTGCTGTCGTCGACACGGTTACCCGCCCAAGGAAAATCCCTCTGGCTGCATGGAGGAGACTTGGTAGCAAGAGAAGATAGAGTGTGCCGAACGTTCCCTTCCACTGTTCAAACCCTGCTGTCGTCGACACGGTTACCCGCCCAAGGAAAATCCCTCTGGCTGCATGGAGGAGACTTGGTAGCAAGAGAAGATAGAGTGTGCCGAACGTTCCCTCCCACTGTTCAAACCCTGCTGTCGTCGACACGGTTACCCGCCCAAGGAAAATCCCTCTGGCTGCATGGAGGAGACTTGGTAGCAAGAGAAGATAGAGTGTGCCGAACGTTCCCTTCCACTGTTCAAACCCTGCTGTCGTCGACACGGTTACCCGCCCAAGGAAAATCCCTCTGGCTGCATGGAGGAGACTTGGTAGCAAGAGAAGATAGAGTGTGCCGAACGTTCCCTTCCACTGTTCAAACCCTGCAGCCGTCGACACGGTTACCCGCCCAAGGAAAATCCCTCTGGCTGCATGGAGGAGACTTGGTAGCAAGAGAAGATAGAGTGTGCCGAACGTTCCCTTCCACTGTTCAAACCCTGCTGCCGTCGACACGGTTACCCGCCCAAGGAAAATCCCTCTTACTGCATGGAGGAGAATTGGTAGCAAGAGAAGACAGAGTGTGCCGAACGTTCCCTTCCACTGTTCAAACCCTGCTGCCGTCGACACGGTTACCCGCCCAAGGAAAATCCCTCTGGCTGCATGGAGGAGAATTGGTAGCAAGAGAAGATAGAGTGTGCCGAACGTTCCCTTCCACTGTTCAAACCCTGCTGCCGTCGACACGGTTACCCGCCCAAGGAAAATCCCTCTGACTGCATGGAGGAGAATTGGTAGCAAGAGAAGATAGAGTGTGCCGAACGTTCCCTTCCACTGTTCAAACCCTGCTGCCGTCGACACGGTTACCCGCCCAAGGAAAATCCCTCTGGCTGCATGGAGGAGACTTGGTAGCAAGAGAAGATAGAGTGTGCCGAACGTTCCCTTCCACTGTTCAAACCCTGCTGTCGTCGACAAGGTTACCCGCTAAAACATATATTTAAAAATGTTCACGCTCCACCTTAAGTGAGACTGGGTAGCAAGGGAAGATACGAGTGTACCGAACGATCCCTTCCACTGTTCAAACACTGCTGTCATCGACACGATTACCCGCTAAAACATATATTTAAAAATGTTCACGCTCCACCTTAGATTAAGAGACTGGGTAGTAAGGGAAGATACGAGTGTGCCGAAAGTTCCCTTCCACTGTTCAAACCCTGCTGTCGTCGACACGGTTACCTTCTAAAACATATATTTAAAAATGTTCACGCTCCACCTTAGATTAAGAGACTGGGTAGCAAGGGAAGATACGAGTGTGCCGAACGTTCCCTTCCACTGTTCAAACCCTGCTGTCGTCGACACGGTTACCTTCTAAAACATATATTTAAAAATGTTCACGCTCCACCTTAGATTAAGAGACTGGGTAGCAAGGGAAGATACGAGTGTGCCGAACGTTCCCTTCCACTGTTCAAACCCTGCTGTCGTCGACACGGTTACCTTCTAAAACATATATTTAAAAATGTTCACGCTCCACCTTAGATTAAGAGACTGGGTAGCAAGGGAAGATACGAGTGTGCCGAAAGTTCCCTTCCACTGTTCAAACCTTGCTGTCGTCGACACGGTTACCTTCTAAATCATATATTTAAAAATGTTCACGCTCCACCTTACATTAAGAGACTGGGAAGGAAGGGAAGATACGAGTGTGCCGAACGTTCCCTTCCACTGTGCAAACCCTGCTGTCGTCGACACGGTTACATTTTAAAACATATATTTAAAAATGTTCACGCTCCACCTTAGATTAAGAGACTGGCTAGCAAGGGAAGATACGAGTGTGCCGATCGTTCCCTTCCACTGTTCAAACCCTGCTGTCGTCGACACGGTTACCTTCTAAAACATATATTTAAAAATGTTCACGCTCCACCTTAGTTTAAGAGACTGGGTAGCAAGGGAAGATACGAGTGTGCCGATCGTTCCCTTCCACTGTTCAAACCCTACTGTCGTCGATACGGTTACCTTCTAACAATTAACAATTCGCGTTTCTATCTGCTTCTTCCATAAGGCAAATGTTAACTTTAATTTAAAGCCCGTCCCTCCTCAACGGATTATCCGGAATCGTTGATTAAAGAGTAAAAAATTACTTGGCGATTTCAGTGAGCAGAATTTCGATATCAGTTATAAGAAAACATACATTTTGAGTACTTTGAAATTTTGTAGACCAGTTATTATCTGTGATATCCAGATTTTGTTCGCTGAAATCGATAAGTATTTTTTATCGTAAAAATAAAAAAATAAAACTTGTAGAAAAAAAAACAACTTTTTTTGTAGCTTCTTATGAACTATTAAGCTAATTTTGTATCTTAAAAATGAGTTTATTGTTCATAACAAGTTATACAAACAATATTTTTCCCATAGTGATTTTTTTAATGTATATCAAACAAATTGGGTGGTCCGAAGAGCAACTGCGGACGCTACTCTAAATTATATTATAATCGTAAATTCTCCTGGCTACTTTTTCGGTTTATAGTCCTCAGGCGTATAAGAGGGTCTTCCTTTGGTATAAGAGGGTCCTGTAAACAGCGTATAAATATATAGCTATTTCCAAAAAAAATCTTAAGCCCCACTGTTTAACTAAATAAAATATATTTTAATCTTGTGCAGGCTTAGTACTGAATAATTGATGAACGAAGTGAATCACTGTATTGATGAAGAAGTTTCAGTGGCCGTGTGTGGGTGTGTGGGTGTGTTATCGAAATACTAAATAACTGTACAACATTTCTTAATGAAATTTTGAAGGAGTCATTTGGGATACCAAAGGGATGTTTTAACACAGCATTTGTATTTTATTTTGGATTAATAATAATTATTAAAACTAATTTTAATGTTTGATATTCAGTAGTTGAATTGGTTTTCGTAGTAAGCTATTGACTATGGTTGTCTTTAAAATGTCAGCTGGGATTTATCTGTGTTTCACTTGAGGGATTTTTATCCCCTATATGGGATATTTTGACTGCTTGTGGGATAAAATGGGATTGTGGGATAAAGTGGGATTTTTTTGAAATCGTCATTACGTCTGCTAGTTTGCTTACAACTTTCGACCAGAGCACCTTAGCAGTAGCACTTCTAGTGGATTTTCTCGCCGTACTGGCAGTTGTGGGGTTTCCCATTTTTTAACCTCGCTGTCCGCACCTATTATGATTTTATAAACGTCACAGAACGAACACTGAATCATGTCAATTTCGCTGGCCGAGCCATGTTGGAATTAGCAAGCAAACTATTTGCCATTATTTAGTACCTACTTCGTACTCTTTAGTACTACCATTAAAAATATTAGTACTTCTCACGTAAATAAATTATTTAATTTAGTTAATTCACCGTATCATTTAACCTATGTCGCATTGCTCAAAACCTTTGAAGTACTAAAATGTAAAATACCTAAAGGTAATTAGTAGATCTAAATAAGCTCTATCTAACGGTATAAATATTGTACTAATACATTATTCAATAACCATATAATACTTAACATTAATTGTGTTGCATTGTTTAACAAATCAGCGGGAAAGTGGGGGATATGACGAGGGATATTATAGGGGAGAGTGTGGGATAAAGCGAGATTTTTTGTATCAGCACGTGGGATATTTTTACTGCTGCGTGGAAACACTGAATCTTTGTTTACAAATCACAAAAAATGTAAACATGTTTTCAACCATGAAGTTAGGTTATGTTTTGTTCCATCAATTTTGTTATTTTGAAATAGTTTAAAATGTGAGTGTTATGTAAATTAATAGTGTTTTGTCGTGTTTAAAACAATATTTATCCTATATCTATTTAGATTTATTAGTAGTTTATTTTTCACTGGAAAACTTCGATGTAAAAGCTAAGTGTTTGGACTAGTGATGATAAATAAGTTTTGGAATTTTTGAATTACTGGGACAGTATAACTCCGTAACACGGCTGACTGTGATTGATAATCAAGAGTGTTGTAGACCTATAGTAGTTTCTTTTCATTGTGAATAAATTACTCGATAGTAGACTTACTAAACGATCATACGTGCAAACTATCTTTGTTACATGTAATGTGCCAAATAAGCCCCACTGTCACCTAATGACATGGAATTAAAGTTTTGTAATCTACCGGTCAGTAAAATAGTCTGGTTACAGTTTATATTTGTGGGCATTTTCTGTAAATAATATTGATTTTCATAAACAATCAAGATGTCTAAAACTCCGTAATCCCAACCGTCTACATTGTTCAACTAGTTACGTTGTAGACAGATTGCCCTCCTGAAAAATTGTCATTAATGTAGATGATGGTTTTGATTTTAAACCTCTCGTACTGCGATTTCAGTAGCTTGTGTGTTTAAATTCAAACTACATATTAATGATGTAAACATTTTTAAATTTAAGGTATGAAGATAGGATATAAGATACTGTTTTATAAATAAATCATTGAATATCTTTTTTTACATTCAATGGGTTTAAAACAAGTATATTTCTGTATGTTTAACCCCCTGATTTTGGAGCTGGAAATTAATAGGCCTAATAATAATTGGCAACTTTTCCCTCAGGTGATATATTTAAAACTCGTCGAAAACCATCTGGTGCCAAAAATATATTAAAGTCATTGGCCGAGTCATAAAAAAGCGTGACCAGGCCTGATGGCCATAGCTAGGACCTGTGACCAAATAAACGCAATCAGTTTAATCTAATTTTCTAGGTACACACAGTGGTTTTAAGAGGTTAATTGCTCCACCTTCCCCCCCAGGGTTGGATGGAAACGTATTCCGCATATTCTCTATTCATTGTTGCTGGATTAGGAAACCCCAGCATAGCTGCTATAGGCACATTTTCTACAAGCGGGAATTTTGCGCAGGTTACCTGAAGGTTAGGATATAGCAGGAAAGGAAAGGGTGGGATGGGACAGGCAGCCAAATTGGTCTTTCAGAGTACCAACTCCCGTGCTCCTGTGACAGCTGAGATCAGGCTCAAACAGGTGGACCCGCTCTGCCCTCCAACTGGCCAACTCAACGGATGGAGTATCCATGTACAACAGCCAGGGACCATACATTCTCAGGTTGGGGACCAACCCCTGAGTTTCCGTCACGAGCCGCTGCAAGTGAAGGGACCAAAGGTGAAAGGGAAGTTTGTCATAATGGACAGCCAAAAAACTTCATATGTAATGACAATTTCATTTGCTGTACCCAATGTCAGCATCCAAACTGGTATAGACCAGTTTTAAGGTTGTCCTAGGACGAATATTCTCTATTGGTCAATGCTAACACACCAAGTTTTAATAAAATTAATCAGTATACAAGAGATATATGTTTTTTATTTATTATAAGAATAACATCGGACAAGGTACTTAGTTTACTGCTGAATGGAAATTGAAATATTCTCCACAACCATTAGCCGAATAGCCTACTATTGCCATACTAATTTAACCGTGTGTGGATTGGAGTAATAATTGTTCATCTTTTAGAGCTTTTTATGGCAATGAGATAAAACTGTTGAAACCTGCTAAAAATATTTAAAGTTTATGGTACTAAGAAAGGTAAAAAAACTGAAGTTTGGGATCTCTTAAGCCCTGTAATTTCTGAACCCAAATTTTTCAAAAAAATCAGGTGGTATATTTTATTAGAAACCTAATATAAACCACCAAATAAAAAATCCAAAGATTTCGAAAGCGGCTCCTCAAAACTGCTCCAGACCTATATACTACGTTGTTGGGTACCAAAATATTATGGATACCTCTTTGTTCTTACTTCAGGGCTCTGCCTTTACTATCACTCCCAACGTTTAATTTTAACGTATGATTCGTTGGATTTATTTTGTTAAAACAGCATCTCCTGAAAGATGTCCCCACGTTTGATACGCCGCCCTACTCAACCATAGACCTCCACCGCACAGGAAAATTTTCTTTGTTATTATTTACGCCTTTTTTAGTAATTTTAGAAAATTTTCAATCATACAACAAATTGTTATTTTGTAACCCCGACCTTAGAGCTCCGCCTCACTGGCTTTAAAAGTTGCCTTGTTAAATTTATGGAGGAAAGATGATCCTTGGGTAAGCGTTCGGGAGTTCGGGTCAGCGTTCTGGTCAGACAGACATTATTCTGTCCTAATGTCACTGAATTTGTTTTATGTCAAAGATTCTCGTTCTTTTTCAAGATGAGCTCGTTCGCTTCACTCACTCGCCTCCAGGATGAGCTCGTTAGCTACGCTCACTTTCCTATTTTTATATAGAGCTTGCTTCGGTATTGAAAATGAGTTGGTATTCGAATAGATTTATTATTTCTATAATAAACATATGTTTGTATGCTTTTCAAGTATGTTTAGATATCATCCTTATAACAGCTGTTTGATGAAACTAAATAACTAACATACAATCCCGACTTTGTTTTATGTATTTAGATAATGAAAATCACTTAATAATATCTTGCCATGACAACATTAATTAATATACATTAGGCAGCAATACGGATTTTGGCAATTTGAAATTTAAGTAATTGCACAACGCCATCTGTAGAGCCTGATATAAGCGTAGGTTATATTATATAAATCAAACAGGAAAGTTGGCCGGGCTGGTAAGGGCCCGAACTTGCATTTAGGGTGTAGACCAGAGCCTGTACAGACCCTAAATTCAGCCCTGGCCGTCTGTATGCAGAACTTTAAACATGCTAGAAATCCAGAATCATTGTCCCTGTCTCGTGTACATTCTATGTGCCTAAGAGTAAAAATATGTTATAGTCAATTAATACAAATGCTGAATTATTTTGACTCAATCCTATCCTACACTATAATATGAGTAAGGTTTGCATGCTCGCTTGCTTGGTTGATTGCTTGCAACTCTGATTTCAAAAACGGCTCCAACGATTTTCTTGAAAAATAACTAATGTGTCCTTCCAACTACTTGTGTTGTAAAACCTGATATCTGGGTTAAAAATAAGTTCTAGACATGTCCCATCCCCAAAAAAATCAAATAATGTAAAAAGCCACTATGGAAAATTAAAAAAATCACATTGGGCTTTTGTAGATTAAAATAAAAGCAAAAGAGTCATAACAGCTGTTCAAAATCTTTCAGCGAACTCTCAAAGTTATACTCATATAGTTTAAGTACTACCTGGGGCTGAGTTTTGCTAGGGAAAGGTCAATCTTGTTTATGACTTGGAGTAGTTTTTCACCATGTACCCTACTAACGAGCATTTTTGAGGTCACAACAGTTGTTATTATAATGTACCTTTGAGTCATTCTGGATATGACCACTCTACATGTAATCTTCATTCAAAGGTTTTATTATCTGATTTTATGGAACCACATGGAACTCATGTTGTTTATGATTATTAACATGTGGTTTCCTGAGAGCAGAGATTAAAAGATTTGAGAGAAGATTACATATAGAGTAGTAAAATAAATCAAAGGAATATTGAGCTATAAATAACAACTGGAGTGACCGTAAACATGTAGAACAGAGGCAAATGAGTTATACAATTCTGATTATCAGTAGGGGGAAGTGGTGAAATATGCTCCAAGTCATCTAAACAAATTGACTGGCCTTCCCCCGAGCAAAGCTTGGCCCCCAGGTATCATATACTCTAATATGAGTAAGGTTTGCTTGTATGTTTGCTTGCTTGCTTGCGACACTGATCTCAAAAACGGCTCCAACGATTTCCTTCAAACGTTCAAAATAACTAATTTCTGGGATAAAAATAAGTTCTAGACAGGCCTCATTCCCAGAAAAATCAAATAATGTAAAAAAAACTAAAATGATAAGTTAAAAAAATTAACATTGGGCTTAAGGAGTTTTAAATCAACACAAAAGAATTTTAACAGCTGTTCATAATCAACCAGGGAACTGTCAAAGTAATACTCATGTTTTTTATGATTATTAACATGTGGTTTCCTGAGAACAGAGATTAAAAGATTTGAGTGAAGATTACATATATAAAGTAGTAAAATAAATCAAAGGGGCATTGAGCTTTAAATAACAACTGGAGGGACCTTAAAAATGTAGAAAAGAGGCAAATGAGTTATACAAATCTGATTATCAGTAGGGGAAAGTTATGAAATATTACTCCAAGTCATCTAAACTGACTGACTGGCCTCCCCCCGAGCAAAGCTCGGCCCCCAGGTACTGTAGTGTTAAAACGGATATGAGAAGGGTGTTACCACTCCAGTAGTCAGTAGTATTTTTTATTTACATTAGTCCTAAATGATCTGTTCTTGCCGTTGTGGAGTTATAACGGATAAGGGAATGGTGTTACCATTCCATTAGTAAAATGTTTGGTTTATTAATTATCTGTTCTTGCTGTTTGGGAATTAAAACGGATAATAGAAGAGTGTAACCAATCCAGTACCTGCCTACATATCTTTAAAAATTCAGTCTTCGTTCATCCTCTTACGGGAAGAATGAGCGTACACCTAGTATATAAGTGTTTTATTGTGGTTTCATGCAAACGCTCGAATATCATCGCTTTGTGGACGAAGGTTTTTCTTCGATCAAGCAAAAAGGTTGTTGAGAAGATCAGACCAAGCATCTGCAAATGATTGTCGGAAGCAAATCCGCGCGTTGGTTGTGTGTTTCCGGTATTGTGGGCGGCTCAGCTCACCCGTTGACAGGTCGCCCGAGGCGCGTGCGTGTGTGCGCGGAACACGTGTGTTGGTCACGTGGCCTCGGCCTGACCGTCTGTCCGTGCGATTGTACGTGTTTGCATTGCAACTGCGAGTCCGTATACAACCAGACGGGTTTGATACTCATTGATAAATCACCACATTGTAGTATGTAAAATGTTTACGATAAAATATATTTTACAATCTAGTTTTCTTTATGATTTGTTCGGCTTCAATCATTAACCTAGATATTCGTCTATAAAGGCTATTTGGGTTTTGAATTTAATTTGTGGGTTGATGCTGATTATTTAGGCACGAAGGGGTAAAACTCACAATACGAGTGAGGTATCCTCAATGAGCGTAAACATCTAGAGCTCTTGTCTGGGGGAAAAAGTGAAGCCTCACTTCCTTTTGTAAAAAAACCACAGAGAACAACGGTTGTATTAAAAAATAAATGCAGTGGAACCTCAATAACTCTAACCTGATAAATCGAATTCCTTGACATGTCGAAGTTTTGTCATTCCCCTCGAACTTTCCTATTTAGTACTGTATTGTTGTCTCCTTGTGTTACATATTTATTAAAGACTAGATGTCATCGTACCCGGTTTCACCCGGGAATACAACAGATGTTAGTGCTGCATTCTGTGGTTAACCCGTGGAACCTCTACGAACCATAATCAAGTTTGAATTCGCATCAGCTCAAACTAAAGTGAATGCCCATAAGAATAACACAGGATTGGAACTTTGACTTCCCGTAGGGTGGAGCCCTATGGGGATTTCTTTCTTATTGGTTACCTACGTTATAGAAAGAGTATACGTGCCAAATTTCGTGGTTGTTGGTGTAGAGGGGGGGATTAACGGTTTTTCGTATTTTTAGATTGTCCATAAGAATACATACAGGATTTGAACTTTGACTCCCCGTGGGGTAGAGCCCCATAGGGATTTCTTAAAATCGTTTCTTAGTGGTTACCAACGTTATACAAAGAGAATACGTGCCAAATTTCGTGGTTGTTGGTGTAGAGGTTAGGCCTGGGGAATGATCGGGTTTTCGTATTTATAGATATGGATAAACTATTTAATCTTAAAAAAAATTCTTTAAATTTAAAATATACGGTGTTCAGAAAACCCATTTATTGTTTTCTGTATTGAAAACGGTTGGACATAAATTATTGCAGATTTTATAGTTTTATAGTCTGTGGTTGGTTGAGTTGCCATGGGAACGGTGGGAATAGAGGGAAAATAGAGACCACCATGTAGGCTTGATTTTTTTCTTTGAGATAAAAATTTGTTTGAGAGCTTAATATGTATAAAGCTCAATGGGTATCCATCAATTCACTCAATCTCGTACATGTGGCCAAACTCACGGATTAACGTTTTGATCAATTTAATTTAACTGTCGTCTAAAGTTCTCTGCGGCCTATCTGTATTTAGATTAGTAACTTAGCTCGAAGAACCAAGGATTTGTGGCAAGTTAGAGCTGATGGCTGCGCTCATTTAATTTACTTTACTTTTATTTTGGAAGCAAACGACGACGCGAGGCATTTGCAAATGAAGTTTGTGCTACTCTATCTACTTGAGCTACCTATTTATAGAGTTGTTTTGACGAGCCTGCTAACTTATGTCCACGTTTCAGTAATCCTACGATCCAGTAATTAAGGTTAAGATACTGGACGGACAGTTGCGTTGGGGTGGAAGCCTTAAAGAATGTTTGAAGTGTGACTACTGTAGTCGCAAGTTGAGATGTAGTTGTATCTCTTCCTCATCGACTGGCCCAATGGCCCAATGCTTCTTTAAAGGTACAACAACAAACACACGGACTTTCACATTGTAAATATTGTAAAGCAGGATATTTGTCAGTCTTTACCACTGACATTAGTCTTTAATAGTCATTTAGGCTTTTAATTTAAACATTGTTTGAGACTACGGTTTAAATACATCGACATTTAATCATTATTTGAGTAAGTACACTAAAACTATACATGAAATAGCCAACATTATTTTAATGTAAAATACTTATTTGGGGAGGTCACGTATTAAACGAAACATCACATTAAAATTAAATTAGTTGCAGGAATATATATTTTTTCAATAGATATGCTGGCAAACATAATGGACAGTGTATCCTAAAATATTACAATTGTTTTGCTATATGTATTTGAGAATTCATTTATTTTCAAAAATTTAGGACCTAGTTCACAATATGATTACATTTGTTCCATCTTATGTTTCGATTCAAAAGGAAACTGCCTTTTTGCAAAATGTAAAACACATCAGTTAACCAAATTTTAACACTTACCGTACTGTTAAATCTATATTAAAACCGGGAAAATTCAACAAGTAGTTAGTAGTTTAATTTGCAGATTCACTTCCGTGTTTCTTCCAGAGTGCCTCTATCAGTCACATCCCCCGGGAGTGATTATACGATACTTGCAAACGACTATGGTAATGGGGGCGCCCCCCCTCGGCACTGGCGGTGACAGGACCCCTCGGTGTGAAATCTCAATTGGTGCCGCTCCCCCCCTCACTGCCCCCCTCCCAGGCACGCGCCTGTACATGACAGCAGTTCTACGCCCCTGTCCACCCTGTGTTACCCCCTCAAATTTTGAGAGAGGTACTCAAGTGTATCCTCCCCAAAGATATTATCAGATCTGGCGGTAAACTGTGTGATTTGTTTTCGGAAACAACGGCGCCCCGCGGCTTCAAAGAGTTGCCCCCGGGTTTCCGACTGGGTGGGTTTTGAAGAGTTAATTTATGTTAAAAGGATGTGGAAAGATTTTTCCCAGACCTCTCTTATCTTAGGGCACAGCACAATGGCTGTATACCCTACTTTATATGTGTTGTACTAATAAGACAGTAAAACTCTCAAATCGTTGGTTTTTAACTATGATGATATTCGTTTACTAATTGATGACGGAACGAAGTGAAGGAACAATGTATACACTGGAAGGAATCTATGTTTTAGCAGTGACAATGATTCGTTGTCCGTGGTGTACCGTCGTGGTGTGTCCTTGTGTTCGTAATTCAATAACGTGAAAACGGCTGCACAGATCGATTTCATATTTTCCACAAATGTTTTCCAGTATACTTCACGATTCCAGTTCAAAAATGGAACACATACGTTAAAAAGTGTTTTATTAATTAACATTCAAAAGTTGTAACATTTCCATAAGGTAAAGCATTGGATAAAAATTAATGGTTTTTAAGTACGAGATACTAATACAATATTGGTTCGTAATTACAAGAAACTATTAAAAAATGGTTTTATTCATTATGTTTTATGATTAAATAAATAAATTACTCTCCGTTTAAGATGATTTAATTCAATTTATCAAAGTTTTTTAAATTGTTACATTAAAAAACTAATACAAGTTTTTACAAATAAAGGTAACGTCCTCCTATAATGTGAGTAATGTGAGTGAGTTAATAGTTTATCCACCAAATTGCTGCAGCAAACAAAAAACAATCAGTTAGTAAATTATATAAAATAGTTAGTATAAACCACAGTTAGTAGTTTTTTTAGTTAGTAAAAATATTAGTTATTTGTAATTAATTCGTGTTCATAGTAAATGTTATATTTACTTCTGCCAGCTGTGTTATTTTGTCAGTTTATGATATTAAATACCCCCATCATAGCAAACCTGCGTACTCAGCTAATTTCCAATGTACCTCACTGCATAGGCAACTTACCGTGTTATTTTTTGTTGAAGAATTTGTACCTCTAGTATATAATATAATTTAATATAATTAAGAATGGTTGATCCTATGACCTAAAATTAACCAAAAGAAAAGTAGATATTTTCCTACAGAGTCCCCAGAGCTATTTATTTAATATTTTGTGATGAAATTTCGGTTAGAACTTACGTTAACAGCAGAAACTTTTATCAACCATTTCTGAGTTCGGTCATCCCATTATGCGAATATTTGAGCGTACTCCTAGTACAGTAATACAAACCCCAATTCCGTATCCAAAATGCGTTATCCCAGTTACACAAACGAGAAATAATGACTTTCAACACAGTAATAATCATACAGTATGTTTCAATCTTATGTCACGGAAAACTATAAAATACTATTATGTATTTGTTCATATATTCTTCTATTTGAAGGTATGCGAGAAAGAACAATTTACGTAATTATTGCGGACATTTTCCATCACCGATTAGTAAAAAACAAGTTTCACAACGCGATGTTTCGGGATCTGGAATCTGGCCCTCAAACGTCTTGAAACGTATTTATTACTAATCAGTGATGGTAAATGTCTGCAATCATTTCTTAAATAACATAAACTCACCATCGCCAACAGTGAATTTTAAACCAAGAAACAATTTCGGTTTTGCCATTCGGCATTCAATGCGATTCAAAATCATATTACCTATCACGTTTTAGTTGACTGCTCTTGTCTAGGATTGTTACTGGATCTTGAGTGGGAGCGAGTAATTTTAATTCTGTAAAAGTGTTAACAATGAGTCACAATTATTTAAGATTATCTGTTAAGGAGGTATACCGTATGAGATTTACTAGCAGCTAAAAAAACACACGAGCCACTTGCCACCCGAAGGAAGCCGAACTTGTCCGATGACGAACGAACTATCCGAAACAGATGGTTTATCATGAGAAAACAGTGAAATGTAGTATTTTCAAATGTAAACAGAGGAATCCTACTTATATTTAAAACAGTCCTGGGGGCCGAGCTTTGCTCGGGGGAAGGCCAGTCGATTTGTTTAGATGACTGGAGTAATATCTCACCACTTTCCCCTACTGATAATCAGATTTGTATAGCTAATTTGCCTCTTTTCTGCAGTTTTAAGGTCACTCCAGTTATAGCTCAATGTCCCTTTGATTTATTTTACTACTCTATATATGTAATCTTCACTCAAATATTTTAATCTCTGCTCTCAGGAAATCACATGTTAATAATTATAAACAACATGAGTATTACTTTGACAGTTCTCTGGTTGATTATGATCAGCTGTTACAATTTTTTTGTTTTGATTTGAAACTCCATAAGCCCAATGTTAATTTTTTTAACTTTTCATTTTAGTTTTTTACATTATTTGAATTTTCCTGGGGATGAAGCCTGTCTAGAACCATTGACTATAAATACTCAATGCTAGAACTTATTTTTATCCCAGAAATTAGTTATTTCGAACATTTGAAGGAAATCGTTGGAGCAGTTTTTGAGATCCGTGTCGCAAGCAAGCAAGCAAACCTTACTCATATTAGAGTATAGGATTACGCTGCATTTACGAAAAATGATAGTAAATTAACCAACCTAACTCCGAAGAGCGCTGTATGGCGGCTCTTTTCTTTGTAACATATTACAAAAATGGGTTTGTGTAAAATATAACAAAAATTGGTACCTCAAAAAGTAAACTTGAAAAGGTAGAAATGAACCTGGGACCGCATAATCGTAAACCCAGTGTCATATCCATTCGACTACCATAGCGTATCGAACTAAGTAATACCCCCGTCGCAGCAAACCTGCATACTCAGCGAATTTCCAATGGAGATATAAATGGCTTAATTCTACATAAAGCCACTTACCAAGTTTCATAAAAATATATTCACAAATAAGCGATATATACAATTTTAATTATTCTCCATAAGAATAACATTGGGGCTGAGTACTCAGGTTTGCTGCAACAAGGAACACAAAAAATTGGATTTTATGCTAATATCAATATATCTCAACTAGGTGAAGTCATATACCAGTTTTTATTAATTTATAGTCATAATTAAGGGAGACAGAGCATTTAATTATTATCCATAAGAATAACATGGGGCCTGAGTACGCAGGTTTGCTGCTATGGGAGAATTATGCAAAAACAATTTTTTGGAGCAAATATCAATAGACCTCAACGAGATGAAGCTGTATACCAAGTTTCGTCAGTATACGTTCATAAATAAGCGAGATAAAAAAAATTTCTTTTCCTCCATAAGAATAACATTAGACAACGTACTGTGTTTAGCACTTTCAATATCTCGGTAACCAATTGACGTAGAGGAATGATCGAAATACCAAATTGTGTGTTTTTTTAAGCTGAATCGAATGGTTAAAACTAAAATTTGACTTTTTCAAAAATTATATGTAAAAAATTCAAAAAACCCATTTTTGGGGTACAAAACCCCCCCAAAATACCCTTTTGGATAGGTCGATCTGTCTGGTTTTCGAACTTAAAGTCATAAATGCTGCTTTACATGTTTATACCAAATTTCGTCAAAATCGGATAATTTTTACGAGAGTTATCGTGCTCACGGACACATATATATATATATATATATATACAGTATCAAACGAATGGTGTTTTTGGGGTCTGGGGACCTCAAAACGAAAAGTTATCATGGTCCCGGGCCTAGGTCTTACCATGCCGACTACGGTAATAGCTTCTTCCCTATAGGGGAAATTCGCTAAAAGTACAATTCATCAAGCAGTAGACGGCGCTGTGATTTTAATATTTGCCACGTGTAGCGCTTGGTGTGGTTTCAAAGTTTTACACTTGGCAGCGCTCACGTAGGAAATGTCTCCACTTCCAGTGGCTCGAGTGCCTTTTAGCGAATTTCCCATATAGGGAAGAAGCTATTACCGTAGGTCTCATGGTAAGACTTAAGCCCGAGACCATGATAACTTTTCATTTTGAGGTCCCCAGATGCCAAAAACACCATTCGTTAAAATTTTTATATATGTATATATATATATATATATATATATATTTATATATATATATATATATATATATGTGACCGTAAGCACGATAACTCTCGTAAAAAAGGTCCGATCTTAATGAAATTTGGTACAATGTGTAAAGTACCATTTATTTGAACGAGTTCGAAAACCAGATGAATCGCACCATCCGAAGGGGGGTTTTGGGGGGGTTTTGTACCCCAAAAATGTGTTTTTTTGGGGTTTTCACATGTAATTTTAATTTATACCATTGAATTCAGCTTAAAAAAACAAACAATTTGGTATTTTGATCATTGCTCTACGTCAATTAGTTACTGAGATATTGAAAGTGCTAAACACAGTACGTTGTCTAATGTTATTCTTATGGAGAAAAAAAATAAATGTATATCTCGCTTATTTATGAACATAAACTGGCGAAATTTGGTATATGGCTTAATCTGGTTGTGGTTTATTGTTGTTTGCACAAAAAAAAACAATTTTTCGCCTATGGTTCCTGTAGCAGCAAACCTAGGTACTTGGTCCCCATGTTATTCTTATGGAAAATACTTAAAATGTTATATATCGCTTATTTATGAATGTACATGGATGAAACTTGGTATGTGGCTTCACTAACATGAGTTCTATTGATATTTGCACAGTTTATTCTGTGCTCGCTGGTCAGGCCAGACGATAAGTGAGTAATCCCGAGCGGTGAGCGCATTGTCGTTTACACTTTCCTGTACATCGTAATAATAATAAAACTGCAATGAAACTTATATATTCATTTTCTGCATAAATTTCCGCATCCAACAGTAAAAATATATTTTAGTTTACAATTATGTGTAATTTTTAATAATAACAATACTAGAAAGCTGTAACAGCATGACATGAAAAAGTCAGCAAGCGAGAAAATTTTTTATTTTTGAGGTAGAAACAAACTTCCAGCGAGAAAGTTGTAGCTAATTAGATGATCTTAAATTTTCATTCAAAACAATTTTCGATATAACTTATAGTTTGTTCAATAATCCGATCTAAATAACCGCTATGTTCAGTTATAAGCGCGCCGTCGTCGCGGACCACGGCTCCACGCTGTTCTACCACATCCAGCATAATTAAATGATCCTCATTTTACTCAGATTTTCACCTGTAAAATATTATATACCATTCTGGGACACATGCCAACACACCATACACATACCATTCTGGTCCTTTGACCAAGCTTTGTTTTTATTTATTTATTTATGTACATTTTACTCCATCTTGTATTGAGATTACCGTTTTTTAACATAGCTTTCGATTTTGATAGAAAACTCAGTTATCGAGATGTAATTAGGCTCATGAGGAATCTTATAATTTGATTTGTAAAGTAAATTAGACAGTAAATAAAAAGAGACTTACTTGTATGAAAGAATAAAACATTATTTGATAAGATAAACACTATCCGATTAGTGATTGATTATATTTTACTAGTGAAGCAACAACTTTTTTGAATCAATAATGAAATAAAATACTTCAGTAAGAAAACATAACGTTGCCTTTTATAAAACAAAACTTACATCCTTTTAAACTATCTGTTACTTAAACATTTATTCCCCCTCCAAATATGAAAGCTTCTTAGTCGTAAATGAAATAGCTACAAATTTGATTAAAATGACGAATAAATATATGTTTTATATAAAAACTTAAAACTAATCCTCTATATCAGCAATATAACCAATCCTATACAAATTTGTTTGGCAGCGGAACGTATCAAGGAACTTGAATACGAAGGATACTTAGTTCAGGGTTTCTACAGAATTTCAATTTTCTATTTCCCTGACTTTCCCTGACCCTTCTGTCAAACTCCCCTGACCAACTTTCATTATACGTCTTCGCAATCTCGCTTTATAAACAAGCGAGTGTGCACAGTTATTGTATATTTAATATGTAAAACATTATTTTCTATATCATGTACGTCATGAATGTTAATAAAACAAAATTAAATAAATTGATCTCAATAAAAACTCAATTATTGAGGATTAGAAGATGTTAATAATAAACTCCTAGGAATCCTTAGATCATTAGCCAACAATTGGGACTTCACCTGAAAAATACTGCTACAACAGATTGTATACAACCTGGAGCGAACATTTCCTCAGTTTTGTCATCATCGGGGATAAGATGGAAAATAAGAAGCACCGAATTATCATGTAAATTTTGTATGATTCCTCAGAGGAAGTTATTCTTGTTGTGATAATGACCCTCATAACCTATTTTGAGACTTAAGAGTCTTCATCACCGGAAGTTGCCGGACGCCATATTGGTGTTTTGTTCCATAAGCCCAATGTTAACTTTGTGACTCCGTTACGCCTCACCTGATCGTCACAAACAATTAATTTTGGTGTCATATTAAAGGTTTTGTCGTCCTCTAGGGAAATACAATAGTCGAATTTGGATTTTTTTTACAAATTAATGAGAACATGTACAGTGTTTCAGTTCAAAATTAAAATATTTATCATGAAACTTTGATACCCAAATTAAGGAATTCGATATTGTATTTCCCTAGAGGATGACGAAACCTTTAATTTGACACCAAAATGAATTGTATGTGGCGATCAGGTGAGGAGTAATGGAGGCACAAAGTTAACATTGGCCTTATGGAACAAAACTCCAAGATAGCGTCCAGCAACTTCCGGTGATGAAGACTCTTAACAAAGATTACAAAATTAATTTTGAGAAGTAGTATTAAGGTGTAATAGTAATCAGTATTGTCTATAAGATACAAATTTATTTTCATATCTTTAGCACGTGGGGTCGATACTTATTAAAATAAGCTTTATTACTGGGTTCCCTGACTTTCCCTGTCCTTCCCTGACCAAATTTCTATTCCCCGACTTTCCCTGACTTCCCCTGAACTCCCCTGACAGTAGAAACCCTGTAGTTGTTAATAAACCTTTCTACCGAAAATATAAATTGAATGACATAGAATCAATGTTTTTATCTCAAAACTCAAAACTAAGCCTCTCCAAAAGCCTTACAAAAGTTGTTATATAGTTTGGTTTCATATCAAAAATTGAGGAATGTATCGATTAAAGCAAATATGGCAGATATAGAGTCGTAAATTATTAATTTTTCGATACAAATCAAGATTAAGTACGTGAAGATCGAGATATTTATTGAAAACTACACGTGTTTTTACGTCATAATCAGAGGTTAAATACATTTGAATTTAGTACCAAAAGCTAAAGAATTTATCCTGTGATATGATTCCGAAAATCATTTTAAAATAAAAAATTCCTCGCGCCTTAAACCTCATTTAACTCATTTATTTATTTCTTTTACCCAAAAAGGGTACTCGGTTTAAGAAAGAATGCTAAAACCAAGATATATACAGGGTGTCTCTGAACTCTCTACCAACCTTTTCAGGTATTATTCCTGGACCATAGTCAAGCCAGAATATCATATTCAAAATTTCAAAAACTCAAAAGTTACTCGTATAACCGCCATTTTGTTTTTTCACATAGGAAATTTTATTTTTGAAACTCATAATAGCGATGGATTTGAATTTATTTTTTGATTTATTTGGACTTTACCTATCGCTTCTAGTGTTTAAAACTACACTACGTTTCGGGAGGTAAGGAAACTCCTCCCGTTATCAAGTGAACCCTACTTACATCTAAATATCTAACTCTTACACCTAACTAACCTACATTTTTTTGGATTTTTTTGATTATTTTTCTTAGGAAATTTTAATTCGAGAACGGCTAGTTATAATTAAATGAAATTTGGTATTTAGCTAAAATTCCCTAAATACCTAATTACAGAAAAAAATGATTTTTTTTACAATCATTAATTTCAAAATGGCGGCTGCCTAAAAATGTCAAACGTAAATATCTTAAAAACCGCTCATAGTAAAAAAATTACATTAATTACGTTTTATTTAGAGAATTTAATTGCAAATATAACGACACCAAATTTACGGAAGTCGGTTCATAAATAACGGAGAAAATCTATTTTTAAAATATTGCATTCTTGTCATTATCAACTGTTATCATGTGATATCGCTGCTAGTGAGCCACGTCGATCAGCTGTTTCAAGTATAATTCCACCAAACAGCTGATTAAAACATTAACCAGCTGTTATTAAGTTCATTTGCACCAATCACCTGATTGATACCCTTACGATTCCCAGGGGTTCACTAATGCTTCAAATAAAACATAAAATATAAAAAATGCGTTAAAATTACAAAAAAATGGATTTATTTACATGAGATATGACTACAATTCTACATTATTTACAAACGATGTTCAATATACCCACCGCCAAGTCGATTGCACATCGTGAACCTCGATGTCATGGATTGCCGGACAGCTTCAAATTCATTTTTCTCTTGGATGACCGCAGCCGCCTCTACAATTCTACCGATCAGGTCCAGTTCATTTTCCACAGGTGTTGAATAAACAAGTTCCTTCATTCTTCCCCAAACGTAGAAATCTAGGGGAGAAAGATCAGGTAATCGCGGAGGCCACGACACCGGTCCCCCGCGACCAATCCACTGCTGATTGTAATTTTGGTTGAGGAAATCTCTTACAATTTGCCCAAAGTGTGCAGGAGCACCATCATGTTGCAGCCACATGTTCTGTAAGTCTGCCAAGGGGACGTTCTCCAGAAGTTCTCGGAGTATGTCCCTCAGGAACACAAGATAGGTGGGGGAATTCAACCTATTTGGGAGAATGTAGGGGCCAATTAAATTATCCCCAAAAACTCCAGCCCAAACATATTAACTGAGAAACGGTGTTGCTTGCTGGAAATAACAGTTTCGTGGGGATTTTCAGGAGCCCAAACATGGCTGTTCCTGGTATTGAAAATACCATCCTGGTTAAAACTGGATTCGTCTGTAAAAAGAACGGATTTCAAGAAATCTGGATCGTCCGCATGTTTGTGCAGGAACCACCTGGAACAATCTACCCGACCTAGATAGTCTTTAGGTTCAAGGGCATGAACCTTTTGGAGATGATATGGGTACAAATTCTCTCCATTGAGTACCCTCCACACGGTGTCTTTGCCTGCCCCATCTACATATTTAACAAAATTCCTGATTTTTGTTCACTCACTTCCTGAAGTTAATACTTAACCGATTTTGATGATTCTTTTCTATAATCAATATGAAGTTCCAAAAAGATATTGTGCTGACATTTCATGTGTTGTTTCGAAACACTAACTAAATTGAACCTTATAGACGGCCACACACTATACTGGACTTTTCCCGAACAAGACATCGGACCAGACATCAGACCGAGCAACGAGCGCTCTCGAGGCGGTTTTTTGACGAAAGATCAATGAAAGATCGGTCCGCTGTTTTGTTCGGGGTCTGGCTCGGGGTTCGGTAGTGAACTGTATGGTACCTCCATACGCTGCTCCGATGGTGGCCTTCTAGCCTACATGTTTGGTTTGGAACTAAAGCAAAATCTCTTTGCACATTATTTTATAGGTGAGATATTTGAAATAAAACAACGTTTTTAATTAATTACTGGTTTGTAAATAATTAAAATTAATAAAATAAAGATTTTATTTAAAAATTAATAAAATAATACATTTCTTACGTAAGATGAATCGCAACCATAGCACTGACGCAGATTTGTAATCCTCATATCCAACTTTGGAACACGGACAATGAATCTCAGAGATTTCGAACGCGTGTAGGATGTTTAAATCAATCTTTGTGTGCTTGTGTGAGTGAAAATGACAATGTTTGTGGAAAGGCTAGTAGCGCCATAGACGGCTTTGTTCGCCGGCCCCGTTTTTGCCTAAAACACGCTCTCGTAGTACCCTGTTTCCGTCGCAACCTACAAACAATTGTTGATGGGATAAATTTCTGCGTACATTTCGAATCTTACTGCTTCTTTCTATAACCTAAAAATTTCAAAATTATTTATGGAAGTATTTTTAAATAATTATGAAAATCAAATAATTTTGGCTGATTTTGATAAGATTTTCTCGATGCTAAATTATATATTTTTCAATATTATGAGGTTATATAAAAAGAGACACACTCTTCGTGATAAGTTTAAGAGTATTTATGAGAAAATCGGTTGAAAAATGGTGTCAGAAACAGGGTACTACGAAAGCATGTTTTAAGCTTTTTTCGCGAGGGTGATGAAGACTCTTAGTCATAAATGTTACTCTCCACATTTGTGCCAAATTTCATCAAAATCGGGCGCTTCTTTCAAAAGTTATCGCGGTAACGGACATATATATAAATTTGAACGAATAGTGGTTTTGGCTTCTGGGGACCTCAAAACAAAAAGTTTTCATGGTCTCGGGCTTAAAGTCTTACCATGCCTCACCTACGGTAATAGCTTCTTCCCTATAGGGGAA
The DNA here is from genome assembly GCA_963675035.1 of Allygus modestus. NCBI lineage: Eukaryota > Metazoa > Arthropoda > Insecta > Hemiptera > Cicadellidae > Allygus > Allygus modestus. The sequence continues at coordinate 30,904,842 of OY776116.1, forward strand.
ATTCGCTAAAATAAATAAAATAGTACAACAGTTTAAATCTCGTACTAGCAGCTAAATACGCCCGTCGTCGCAGCAAACCTGCATACTCAGCGAATTTCCAATGAATATATAACATAACACATTAAACCACTTCACAGGATTCATAAGAAATGTATTCGCAAACAAGCAATATTTAAAATATTAATTATTCTCCATAAGAATAACATTGGGGATGAGTATGCAGGTTTGCTGCAACAAGGCACACAAAATAATGGGTTTTTATGCAAATATCAATAGAACTCATCTTAGTGAAGTCACATACCAAGTTTCATCCATATACATTCATAAATAAGTGATATATAACATTTTAAGTATTTTCCATAAGAATAACATGGGGACCAAGTACCTAGGTTTGCTGCTACAGGAACCATAGGCGAAAATTTTTTTTTGTGCAAACAACAATAAACCACAACCAGATCAAGCCATATACCAAATTTTGCCAGTTTATGTTCATTCTGTATATTCTGTGCTCGCTGGGCCTGACAATGCCGCGGACCGTTTTCTGTCCATTTGGCGAGCTCTACATGGCGAGCTGGGGTAGCGTAGCAGTCGGGGAAGGACGACCCATTGGGACGACCGCGACGGCCGGCGGCGTGGCGGCGGCGCGATGGTAGATGGTCTGATGTTTTTAGAAAAGAGCCCCCTCTTCGCCCCTCGTCCTAGCCTGGCGCACCTGACTATACGAGGTCCTTTGGAACCAAACCAGACTGAACGGTCGAACTTTTCTCAAAGGTGATGAACACTCTTAAGTTCGAAAACCAGATCGATCGGTCTACGGGAAGGGGCTTATGGGGGTTTACAATTTTCCAAAAATCAGTTTTTTTAACATTTTACCCTAAAATTTTAAAAACACTAGATTTTGGTTATAGCCATTTTATAGAGCTTAAAAAAACAATTTAGCATTTTGAATCATTAAGCTAGGTTTATTGGTTGTGGAGAAAAGTCAAAAACATGTGTCCATAAAATTTCCCATGTTAATCTTATGGGAATACGGTTTTTAGATTTTCCTCCGATAATTTCACTAAAACATCCACATTTCTTTCTACCAATCAGTTTAGCTCTACAAAACAATCATTTTGGCGTTTTGATTGTTGTTTTACGTCCAACCGTTGCAGTGATATTCAAAGTGCTAAACACAGTACGTTGTCCAATGTTATCCTTACGGAGAATAAATATACCCCCGTAGCAGCAAACCTGCATACTCAGCGAATTTCCAATGCACATTAATTTATCTTGATACCACATAAAGCCACACACCAAGTTTCATCAATATACATTCATAAATAAACGATTTATGACATTTTAATTATTCTCCATAAGAATAACATGGGCTGAGTATGCAGGTTTGCTGAAATAAGGAACACTAAAAATGGGCTTTTATACAAATATCAATATAACTCAACTAGGTAAAGCCACAAACCAAGTTCTAATAATTTATGTTCATAATTAAAGGAGATAACACGTTAATTATTCTCCATACGAATAACATGGGGCTGAGTATGCAGGTTTGCTGCTACAAGAACTATCGGGGAAAATGGGTTTTTGTGAAAATATCAATAGACCACAATGAAATGAAGCAATATACCAAGTTTCGTCAGGATAAGTTGATAAATAAGCGAGATATACAATTTTTCTTATCCTCCATAAGAATAACATTGGACAACGTACTGTGTTTAGCACTTTCAATATCTCAGTAACCAATTGACGTAGAGCAATGATTAAAACATAAAATTTTGCGTCTTTTTAAGCTGATTCCAATGAAAAACAATAAAACTTTATTTTTTCAAAAATCGTATGTAAAAAACTCAAAAAACCCATTTTGGGGGTACAAAACCCCCCCAAAATACCCCTTCGGATAGGTCGATCCGTCTGGTTTTCGAACTTAAAGTCTTAAATGCTGCTTTACACGTTTGTACCAAATTTAATCAAAATCGGACCTTTTTTACGAGAGTTATCGCACCTACGGACACATATATATGTATATATATATATATATATATATATATATATATATATATATATATATATATATATACAGTTTCGAACGAATGGTGTTTTTGGGGTCTGGGGACCTCAAAACGAAAAGTTATCATGGTCCCGGGCCTAGGTCTTACCATGCCGACTACGGTAATAGCTTCTTCCCTATAGGGGAAATTCGCTAATTCCCTATAGGGGAAATTCGCTAATTCTTCCCTATACGGGAAATTCGCTAAAATGTTATATTTATTATTTATGTATGTATATTGATGAAACTTGGTATGTGGCTTCAACTAGTTGGGGTATATTGATATTAGCACAAAAAAATTGTTTTTGTTGATTTTTCCAGTAGCAGAAAACCTGTATACTCGGCCCCCATGTTATTCATAAGGAGAACAAGTACAATTTTATATCTCCCTTAGTTATGAACCTAAATTAATAAAACTTGGTATGTAGCTTCACCTGGTAGAGTTATATTGATAATAGCAAAAAACACATTTCTTATCTTCCTTGTTGCAGCAAACCTGCGTACTCAATTATAATGTTATTCTTATGGAGAATAAATCAAATGCTACATATCACTTATTAATGAATGTATTTTTGTGAAACTTTTGGTAAGTGGCTCTAGGTATTACAGTAGTGATAAAAAGTCATATATATGCATTGGAAATTCGCTGAGTACGCAGGTTTGCTGCGACGGGGGTATTTTATTTTTTGAGATGATAGAAACGAAAAATCTTTAGTGTGCGAAGCCCTGACTTAAAGTGAAGATATTTGTCTCGAGCAGTATTAAAAACCCCCTTTCAAACCATACATATTCAATAACCGTTACTATGGTTTCCTCTAAAATATTATCAGTCAAAATTTTCAGTGCAAAATACATGCTATGGGCATATTCCTGGTTATCATAGGAGGCATTGTACTCGTCGTCACTATCGCAGGCGTGTTCTTGCTGTGGAAGCGCCGGGACCAGATATCTGAGAAGATCCCAAAGATCAAGCGAAAACAGCCGCAACCGTGAGTTTGGACCGTTTCTACGATGATAGACTGGTTCTGCGTGGTGCTGGGCGGCTTCGTGTTCATAGTCCTGTGTTCTTGCGTCACCGGCATCCTCGCCATCGCCCAGATGTTCGGCAACAGCACCCCCAGGTACTGCGGCAACTGTTGAGGCGTAGGGGGAAGAGCGTCACAAGGCCATCATACGAATATGCCTTTCATGAGATTTTAATTTATTCTGGTGTAATAAATGTGTAAAATGTATCGATCGTGTTTTCCTGACATGGGACTATACGACTATAAATGCAAGAATACTGTGATTTCGTTCTCCTGGGAAACATTTTCAGTTACTAACCTATGTAGTTCGGATTCGCTGCATTTATCCGCCTTGTTTTCACTGGTAGTGAGAGTTTCGCTAACTCCCACACTCGATAGATTTTATAGACTCAATTAACAACAAAACCCAGTATTTTTATCAATATTTAAAAGAACGATAAAATGTTAAAATTAACTTGCGTAAATCAAAGGTAACTTAGGCTATTAACTTGTACAGTGATTTGGAGAGTTCTGAGGATCAAGACTGTACTTGTCCAACTAGAAAAGCTTTGAACATAGTAATATTTGGAAGTAGTCCTTGGTCTTGTTTCTGATGTCGATCTTTGGTTAAAAAGTAGCATTGTTTCTTATTAAGTGTATAAAAGTCCAATATTTATGGCAGTTTTAAATAAGGTATTCAAAAAACAAAAAATTAAACCACAAAATTATGATTTTGATTGATGGTCGAACCGACGAACCTCAGATTGTCAGGCGAATGCGTGAACCACTCCACTACCTATTAATTTGATTATAATTAGTCTGTGCTACTTTTTTTCTTATATGTGTAGCGCCAAACTCCTTTTAGCGAATTTCCCCTATAGGGAAGAAGCTATTACCGTAGTCGGCATGATAAGACCTAGGCCCGGGACCATGATAACTTTTCGTTTTGAGGTCCCCAGACCCCAAAAACACCATTCGTTCGAAACTGTATATATATATATATATATATATATGTGTGTGTGTGTGTGTGTCCGTGAGCACGATAACTCTCGTAAATATTATCCGATTTTGATGAAATTTGGTATAAACGTGTAAAGCAACATTTATGACTTTAAGTTCGAAAACCAGCCAGATCGCTTTATCCCAAGGGGTATTTTGGGGGGTTTTGTACCCCAAAAATGGGTTTTTCGAATCTTTTACATATAATTTTGGAAATAGTCAAATTTTAGTTTATTCCTTTGGATTCAGCTTAAAAAAACACACAATTTGGAATTTTCATCATTTCTCTACGTCAATTGGTTACCGAAATATTGAATGTGCTAAACACAGTACGTTGTCTAATTTTATTCTTATGGAGGAAAAGAAAAATGTTATATCCTGCTTATTTATGAACGTATACTGACGAAACTTGGTATACAGCTTCACCTGGTTGTGGACCATTGAGATTTGCTCAAAAAAACAATTTTTTACCAAAGGCTCTCGTAGCAGCAAACCTGCTTACTCAGCCCCATGTTATTCTTATGGAGAATAAGTAACGTGTTACCTCCCTTAATTATGAAAATAAATTAATGAAATTTGGTATGTCGCTTAACCTAAATGAGTTATATTAATATTAATATAAAACCCCATTTTTTGTGTTCCTTGCTTCAGCAAACCTGCATACTCAGTCGCCATGTTATTCTTATGGAGAATAATTAAATGTCATAAATCGTTAATTTATGAATGTATATTGATGAAACTTGGTATGTGGCTTTATGTGGTATTAAGATACATATATATGCATTGGAAATTCGCTGAGTACGCAGGTTTGCTGCTAAGGGGGTATTTTCAATTCAGATGGAAAAATATATTAGGTACCGGTACCGGTAACACAATTATATTTTGGAAAATTAATTTTAACAAAAAGATCAGAGCATTTGGTACAAGAACTAGTCCTGACAGTAGCAAATATTCATGCCCGGGAAAAACAAACAACGAAAAGGACAAAGGGTAAACAATGAAGGAATACAAGAGGGGAAGCTGCCGGTTACAGAAACAAGATAAACGATGGGCACGTGGCGTGGTTGATTTGTTTGTTGGTCTGTGGGAAGAGCAGCAGCGCTGAGCGCGGCCTCTTGTACAACTACGACCGCCACCAGTGTTGCCAATGACCCGGAACTAAACTGCCCCATTATCCGGTTCACTGCCTCCTCAACACATTGTCGACTACTGGACTATAACTAATGACACGCGTGCTAAACCAATAAACCACAACTACCGCGGGAATAACGTGTGAAAATTTGGATCTGTCTAGAGATGAAAGAAGGGATCGACTTTGGAGGCTGAGGTGGGTGGTTTTGGATTTACTTATATATCCCATGTATTTTTTAGTTATTATATGTATGTTTATATGTACTTTTTAATTTTTGAACTTTTTAAAATGCAGGTGAAGAGATATAAAAATATTGCATTATATTGAGGTGTCTTGAGATAATATTATCAATAAAAATAGAGAATAATTAATTAAAACTAGCAAACCATATGTTTGTATCTTTAATCCCAGCTGTTCTGCTTCTTTTGTTTTGATTTACCGTCCAATGTTATTTAAATGGGCCAAATCCTTACTTTGAGGGCTTCCCAAGGGTTTCTGGTTCCATACACTGACTTGAGACCCCCAAAAGGCACATCTAGACGGGCTTACAAACGACACGTAAATTATCAAAATCGACCCAGTAGTTTGGCCATAATATTCTGCACACAATCTCCTTATTCTTGTAGTATAATGATGATGTTATATATTGCTTATTATAAATGTATATTAAAGGAACTTGGTTTGCGGCTTTATGCGGTACTAAGACATATATAAGCATTGGAAATTCGCTGAGTACGCAGGTTTGCTGCAACGGGGGTATTTTTCAAAGAAAACAAATTACTAACATTTTGGCCAATTTATATATTTGAAACATAAATTTTGTCAGAAACCATCTAGCTTTTTTTCAAAACGTAAATGTAAACACTTGCAATTTAAATCCTCTAAAAAAGAATATTATTCCAAAAAATTATCATTGAGCAACAATTTGCAAACGACAATTAATATACAATGGAATAAAATCCCTGACAAATTAAAAAATTACCTTCTGGAGAGTTAAAATCAAAATTTAAATCTTATCTCCTTAAAAAAAGTTATTATACTATGGATGAATTTTTTGAAGATCAGAATAACCAATGGAGAGCATGAAGCGAACATTTCAAATAAATCTAGTTTTAAGTAATAAGTTGTAATGCTGATGCAAGATTTTGTCAAAGCAATAAAATTTATTATTACTATTATTATTACTTAAATTAAATACTAACTTCCAAATATACTAATATATGTTACAGCTGCAAAACTGTGGAATACTTTTGATAATAATGCAAGGTGTTTTTTGTAAAATTATTTATATATTTAGCAAATTTCCTCTATGCAAATTATAAGCTATTACCGTGGGTTTAATCGTGTAAGGGTAAAAATGCAGTATAGGGCGAACATTTAATTTTAGCGAATTTCCCCTATAGGGAAGAAGCTATTACCGTAGGTGGCATGGTAAGACTTAAGCCCGAGACCATGATAACTTTTCGTTTTGAGGTCCCCAGATGCCAAAAACACTATTCGTTCAAATTTATATATATATATATGTGTGTGTGTCTGTTAACTTTTGAAAGAAACACCCGATTTTGATGAAATTTGGCACAAATGTGGAGAGTAGCATTTATGACTTTAAGTTCGAAAACCAGATCGATCGCACTATGGGAAGGGGGTTTTATGGGGGTTTACAGTTTTACAAAAATCGGTTTTTTGCAAATTTGATCCCAAAATGTTAAAAACACTCAATTTTGGTTATAGCCATTTTATAGAGCTTAAAAAACAAATAATTTAGTATTTTGAATCATTAAATTAGGTTAAGTGGTTGCGGAGAAAATCCAAAAAAACGTGTCCCATGTTAATCTTATGGGAAAAAGGTTTTTAGATTTTTCTCAGATAGTTTTACTAAAAACTTCACATTTCTGTTTATTAATGTGTTAAGCTCAACAAAACAAACATTTTGGTGTTTTAATCGTTGTTCTACGTCCAACCGTTGCAGAGATATTCAAAGTGCTAAACACAGTACGTTGTCCAATGTTATCCTTATGGAGAATAAATCAAATTCTATATCTCGATTATTTATGAATGTATATTGATGAAACTTGGTATGTGGCTTCAACTAGTTGTGGTATATTGATATTAGCACAAAAAACAAGTTTTTTGTTGATAGTCCCCGTAGCAGCAAACCTGCATACTTGGCCCCCATGTTATTCATATGGAGAATAAGTAACGTTGTATATCGCCCTTAATTATGAACCTACATTAAGAGAACTTGGTATGTAGCTTCACCTGGTTCAGTGTATTGATAATTGGAAAAAGAAACATTACGTATCTTCCTCGTTGCAGCAAACCTGCGTCCTCAACCCTAATGTTATTCTTATGGAGAATAAATAAAATGCTATATATCACTTATTTATGGATGTATTTTTGTGAAACTTGGTAAATAGCTCCATGTAGCAGTGAGTCACATATATATGCATTGGAAATTCGCTGAGTATGCAGGTTTGCTACGACAGGGGTATTTTTATTTCAACTAATATATTTGTATCCATAGATTCCAGTTATAAAATATGTTTCTGTTGGAAACTCATATTTACCTGCACAAAACAATATTTCTTCCAATTTTGTACATGTGTTTAGACAGGAAACAGAAATTTCAATTTGTTGTTTTTGTGGGTGCGATGACTTTTGTAATAATTGTCCGATTTTAATTAAATTTGGCACTAATATGTAATGTAGCATTTATTTGATCGAGTTCGAAACCCAGATGGATCACATTATCTGAAGGGGGGTTTTATGGGGTTATTTTACCCCACATATATTTAGATATGTGTCTGTGAACATGATAACTTTTGTAAAAAACACCCGATTTCGATGAAATTTGGAAAATTTTTTTAAAGTGGTATTTATGACTTAAAGTTCGAAAACCAGAAAGAATGGACAATGGGAAGGGGGTTTTATAGGTGTTCAACATTTTCAAAAATTCCAAAAGGTTTTGCACTTTTCCCCTACAAATTTGAAAACAATCAATTTTGGTTTTGACCATTAAGTGGTTGCGGAGAAAATAAAAAAAACATATTCATAAAATTCTGGGAAAAAGGTTTTTTGGCGAAAACTTCACATTATTTGTTTTTACCAATAAGTCCAGCTCTACAAAAAAATCATTCTGGTGTTTATATTGTGTTTCTACATCCAACCGTTGAAGAAATATTCAAAGTGCTAAACTTAGTAATATGTTGTCCAAAGTTATTATTAAGTTATACATATGGAGATGAAATCAAATTTGATATCTCGATTATTCAAAATTTATCGTAGTCATAATCCGGATCTTCATCCTTGTCATCTACGTAGCTGTCATCACTATCAGTTGGTAGAAGTATAATCGATTTTTTCTTCACAAACGCTCCATCTGTAAATAATACAAAGTTATAAGCTAAGAACTAACTGCTATATAATCTAAAAGATAGTGAAATTTCTGACTGAAATTTGGATGAAGTAAATTTAGTAATTTGTCTGTTTTGGCAAGAGTATAGTGGGTTTAGCAACAATGAGCACTAAAAGGTTGATGGAATATATCTTACATAAATTAGGTCTAGTCTAGGCTTTTTCATACTTTTTTTTATAAAAAAAACTGTTTTATTGAAATATTAAAAAAGTTTTTGCCACTAGAGCCCATTTGGGCAAACTGTATTTGGCACAGTTGCAGTTATCTATCATATGTTGTTGCCCAGTGTGCCAAATATTACCTACTTTGTTTTTTTATCATATATCTTTTGATATATTGATTTCCAGTTGCAGAGTAAGCTAAAAATACTTTAGTATAGTACTTAAAACTATTTTTAATTTATGAATATGAGACTTACCTGTTTCCATCCAAAAGTGCAAAGTTTGAGGTTATGTTCACTCAGATGATGCAACAATCAAGAAATGATCACATGGTTTGTAGTTCACCCAAGGCATACCTGCAGCACCTGCTTGAAACATGCTCAGAAACTGGTCCGATTTGACTTAGTGCAAGTGGGAAGAAGTGGAATAAATTACTCAAATTTAAATAATTATAAATGCAATTTCAAACTGGGTCAAATATAACCGTTGGGAAATAAGAGGTTAACCTCTTATTTCATGATAAATGTAATGCAGTAATTGTGTGCTCTTTGAAGTCAAATCCTAAGTTCAACCGACATATCATTTTAAACAACAGAACAATCAATAATCAAATAAAGTGAAAATAAATGTTTTCACCAGTTTTGCTATTACTCAGTGAATGCATTGCAGCGAAAACTTTGTTGCAAGTTATGATTGTTTGGTCAGTCAGTCAAGTGTACCGTTAATTGTTAGCTCTAAGTTTTTTACAGTATTACAGTAATGAACAATTTGTTCCATCAACATCTATATAAGATGTACAGTGTTGATTTCAAAATGCAATTTGGACTTCAGTTTAGTACAAATAAAATAATTATTGGACGAGTTTTTTTTTTTTAAGTCTACTTTCCTTGGACCATTGTACAATAGAGGCTACAACAAGGTAAGTTGTCGTTGTCTATATTGCTCTTCTAATATCATCTACTAGTCGACCCGTGCAGAATTCCGCACTGCGAACTAAATCTTGTCAGCTGATCAGATGTTCTTTTGTTTATATTTTCGCTCCTGTCAAAGCAAACTATTCCCTTTACTTATCTTTCACATTATTCAAACTTCCAAGAAGTGGTACATTTTTAGACCGTGGATTTATTTTTTTCAATAGCCGGTACGATAAGCTTTAAAATGAGGGGTAAATCATGGAATTTGATAAAGGAATAAGGAAGATCTCGCGGACTGACAGAAAAACAGGCTAGAGAAATAATGTATTAGATAACTTTAAGAAATGTTGTGCCCAGGTTTGAAAACATATTGAAGAGAATTAAATATATTACAAAAATTTAAGTAATGAAAAATTTGACATTAAATTTGTTCTAATGACTTACAAAGACAGCATAAAAGTCTTATTAGCCTGTATAGTATAGCCTGTATAGACTGAGGCTTTCTGGGATTGAAGTTTTAGGCATTGTTATTTTATTTTTAAGACATGTGGCCACTTTAATTTTGTTTACATAATTTATTTCTGGTTCAACGTATTTACATTATACACAGAATTATTAATGAGGAAGGAAGGAAAACATTAATAATAACATAGTAGTTTCGACCTAATCAGAGACTCCTTGAAACTATTTTGAAAACAAAAATGAACTTAACAAACTGTTTCTTTTGAAAAAATAAAAGAAGAGAAGGGTTTAAACTAAAATAAACTAAATAAAAACAAGATTTACCAGTTTGGAAAAATATAATGGTACAATCTAGGTTTCAGTCTTCTGTTTACTAGTTTCAATCACATAGAAGAAAGAATCTCTGTGTTGCAATCCAATTCCAAAATGTCTAGCTCCCGGTACATTAGGCAGACGGTGTGAAAACTTTGTTGTAACCTTCTTGACGTATTCCGTTATAAAGTCGACTCCAAGTTATCGGTGTAATTGAATGTTTCGGATGTACCAAGTCGAATTTACAGCAATTCTCAGCACTTTAATTGTTTTGAAATACTTAAATTTTGGAAAGTTTGTTTGAAGAAATAGTGAGTCCCCATACCTGACAGGCGTACAGTATAAGGGCGTTTTGTATATTAAAATGGTAAAGGAAGGTTTAAGAGAAGATATTCTGTTAAAGTGAGGGTTGAAGAGAGGGGATGGATAGTCGAGAATATGTTTGGTTTAATTTTGAATTTACATGAAGGTTGAAATTTAGTTTTTTGTCCAATAGAACTCCCAAGTATTTTACTGCGCGGTCTGAAGGGTTCCAATTTATTGTACTGTTGTTAATAACAATTTCCGGTGGCATTTGAAATTGTCTTAATGTGAAGATTTTTGCTTTGAATTTTGGAGGATCTAAGCATAGATGCCACCTGTTGAACCATTGAACAATGTAATCAGTTGAAGCTTGAAGTTGTTGTTGTGCTTCGAGAATGTCTTTGCTCTGGAGTGATAATCGCAGTGTTGTCTGTGTACATGGCCAGAGTAGCGTCTAGTGGAATAGGAATACATGAAGATGTTAAAAAGTAATGGTCCCAAAATTGATCCTTGGGGCACCCCTGCAGAAATTCGGCGATATGCAGACGACGAGGAATTAATTTTTACACAAAACTGTCTGTTAAACAGAAATTATTTTAATAAACGTTTTAAATACAATGGGAATCCTAAGCTATCAAGTTTGTAAATTAGACCTGCATGCCATACCTTGTCGAAGGCTTGTGAGAAGTCAAGGAGAATTGCAGGAGAGTGTTCTCTTTTTTCGAATCCTTGTACAATAGTTTCTGGTATACGCTGAACTTGGTGAGTGGTTGAATGTTGAGGTCTAAATCTGAACTGATGCGGAGGGATTGCATCAATGTCTTCAATGAATTTACTTAATCTCCTCTGGATAACCTTCTCGAACAGTTTTGATAGACAGCATAGAAGACTTATTGGTCTGTAACTGGATATAGACAATTTTGGTTTGTTTGGTTTATGAAAAACAATAATTTCTACTTTTTTCCAAGAGTCAGGGAAATATCCCTATGTATACAGGAATTAATACCCCGTCTCAGCAAACCTGCGTACTCAGCGAATTTCCAATGCATATATATGACTATCACTACTACCTAAAGCCACTTACCAAGTTTCACAAAAATACATTCATTAACAAAGTGATATGTAGTATTTTATTTATTCTCCATAATAATAACATTATAATTGAGTACGCAGGTTTGCTGCAACAAGGAAGATAAGGAATGTGTTTTTTTTGCAACTATCAATATAACTCAACCAGGTGAAGCTACATACCAAGTTTTATTAATTTAGGTTCATAACTAAAGGAGGTATAACATTTTACTTGGTCTCCATATGAATAACATGGGGGCCGAGTATACAGGTTTGCTGCTACCGGAAAAATCAACAAAAACCATTTGTTTGTGCTAATATCAATATACCACAACTAGTTGAAGCCACATACCAAGTTTCACCAATATACATACATAAATAATGGAAATATAACATTTTATTTATTCTCCATGAGGATAACATTGGACAACGTACTGTGTTTAGCACTTTGAATATCACTGAAACGGTTGGACGTAAAACAACAATTAAAACTCCAAAATTATTGTTTTGTAGAGCTAAACTGATTGGTAGAAAGAAATGTGGAGGTTTTAATGAAATTATCGGAGGAAAATCTAAAAACCGTATTCCCATAAGATTGACATGGGAAATTTATGGACACATTTTTTGATTTTTCTCCACAACCACTAAACCTAGCTTAATGAGTCAAAGTACTAAATTGTTTTTTTAAGCTCTATAAAATGGCTAAAACCAAAATCTAGTGTTTTTTTAAATTTTAGGGTAAAAAGTTCAAAATACTGATTTTGGTAAAATATTAAACCCCCATAAAACTCCCTTCCCATTGACCGATCGATCTGGTTTTCGAGCAATATTACTCTCCATATTTGTGCCAAATTTCATCAAAATCGGGCGCTTCTTTCAAAAGTTATCGCGATAACGGACACATATATATAAATTTGAACGAATAGTGGTTTTGGCTTCTGGGGACCTCAAAAAAAAGTTATTATGGTCTCGGGCTTAAGTCTTACCATGCCAACTACGGTAATAACTTCTTCCCTATAGGGGAAATTTTCTAAAATAAATAAATAGTACAACAGTTTAAATCTCGTACTAGCAGCTAAAAAGGCACTCGAGCCACTGGAAGTGGACATTTCCTACGTGAGTGCTGCCAGGTGTAAAACTTTGAAATCACACCGAGCGCTATACCCGTGGCAAACTTTAAAATCACAGCGCCATCTACTGCTTGATGAATTGTACTTTTACTTAGTTCGATACGCTATGGTAGTCGAATGGATATGACACTGGGTTTACGATTATGCGGTCCCAGGTTCATTTCTACCTTTTCGAGTTTACTTTTTGAGGTACCAATTTTTGTTTTATTTTATACAAACCCATTTTTGTAATATGTTACAAAGAAAAGAGCCGCCATACAGCGCTCTTCAGGGTTAGTTTGGTTAATTTACTATAATTTTTCGTAAATGCAGCGTAATGTTTTAGAGTATAAGTAGGTTTCCTCTGTTTACATTTGAAAATACTACATTTCACTGTTTTCTCATAATAAAGCATCTGTTTCGGATAGTTCGTTCGTCATCAGACAAGTTCGGCTTCCTTCGGGTGGAAAAGTCTCCTCTTAATTCCAGAGTGGCTCGTGTGATTTTTACCTGCTAGTAAATCTCGCACGGTATACCTCCTTAACAGATCATCTTAAATAATAGGTGACTCATATTGTTAACACTTTTACAGAATTAAAATTACTCGCTCCCACTCAAGATCCAGTAACAATCCTAGACAAGAGCAGTCAACTAAAACGTGATAGGTAATATGATTTTGAATCGCATTGAATGCCGAATGGCAAAACCGAAATTGTTTCTTGGTTTAAAATTTACTGTTGGCGATGGTGAGTTTATGTTATTTGAGAAATTATTGCAGACATTTACCATCACTGATTAGTAATAAATATGTTTCAAAACGTTTGAGGACCAGATTCAAGATCCCGAAACGTCGCTTGTGAAACTTGTTTTTTTACTAATCGGTGATGGAAAATGTCCGCATAATTATGTAAATTGTTATTTCTCGCATACCTTCAAATAGAAGAATATATGAACAAATACATAATAGTATTTTATAGTTTTCCGTGACATAAGATTGAAACATACTGTATGAATATTATTGTGTTGAAAATCATTATTTTTTGTTTGTGTAACTGGGATAACGCATTTTGGATACGGAATTGGGGTTTGTATTTCTAGTAGTACGCTCAAATATTCGCGTAATGGGATGACTGAACTCAGAAATGGTAGATGACAGTTTCTGCTGTTAACGTAAGTTCTAACCAAAATTTCTGACCGATCGATCTGGTTTTCGAACTCAAAGTCATAAATGTTACTCTCCACATTTGTGCCAATTTTCATCAAAACCGGGCGCTTCTTTCAAAAGTTATCGCGGTAACGGACACACACACACACACAAATATATATATATATATATATATATATATATATATATATAAATTTGAACGAATAGTGGTTTTGGCTTCTGGGGACCTCAAAACAAAAAGTTATCATGGTCTCGGGCTTAAGTCTTACCATGCCACCTACGGTAATAGCTTCTTCCCTATAGGGGAAATTCGCTAAAAATGAGGTTAAAGCCGATATTGCTTTTGAAGTGAGTTTTTCTAGAACAATATTTGGGATAAGGTCAGGTCCAGATGATTTTCGCAAGATAAGCTTTTTATTAGCTCCTTTATCTCAGATGGGGCGACGTACGAGATGGGTAGCTCCATCCAACTGTTGAGGTTTCATTTGTAATGTTGTAGTTGACGAGGGCTTCAGTATCATCATCACTTACGTTATTAGGAGAGAATGCTTCATCGAAGAAATCAGCAAGGACGTTACACTTCTCAAGATCACTTTCATAAACATTGTTGTTATGTCTTAGTGGTGGAATCGCGGTGAAAGTGCGTAGTATCCGTATAGTAGCTTGCCAGAGACTAGAGTCACTTGGATTGATATCACTGACATAAACTTTGTTAGACGTAATTTTGTACTTGTCGGTTTCCCGTTTTACTTGTCGAATAAGTTGGTTAAGTCTCCTCCGTTGTGAGGTATCTCATCCATTAACGTCGAGCTTTATGCTTAGATTTAATTAAATTAATAATACGTACAGGAGGGGTTAGGAAATTATTGTTTTTATCGATAATCTGCTTATAATTAGCCAGTTGCGATGCTTTTAGGAGACATTTTGTGAAATGTTGGATAGCTGTGTCGATACCAGCAAATGAATCAAGGTTTTGAGGCAACTGAAGACATATTCGTCTAATTTTACACTAAAAGTTTTCCAGTTCACATTCCCTGTTATTAGCCTACTGGCAGGTGTACTATTTTGAGGTTGGAAAAGAAAACTAATTATAACGGGTAGGTGATCAGGGTCCAGTTCAGGAACGACATTGTGCAGAATGGGGGTTGTAAACCTTTGAAACAAAACAATATCTAGAATGTTAGGTTCACAGTTTAATTGGTACTTTGGTATTATACGGATGCCACCCTTATGCAGCGCGCTGCGGCAGTTATGTTAGGATGGGTTATCATAAAAATGATTGTAGGACTTTCCTTGTTTTGTTACGAATCGAATGATACCTGATGAGTCATACTTCCGGCCGCTAAACACCCTCCAAATAGGCCAAGGTCAGGTCGTTGACCGGAGCGCGCGCATCACCTGTCACCGCCTGTAATCTGGGTCCTGGGTCAGTGTCATGAGTGATTTATTGCCGTGCACTACGTTACATTTGTTTTCATAATGAGTGACGTTCTTTTCGTGTGGGATTTACCTCGAAATGAAGAGGAAACCGTACGCATTTTTATGATAACCCATCCTAACATAACTGCCACAGCGCGATGTATATTTGGCGGCGTACCTGTGGCGATCGGGTCTGGCTGCTAGCGGCGGCGACGCATTCAACACGATCCTAGCAGACATCGCTGCCTTTTGGGAGGCACAACACAAAGACCGCTCATCAGAATGATGTAAAATTTGTACAGTAAGTCAATAAAAGTACGTTTTTTCGAATTATGTAGTTATCCTTTGTATCCGGTAAAAATTTAACCTCCAAAAATAGTGGCATCCGTATAATACCAAAGTACCGTTTAATTGAAATGGATAATAAACGGTATCAGGAAACTGACTCATACTTTCTCCCTTTTAGCCCATTTTAATGAATAAATTATTATTTATTTACTATATATAGAATATAAAGTACAGTAGAATGTACAGAAAATCTTCTAAAAAAATTGTTTTCCGAAATGTCTGCCCAAATCCCATTTTTGGAGGCACTGCAGAATCCTCTGCTACATACAGTGGTTTTAAGAGGGGAAATGCCCCCTCCTCCCCCCCCAGGGTTAAGAGGCAACGTAGTTAAAATATCCTCTGTTGGTCAATGCTAACTTGACCTGCATATCAGTTTTTAACGAAATTGATCAGTAAATAAGAGAGAAATCGTAATTGTTGTATTCCCCATAAGAATGACATTGTAAAACGTACTGCGTTTACCGCTAAATGAAAATTTAAATTTTCTCCGCAATCAGCAATTTTAGAATAATAATTAAAAGTAATGAATTATTTATTTTGTTAAGCTCTTTTTAATTGTGATGAGTAAACTTTTTTAACATTTATGGTTTGTTATAACAAATCAAAAAAACTGAATGTTTGATGAGTCCTGTAATTTCTGAACCCGTTCTCCGCAATCAGCAATTTTAGAATAATAATTAAAAGTAATGAATTATTTATTTTGTTAAGCTCTTTTTAATTGTGATGAGTAAACTTTTTTAACATTTATGGTTTGTTATAACAAATCAAAAAAACTGAATGTTTGATGAGTCCTGTAATTTCTGAACCCGATTTTTTTCAAAAATGCGAGTGGTGTCATTTTGTTGGAAACCTAAAGCTCTACAAACTACTCAAGTTTAATCAAAATCGTTAGAGCCTTTTTGAGAAATTTGGATTTTTCATGTTTTTTAGCGGTTTTTGGGGGGGTAGTTACCCTTAAAAATCAAATATTCAAAAAAATGAAAAAACTCCTGAGATATCGTGGATTATTAGTACATACATACCAAATTTCATAAAAATCGGTCCACTGGTGTCGTCTCTAGCTCTGTACGCATCCATGCAGACAGACAGACAGTCAGACACACAGACATCACGTAAAAATCAATTTTTTGGATTCAGGAAGCACCAAAACTAATATTTCCACTAACAACTCAAATTCAAAAAATGTTGACAAAAACAATACTTTCTCCATATACCTTTGATCAACTTTTCTCTAAGAAAAAGTATACCAAAAAATGTTAAAACCTCTACAAATGGTCAAAATTGGCAAACGACTTTGTACTCAAAAAATGTAAGATAGTCTCAGGACTGTCACAGTCTAGAGGTAATGATAATAATAATATAGCTAAAACATTTTCAATACTTCATAAAAATGCACATAACATGGGGAGGATTTTGCAACTAACAAAATTTATGATTTAAATTTACTATCAGACGATTTAAAACCAGACATCCTAGTCATCAGTGAACATGGTTTTACTGACGAATCGGTGAAATATGTTAAAATTATGAACTACAAACTCGTTAATTCATTACAGCGAATATTTAAATGGGGAGGTGTAGCCATTTTTGTTAGAAATGGAATTAAATTTGATCAGTTCAGAATTGATCATTGTTCTGAAAAAGATTTTGAAGCGGTTGGTATCAGCACATTTACAAGTAAAAATTCAAAAATTATTATCATAGGCCTATACAGATCACTGTCTGGACAAATTGATAATTTCTTGTCAAATTTAGAAGAATTATTAAGACATTATTATCTCCTCTAAAAAACATAAATCTATTATAATCAGTGACTTTAATATCGATGTATTAGATGTTAATAATTATAAAACAAAACATTTCAAAGATTTATTGAAATCCTTCAATCTATAATGGTCCATTAATTCACCAACATGTGTAACTGCAACCTCTCAAACAGCTGTAGATAAGATAATGTAATAACAAATATTCTTAATGTAAAAGTCACAGTTATAGTAACGGCTCTTGCCGATCATGATGCTCAGTTAGTTACTATTGATAAAATGGTTCCCGTTATCGATAAACCAAAAAAAAATAGGTCGATCATACACACAATATAATATTAATTGTTTGAATGACAGTTTAAACCACCAAAACTGGGACTTTCTACCTAATTGTCATCAACCAGAAGATATGTATGAACATTTTAAAGACTGCTTTCTAAATCACGTAAATTCTCATTGTCCGTTTAAAACTCTAAGTATTAAAAAAGGCAGTAAAATCAACACTTGGATAATAAAAGGTATTTTGATATCCAGGAAGAATATAAAACAACTTTATAAACAATCAAAAGTTTATACAAACAAACAATTCATTGAATATTTCAAAAAATATAAACGAATATATCGAAAAACTATAAAAGCTGCCAAAGCATAAGATGTTAATAAACAACTTCTCCTGTCTACCAATCTATCTAGAACCGCTTGGACTATAATTAATAATTTTAAAAACCGATCGGCTATCAAACCCATGTATATAAAATTGGATGATAACGATAAAGTCATAAAAGAACCAGAGCTAGTTGCTAATGTGCTAAATAATTTCTTTTCAAATATTGTTGTACCTACTAACAACATAAATAATGATTGTTTCATTAAGAAAATATGTCTGGGCCTGAGTACGCAGGTTTGCTGCAACAAGGAAAAAAATGGGTTTTTATGCTAATATCAATATAACTGAATTAGGTGAAGTTATATACCAGTTTTTATTAATTTATGTTCATAATTAAGCTCCCATAATTAAGCACATAGCATTTAATTATTATCCATAAGAATAACATGGGGATGAGTACGCAGGTTTGCTGCTACGGGATCCATAGGCAAAAAATTATTTTTTTGACAAATATCAATAGACCACAACCAGATGAAGCTATATACCAAGTTTCGTCATTATACGTTCATAAATAAGCGAGATATAAAATTTTTCTTTTCCTCCATAAGAATAACATTAGACAACGTACTGTGTATAGTACTTTACTTTCAATATCTCAGTAAAATGGATAGATTTATTTTGAGGGGTGAAGAGGGGGATTTGAGTTTACACCAATCTTTTTTGCATTTTTAATGCAATTTAAGATTTCTGCAACGACTAGGTCTACTAAAGTTATTGATATTGGTTATTGTTATTGTAGTTACTGTTGTTATTGTAGGTCTCTCACTGAAGTTATTGCAATCTTAAAATTAATTATTTAGGAACAAATTCATTTTCCAAGCAACTGGAAATTTGATACACTGATTTCTTCATTTCTACCTTGTAAAACTGTGACCTACAATAACTAATGGCATGTGTTTTGGTCACATGATTCTGCGTGGGCAACTCAAAAGTTACTACATTGCATTGCATAAGCTTAACCTATCATCTGTATTTTTTGTGTTTACTCAAAAAAACAGAGTATAAATACATATTGTTATCATTCTAATCTACATTAAAACATGGAAACAATCTTATCAGTTTCATCCTCCGCCCTGCAGGGAAAAGAAGACATTTTGAAGTACAAAATGTACTTCTTGAATACATTATGTTTTAGATCAACACCTTCTTTGCATTAAACATTAGGATCTCATATGTTTCAATGTTGGCCCATGACCCGATTCCGGGTCACCCAACACGGGAGTGTTTTAAAGGGTCATTATAACAGCTTACAACCAAAACAACTGACTTAACTCTACCATCAATTCTTTAATATTTGGATAAGGAATTAACAAATGATAGCACAGTTCGGTCACGGTTCTTGGCACCTGGGGAAGGCGAGAAACTACTGAAATGACTCGTAAATTAAAGTAGACATTAACAAAAATAACCAAAACAAATTTGTTTAAATTGATTAAGTGATTTTTGCTTTCTGATGACAAAAGCAGCCTGAATCGGGTCATGGGCCAACATTGAAACATATGAGATTCTAACGTTTAATGCAAAGAAGGTGTTGATCTAAAACATAATGTATTCAAGAAGTACATTTTGTACTTCAAAATGTCTTCTTTTCCCTGCAGGGCGGAGGATGAAACTGATAAGATTGTTTCCATGTTTTAATGTAGATTAGAATGATAAAAATATGTATTTATACTCTGTTTTTTTGAGTAAACACAAAAAAGACAGATGATAGGTTAAGCTTATGCAATGCAATGTAGTAACTTTTGAGTCGCCCACGCAGAATCATGTGACCAAAACACATGCCATTAGTTATTGTAGGTCACAGTTTTACAAGGTAGAAATGAAGAAATCAGTGTATCAAATTTCCAATTGCTTGGAAAATGAATTTTTTCCTAAATAATTAATTTTAAGATTGCAATAATTTCAGTGAGAGACCTACAATAACAACAATAGACCAATATCAATAACTTTAGTAGACCTAGTCGTTGCAGAAATCTTAAATTGCATTAAAAATGCAAAAAAGATTGGTGTAACTCAAATCACCCTCTTCACCCCTCAAAATAAATCTATCCATTTTACTCCCTAGTATTTTCTGGTCACAAATGTTATTATACTGAAAACATTAAATCCACAAAAATATATATTGAAAGAGGGAATGTTTGTACTAATTTTCATGTTTTTTTATTGATATACTGTTTACACGAGGCGTGTTTTAAAGGTAACGTTTTTAAATTCCACCACTGCAGCGCTACTTTTGGCATTCTTGCATCCTGCGCTGTGTACCTGCATATATTGGCAAGCCTTGGATGCAATTGCAGCAAAAATCAACCAGGTTTTTAATTAGTTTGAAAACATTCAAAATGGCGCCGCTGATTGAGGGCCCCGCCGAATGTGAAGTCGCACTGCGATTCAATTTCTAAGTGTTAACGAAGTGAAAGATGCTGAAATTCATCGGCAGACTAAAGAAGATTGACAAAAACATAATAAACAATAAAATGGCTTGCAAATAGGTTAGAAAATTTAAAGATTTCCATATGAATATTCATGACGAGGAACGAAGTGGGCGTCCCTCTTGTCATTACTGACGTTTGGTGCATAAAGTTGACCAAAACGTGAGAGAAGAACACACGGTTTATGATTTTGTCGCTTTCATATAAGTTTCCTATATGTCAAGAAGTGTTCTTTGTATGTAATTGTGACCGAACGACTAAATTATTGAAAACAGTGCTTTCCCTTCAAAAATGTTGACTGAGGAGTACGAAACTAAGCATTTGGGAAGTGCGTTGACTTCTCATCAGCGGTATTTCAGCCGCTTTCACATTGTCGATACTACGAAATGAATTACAGTGTGTAGCTCACAAATGTCGGGATTCTCAATCGGCGGCGCCGTTTTGAATGCAAACAAACATAAACATGGTCGGTTTTTGCCGTGGTGGCGTCCAAGGCTTGCCAATAGATGCAGAACACTGTGTAGCATGCAGGAATGTAAACCCCAGCGCTACATAGGTGAAATTGAAAAACAGTACCTACTTTTAAAACACGCCTCGTAATTAGTGATTTTAGGCTTCAAGAAATTTTTAACAACAAAACTTCACTACGAGGTATATATTGCAAATTCACATTAAACATTCAGAAAAGGGAGATTGGTACAGAAAATTTACCTTGTAATGTAAAGGAAACTATGTGATCAAATTGGTTTTCCGTAATAAGAGGAGAGTAATTTGAATTTGGTGAATTCAATCAAATGAATTTAGTGACCTTGAATCCTTAGTGATTCTTAGTTGATCCTTAGTGAACCTTAGTGATCATGAATTTGAATTTTGTGACCTTGTGTAGCTAGGCAAATGACTAAATTCACCTTGATATTGAGGAGAGGATACCTTGATAATGGTTCTGTACCATTTTAACAACATTCCGTGGTACATATTCAACAATATTAAAAATTGCTGTATTTTCGCTGAATGAAACATAACACAGATATAACATTATCAATATTGTATCAATAAAATTATAAGCATAAAGTGTAAAATTTGTTATATAAATTAAATAAATGATTTTTTAACAGTTTACCATTACTTTAATTGTGAAGTATAATACAATTGAGTTATACTATATTCAACAAATAATTTAACAACCTTATAGTTTGTTGCAGTAAAGTATGGTAAAATATAAAAAATAATGCAAGTTCACGATTTAAAAAAATCACAAATACTTTTTCCATTAGAAACTAGCTGTGTACCCGTCCTTCGAACGGCTTGTTTGTATAAATAAAAGATCAATTAAAGAACATAACAACCCCTATACTTTCACAATATTTAAATTAAATTTTAAATGTTGAATGTACAATTAAATCAAAGTTAACTAAATACACTGGCAGATGGTTTGGGTACTGTTGCTAAGTAAAAGAACTGTGTCGGGTAGTGAACGGCGTGGTCATGGTTAAAATAACGGTGTTAAGAAATGTATATGTTCGTTCCTTGCTTTGGAAGAGACCTACCTTTGTGTTGATCTCCATTGCTTGTTCTTTGGTGGACGTGTGATGGCACAATCACAAGAGCCAGACACTTTCTAAATTAAACTGTGTATGAACCTTGGTAAAACACTGTCGATCAGTAAATCCTGTGATTCAACGATTGTGTTGAGTGAAGGAGCGATGTTTATGAGACTACAGTTGTTTTTCCATGTCCCATTCTCAACTTTGAAAAGGGCATAAGAAAACTCCTCAAACCCTTAATCTTATCCAAAATACATTTTCATATTTACTGTTAAGACGCTCAGTGGTCAGCAACATGAAAGATCTTTTTAGAGAGGCATAGATCTCGTCCACCCAAGTCTCACGCACGACAAAGGGTGAAATCACCAGAAAACAGCATCGTGACTCCCCATTAGTCATGTTGTTTTTTATGTCCTTTAAGGTACCAAATTTCACCTCTATTGGTTGAGTAGTTAGTGTGTGATGATTAACACACTATTAGAGGCCAGTGGGGCAGAGCCCTTGAGTATATTTATATCTGGAGTAGGTAAATGTCTACATTGAGCTATCAGCTTTATTCCTTCCGAATTTCAGCTCCATCAGTCTGTAGTAGGTGCAACATTTTTAAAAGATTGTATTTGGAAATTCCGGGGGACGAAGTCCTTAAACAATTTCGTAATGGGAATAGGCTTGCATTTTGTTCTGATGTATTAGATATGTTCCTACTGAATTTAAATTTACAAGGTCCAGTAAATATTAATTTTCATAAGATTGCCAAAAAAGTAAATTAGGGCAGAGCCCTATAGAACTTTTTTAATCGTATTCTTATTGTACATCTGCAGCATAAGGGGAACCACCATGCAACATTTCATCTTCGTAGACATTGTCGTTTTTCAGATAAAGTGACCACTATGTCAGTGAGTCCATGAGTCTGACAAATATAGATTTAGATCATATATTCACTCTGTATACTTATGTTATTTATTACCAATTCTCACTCAACGTTTTAAATAAGAACTGCATCAGCTGTTTATGGAATAAATATTCTCAAGTCATCATCTGGTTCAATATAAATAAATGATTTGTGCATAAGAATAACATAGGATCATTAAAACCCGGTGGGGCAGAGTCCTAAGGTGATTTAAAAAAATCCTATTAGCCTAAAACCTTCTAACGCACATATAGAACATAGAAAAAAGTTTCATCAAAATCAGTTAACCCGTTTCCCTGTGAAAAGCGATCAAAAGAAAACCAAAAGCGCACGAAATCATGTTTTTGGAGCGACCGCCATTCTTTTTACAAATATCGTATGCCAGTTTAAAGTGGCCCAAAACCTTCTTACGCACGTATAGAGCAAAGAAAGAAAAAGTCTCATCAAAGTCAGAGCACCCCTTGTCCCGTGAAAAGCGAACAAAAATCTGTCCTTGGGCGTTACCGACAGATAGACAGACAGACAAACAGACAGACAGAAATTGAGATAAGACTTGATTTGGCTTCCCTAGGGTGTAAAATATAAAAATATGCAAACTTTTAATAATTCCAAGCAATGTACAGACAAAATTCTAATTTTATTTATATAGTTGGGATAAAGGCAAAAACGTGAAATCCCATCAGTCTCATATACTTTATTTACACTAAAATAAAATAATCATAATCTCTTACAATAAACTTTGGAATTATAAACAACACTGGTAATATAGAAGAAAAATCCATAATAAAATAACAACTTATAAATTACCGATAGTTCACACTAAAGTAACATAATACCAAATAAACAGGCAGGAGTAAGGCGATGCTGAGAGCACCTGATAGCATCTTTGTACCGAAAGTAAATAAATATAACAAATAATAAATAACTTGTCAAAGCGATATTTAATTTTATATACATGTCTTTCGGCTTCGAGCTCGACTAAGCAAATGCAAACTGCTGTGTTACAAAAATAAATTTGCAAGTTACTCGCAGGCGTGGTGTGATGTGTTATGTGAAGTGGCGCCAGTAGCAGTAGAGTCCCGGGGCTCACAGCTCGGTTCGCTTGGCCGGCGGCACCAGATGCTGCGGCAGCTCGGGCGGGAGGTCGTGGCCGTCGAGCTTAACATTGATCAGATGCATCGCCAGAGCAAACTCGTCCGCATCCAGGAACCCGTCCTTGTCCACGTCCGCCAGCTTCCAGATCTTGCCCAACACCGAGTTGGGCAGTTTCGACTTGACCATCTCCGATTTTGCGGCTGAAAAAGTAACGTTAACGATGATACAAGTTATTTTCCGTAGTAAAATTACATTGAGTTGAGTAAACTTGAAACACTTTCAAAGCAATTGTTTTTTGAGGGTCAATGTAAAACTAACACACAAAATATAATAAAAAATATAGACAGTAAATCTATACAATATTCTATGGAAGAGAGGTGAAATATTACTACAGTAGAAACTCTCGACACAATGGTTAATGGTTGTCGAGTTTTAGGGAACTTGAGTAATAAAAATGGGTTTGACATTAAAACGCTCATATTTCTGTGATTACATGGTACATCTATTGATTTATTATATCACATTTTAAACTTGGGAAACCCAGTCTAAAGCCTTGCGATAAGGAAAGAGGTGACACAAATTCCAGAAGCAACTATTACGTGTGCAAACAATAGCAGACCCCAGAGCAGTAAAAACAATGCGGTGAATGACCATGGAAAACCCTGTAACCCAGTCTAAAGTCTCTGGCGCACTAGGGCGGTTCGGCAATGACGGACGGTACGTCAACGGGCGGCATTTTGAAATAAATATAGCAGGTCACTAGCCCCGTAGAGATTTGCAGGATATCGAGTTTCAGAGTTCCTCCTGTAGTAGCCACAAGGGCAAGCTTGTAATGCCTATTCATAACAGATTGCAAGATACTAGCAGGGATATTAACCCTAGAACTGGCATTGGCAGGATATCCTGCCACTGCTAGATGCAGTAAATATGGCGCAGGTGATTTAGGTCTAATTGCTAAATTGTCACTCATATTTTGCCATTTTGCAGAGGTTTTTTAAACAATTCGCAGTGCCTAAACTACTGTTGATAACATAGTCTTACATATATTTGTTTTGTTCAGAAAAAGAAGGAGATTTATAATAAAATAAAATAAAAGGAATCCCTGTTGGTAGTTTTTTACAAAATGTGAAAAAAAAATTTTTGACAAAATTTGAAAAATTTTTCAAAAGTAGAGTCCTAGCATTTTTACAGTATTTTTTTACAGACAATCAAAGATATAAAAAATGTAGGTAATTTATTTCCCTACGTGGAAATGTGACTTATTTGTTTGTAAAAACCTTTTTATCCGAACTATAGGGAAAAATACGGAAAATGGGGAAAATCTACAAACTTGCGCTGTACATTTGAAAAATAAAAATAAAATCAGAAGTATACAATTTATATACCAAAACTATTATATTACTAAAGGTAAAAATAAATTTATTGGAAATAATGCCATATTGTACAAAGTAATAACTGGTTTTATGACTTCAAATGACTTGAAAAACAAAATTTGAGTTTCGCCGAAAGCCAAAATTAGTTATTTGAAGATAGATCTAATTTTTGTACTTTACTATAATATGATAAATGGTACATATATTTATAGGAAATATTTTTCTAAACAAGAATATATATATATATGTATAGATAAATATAAAGAAATAATGTTTCTATAATTATTTGTGACGCGAGACGCACAGATTGATTATTCAACCTAATTTGCAGCCTAGCCGTATTTTGAGCAATATGTGCAGAGGTCGCTTCAAACTTTTGCTGTGTCCAAACCGTAAGAGTATTACGGAGTAAGAGTAAGAGTAGAGGAAGAATATTTTATTGGCTTCAAATTGGTATAACCTATGACACGTTAAATAAGCCATAGAGCTATAAAAGTTTAGATTTAGAATTGGCAGGATTTCCTGCCAATGACTAATTTGACCAGCGCTCAATAACAGCTGATTTCAAAAATTATTTGTCACACTTCCTGAAGTCGTATGACAAAGTTCTTATTATGGAAATAAAGAAGAACTCATTTTGTTTCCAATGGTACCAACCACTTCCTGTTTGGGCCAAAATACAGACACTGGGAATTTTTTGAAGAACACGTGTTTTACGAGATTTCGCCGCTCGCGAGTCAAAAATGTTTCGCACGCAAAATTTTGTTCGAATTATAATAGCAGTTATATTTATCTGTTACAGCTACTAGGTTTGTTTATATATGAAAATAAAAGTTTAGAATCTCCTCTTTAGAATGGTATCAATATTATTACGTTTCTGGTTGATTTTCAATGTGTTATAAGCAGTTGAAAAATACGCGCACATGTATTGGCAGGATATCCAGCCATGGCCAGACGGCTCAACAGTACAAAATCAAGCATCGCCAGACCTAGGGTTAAAAAAGTCCCTCCCTCCTTATGAGGCCTGTTCTCTAAGCTGTTGGGGATTGTTCTGTCAATACCGAGTTATCATAAAAGAATGGTGTGATTTTTACATTAATACCAAACAAACCACAGAATATTTAACAAAAAGATTTATTTTATTGAAATCCTCATACAAAAAGTTTACCATAGAAGTCTAGTAAATTTCAATATGTCTTATATTTGTTGCTCTGCAGACATCTAAAAGATGGAGTAATTCAATCCTCACATGGTGCATCATGTTCCTTGTTACTGAGAATACTGCCTCATATATTCTTTCTCATAAATAAATGAGTCACATTACAACAGTTTTGTGAGTAAACTGTTTTCTACATATCGTCACAAGAAGTCAAGGCTCCTAGGAGGCCATGGTAGAAGACAACCTGTATCCATCCACCTTGAAACATGACTTGAAAAGGTAAACAATCGATTTTTATTGCTTATGGGTTTCCAAACAAATATGTTACAAAATACAATGTTAACAATCAAGCATCTGGTTTGACTGTTCATGAAAACAAAAATATTGGAACTGTACAGTCCAGTGTGACCAACCTTTTACTAAATTGCTTAGTCATTTTTCTTAGTAGAAGTCAAAACCGTACCATTCTTTTATGAAAAACCTTGTATAACCCCCACAAAGGCTTTACTCCTGGTGTATGCCTGGTCAGAGGATGACACCACTGCGACAAGCATTTCTTTCACCTTGATTAATTCTTACTTTTCTGTGTGAAGGCACCAGGAACCACCTGGCTGAATCAAACACACAGTCAAGTAGCCTGAGGGGACCCTCACCCCCTTCTCATCTGAAGATCGATTGGCTAAGTCTGGCCCCCCCAAGATTATCGGACGAGTCCTTCCTTAAGGCAGAATTTGCTTGCATTTTTCCTACCTTTACCATTTCTGCAAGTTCCTATCCACCCAAATACCCCACATAATGTTCATTCATTGCAGCAGGTGGACCTGAAGCTCTGCTAGGGTCTCTAATCCACAATTTTGAACAGCCTAATCCTATACTCTAATACGAGTGTCTGTTTATTTGTTTGCGAAATTTATCTCAGAATCAAGTCGAACGATTTTGTTAAAACTACAGAATGAGGGGCTTTTGGCCCTAAAAAATCTATTGGTAAACCCTCAACCCTGGGAAAATTCATATTTTGTTAAAAATCCCTTTTGAAAATTGAACATTTTAACATTGGGCTAGTGAAGATTAGAATCACAACAAAAGAACCATAACAGCTGTGAATAAATTAACCAGTGAACGGTCAAAGTAGCACTTTCACAAGGTTACGTATCAACAAATAATTTCTTGAAAACAGTGACTAGAACCATTGAATACAACTTAAATATAGAGTGGTCATCTTTTCACCCATCAAACAAATGAAATATCACAGAGTTAGGCTCGATCTCCCCAAAAAAGTATCAACAAATCATTTCTTAAAAACACCATTGAATAAAGATTGCATATAGAGCGGACATCTTTTTCACCCACGAGATGAATCAAATATCGCCGAGTAAGGTTCGGACTCCCAAAAAAAAGTATCAATGAATAATTTCTTGAAAAAGTGGTTTAAACCATTGAATAAAGATTGCATATAGAGTGGACATCTTTTTCTACCACAAAACGAAACCAATATCTCCGAGTATGGCTCAGTCTCCCCAGTACCAACACTCTGCCCTTCACAACTCCCCCACCAACATACCTGCGCCAGTGACCTTTCCGTCGACGGGGCTGAGGGTGTCGAAGAGTGCGTCGTACTTGTACCGCTCCTTGTTGACGATCCACTCCGGGTCTCCATGGCCCGCGTCCACCCCTTCCCCTCTCTTGTAGCCGAACGGCGTCTCAGCATCCTGCACGATCTCGAAACCTCCCCCTGCACACAACAACGGCCGCTGTTATTGTGGGGAAAGCAACTGCAAGCACTGGAATCTTTTGTTGCGGGTTTTTAAAGGTTTGTTATTGTTATTTTTTAATTTTTAGCGAATTTCCCCTATAGGGAAGAAGCTATTACCGTAGGTCTCATGGTAAGACTTAAGCCCGAGACCATGATAACTTTTTCTTTTGATGTCCCCAGATGCCAAAAACACTATTTGTTCAAATTTATATATATGTATATATATATATATATATATATGTGTCCGTTAACACGATAACTTGAGTAAAAAACGTCCGATTTTGATGAAATTTGGCTCAAACGTGTAAAATGACATTCATGACTTTAAGTTCGAAAACCAGAAAAATCGGACCATGGGAAGGGGGGTTTATGGGGGTTTTAAATTGTCCAAAAATCAGTTTTTTGCATTTTTCACACAAAAATTTTTAAAAAACTTAATTTTGGTTTTGACCATGTTATAGAGCTTAAAAAAACAAATAATATGGTATTTTGAATCATTAAGCTAGGTTATATGGTTGCGGAGAAAATCCAAAAAACATGTTCATAAAATCTCCCATGTTAATCTTATGGGAAAATGGGTTTTAGCTTTTCCCCAATTAATTTTACTATAAACTTCACATTTGCTTATACCAATCAGTTAAGCTCTACAAATCAATCATTTTGGTGCTTAAATTGTGATTCTACGTCCAACCGTTGCCGAGATATTCAAAGTGCTAAACACAGTACGTTGTCCAATGTTATCCTTATGGAGGATAAATAAAATTTGATATCTCGATTATTTATGAATGTATGTTGATGAAATTTGGTATGTGGCTTCACGTAGTACTGGTATATTGATATTTGTACAAAACATTGATTTTTCATTGATTATTCCCGTAGCAGCAAACCTGCGTACTCAGCCCCCATGTTATTCTTATGGAGAATAAGTAAAATGTAATGACTCCCTTAATTATGAACATAAATTAATAAAACTTGGTATGTAGCTTCACTTGGTTGAGTTATATTGATAATTATATAAAAACCCTTTTTTTTGTTCCTCGTTGCAGCAAACCTGCTTTCTCAACTCCATGTTATTCTTATAGAGAATAACTAGAATGTTATAAAGCGCTTATTTATGATTGAATATTGATGGAACTTGGTATGTGGCTTCTAGTTAAATTCTATTTATATATGCATAAAAAACAATTGTTTGTGTTCCTTGTTTCAGCAAACCTACGTACTCATTACCAATGTTATTCTTATGGAGAATAATTAAAATCGCTTATATGTGAATATATTTTTATGAAACTTGGTATGCGGCTTTTTTATGTGGTATTAAGACATATATTATGCATTGGAAATTCGCTGAGTACGCAGGTTTGCTGCGACGGGGGTATTTTTTTGTTTAAGAGTTTAGCAGCCTCTTTTTGCCTGTCCACATAAGACTACACATCTTAACGTGGAATCAAGCAAAGCAAGGAGTGAGCCGTTACAGTACGAGCTGAACAGTACTAGTACAATTTACACTCCAGGGCTGGTATTCAAACCCACGACAGGGCCGCTGCCATGGTTCCGGAGTTGGTTGCCTTAACCAATAGGCCAGCAACTAACTAACTCACCTTCAATTGGGGTAAAGTATAAATAATACCCCCGTTGCAGCAAACCTGCATACTCAGCGAATTTCCAATGAATATATAACATAACACATTAAAACACTTAACAGGATTCATAAGAAATATATTCACAAACAAGTGATATTTAAAATATTAATTATTCTCGATAAGAATAACATTGGGGATGAGTACGCAGCTTTGCTGCAACAAGGCACACAAAATAATGGGTTTTTATGCAAATATCAATAGAACTCATCTTAGTAAAGTCACATACCAAGTTTCATCCATATACATTCATAAATAAGCGATATATAACATTTCAAGTATTTTCCATAAGAATAACATGGGGACCAAGTACCTAGGTTTGCTGCTACAGGAACCATGGGCGAAAAATTTTTTTGTGCAAACAACAATAAACCACAACCAGATCAAGCCATATACCAAATTTCGCCAGTTTATGTTCAAAAATAAGAGAGATATACAATTTTTCTTTTTCTCCATAAGAATAACATTAGACAACGTACTGTGTTTAGCACTTTCAATATCTCGGTAACCAATTGACTTAGAGCAATGATCAAAATACCAAATTTTTTTATGCTGAATTCAATGTTATAAATTAAAATTTGATTTAAATTTAAATTATTTGTGAAAACCCAAAAAAAACACATTTTTGGGGTACAAAACCCCCCAAAAACCCCCTTTCGGATGGTGCGATTCATCTGGTTTTCGAACTCGTTCAAATAAATGGTACTTTACACATTTGTACCAAATTTTATTACGATCGGACCTTTTTTACGAGAGTCATCGTGCATACGGCACACATACAGATATATATAAATATATATATATATACATATATAACAATTTGAACTAATGGTGTTTTTGGCATCTGGAGACCTCAAAATGAAAAGTTATCATGGTCTCGGGCTTAAGTCTTACCATGAGACCTACGGTAATAGCTTCTTCCCTATAGGAGAAATTCGCTAAAAAGCTGTTACAGTTTTCGATTTGTCAGATACGTTTTTACTGAAAATTAGATGCAGCACACCAATTAGTCATTGCTAATTTTCAAATTGCTGATTTTTTACCCCATGTGATACACCAATGCCTAAGATTTGTAGGTTATAATAGGGCCTTAATTCAGGAAAATGTAAGTGATAAAGTACACAGTTATTGAGGGGCATTTTACTGCTTAAATAGTTGATGAATTAGGATATTTACATACTTCTTGGTATTCCTGATAGAGATGTATGTTGATATAATCAACAGCAATAACATTTTAAATCTAAATGCACTCCACATTTTGTTTTATTAAGTTTATATTACTGAAGTTAAACTGTACTGAAAATGTTTTACGCACACGATTTCCTGTTAAATTACGTTCTTTTGGAGGAGCAACAAATTTATTTATCTTTAAATTTGTTAGGCACAATCTACTTACTACTTAGCTGTACCATATTATCACTAAACCATCCCAGGAACTTTGTTAAAACACCAAGTTTGATATCATCAACCACCTGCATGAATTTGGTGGATTTGGTGGGTGAACCTGAAGTAAAATATTAATTTTTCATAACAATAGTTAACAATCATACTAGTGAATTATTTTAATAGCGTCATTTTTATAGATATTGTGAGAAAGATATGGAGTTAGTGTCGGGTGAGCTTCCCCCACTCCATCAATACTCGAAGGGGAAGACAACCAATCACAGTCCTCATATTGGCTAACACACTATTGACGATTGTTTAAACATAACTGTTTCGTTACATCTGATAAGTATTCATCAGCTGTAAAAAAAATAATTAATTAAGTTTGGTTAGTTCTGTAGAGGAAGTTTACCATATCTGTAACTTTACAGCTATTATTGCAAAATCATAGACCAAATTTGAGCCATTTAAATGACAATTGGTGTGAGGGATAATTTAAACTGCAGTAACAGCCTGTTATCGAAATTAACATACCAACCCAACTAGGTTTTTACTTGCCAAAGTTTGTGCATTAACACTGGAATACATAACACTTCTCCTCACTTGCACTTTAAATGTCATGTGGTTAAAATACATGGTGGGGGTCTACCTCTTCCTCCCCTACATACCACAAATATTTTCATATAGGACAACGTCAAAATAATTTAGTTATGGTCTAAGACAAATGTAGTTAAAATGTTACAAACAGATCAGCTGTGCAATCTAATTTCATCTTTAAACTGAAATCAGAACAGTCAAAGCCTATGGGTCCAGCTACTGTATTAAGACGACAAAGGAAAAGAAATCAAGGAGAAACCATCTCCACCACACTATCCTTGATTACTTTTGCATGGGACAAAGCAATTAGTTTTGCATTTATACAGCTGACTTTTACGCTTCATTGCGTTTAGTTTAAGTTTTTGATTGACCGTGTCAACGAACAGTGATAACCACTCTGGAGCTATTGAACAATAAAGGTACATCACAGCTCATTTAAAATAAATACATACTTATTCTACAAATTATTCTTACCTTTGAACTACTCCTAAAATACACAGAGAGTGAACCCTGTAGCAAGAATTTGAAGGGAAACATAACAATTAATGGAACATACTTCAAAAAGTTTTATTGAATTAGTGTAGTAAAAACTACAATTATTACACACTGGTATACCAAATTATCTTAGAAAATTAGTCTTGATGCTTGATACTAGGAAATAATGAATAGGTTAAGTTGACTTTCAGCTAGTATGAGATTCAGCACACAGAGTAATGGGGATATACCCCTATTTAATATTTATATCAAGATCCTAATTTATGTTGTCCATTGTTTTTCAATGATCTACAAAAACACTGTTTCAAAACAACAATTATTATCCAGGAGTGTATTTTTAAATTCAATAGATCTCACAAATAATTGTTGTTAAAAAGATTTATAGGCTCAGTAACTACAATTTAGAAAAGCATTAATTATTATAACAATAACAATATTTTATCACCATTACAACAATACATGTTTAGCAATGTTAGACTTGGAAATTAACTATACTAATTAATAAAGCTTATTATTTATAATACTTCTTAAAATAAAATTGCACAACATAATTTAATCTGATATCATTTTAAAATTGTTAGTTTTTTCAACAGAATGTAAAATTTTTATTAAATTAAAATTCAGTTACTATTATTATCTGAACAAGTAAAACCTGAAACTTGTTTATAAAATAAGAGTCAGAACGAGATCCTGGTTTTAGGCACCAAAAGGAAACGTTACGGTAAAGTGGCTATTACTAGGGGTGTGCGAGTACTCGAAACTTCGAGTTTTCGGCAGAGTATTTTAATACTCGAACTCGACTCGTTTGAAAACTACCTACTCGAAAGTTCGAGTGAGTATTTCCCGCCGATTTACGGACGATCGCTAACGATTGCGACTGGCCAAAACGCGTAATAACGGCCACAAAAGGCAATCGCATCGCGTAAAATTGGCCGAAAATGACGACCGCGAACGATTGCGACCGGCCAAAACGCGTAGGAATGGCCGCAAAAGACGATCGCATAACGTAAAATCGGCCGAATGAGATTGGACCACATAATTTTGGCCGTGACTAACGATTTTGTCATTTAATATTAATTATAAGAGATGTCTGGACCAGGTGAAATTGGCCAAATGACAACCGGACCCTGTTTCATCGGCCGGAAACGAATATCAAACCGTGTTTTGTTTGTCAATATCCAGTTTGATTGTACTGGTCAAAACTTTGTATTGCTACTCATCTATTAGTTAGAAACCATGTTTAGATTATCAAATCTAGGATGGTATCCAAATCACAATACACTATTTTAAACTAACAACTGATGTCAAGTACTCGCTCGAAAATACTCTAAACTCGAAAATAATTGGCACTACTCGACTCGACTCGATTAAAAAAATCACTACTCGCACACCCCTAGCTATTACCGAACAGTTTGACAAATAATCACTACGGTCTTGTTCTTAAGAAAAATACACAGATCATCCTGATCTTTCCGATAGTTTCTTTATAATTAAAATCTTCATTTTTGTTTGTTCAACATATGTTCCTTACAAAACCACACACTAAATACGCTGAATTAAAAATTTCACAATACTAGTTATTAACTGATTCATTACTTTTCGTTTTTCAAAGACAGTTCAGCTCAATAATTGTGTTCACTAGTTAAAGAAATCAAACAAAACTTAGGCCAATATGATTAAAACTCAAAAGAATTGCAGTGGACTCATTACGAGTGTAATTTTGTGGACTTTGGGTTGAGCAACAATGGAGGTGTTTGTAAACAAACTCTAGAAAAGGAGTACTACCTTGGATATTATCCAACAGTATTACATATCCTATTATAAATGTAATAAAAAATGTGTTTTCTCTATTAGTAAGACAACACACTATTTCATTACTAACACAATTTTTCTAAATAACATATTTACACAAAATGTGAATTTTTAATTCCTACAAAAAATAACCTAACCAATAAATTATAAATACAGTTTTGTTTTGTAAGGAAACACAAGAGGAAATAGTTAACTTCATTCTACATATAACATATGGTCTAACGATTCGAGATCAATGTTTATAAAAAGGTATAAAATTCTGAAAGGTATAAAAAGGTGAAAAAGGCAAATCACATTTCTTTCACAAAACCAGAGAATTTCTGACAGATCTATAACTACTGTACCACTAATTATGAAATGATCACAATCCAATGTTACAGGTTTACAACAAACTAAAACATAATACTGCATAAAATTTAAAATTCACTTGATCGATCACACAAATCTGACTAGGTAGCGGCGAGGCATCTGATGCTTCAATTGGTTAAGACACAACACAGATCATTGGAAACTGTTCATCATCATGCTCCCCTGTAAGTGGACAGACTGCATCCTGCGTTTTCCAAGAGGAGATT
This sequence comes from Allygus modestus, assembly GCA_963675035.1. Taxonomy (NCBI): domain Eukaryota; kingdom Metazoa; phylum Arthropoda; class Insecta; order Hemiptera; family Cicadellidae; genus Allygus; species Allygus modestus. The sequence continues at coordinate 30,939,889 of OY776116.1, forward strand.
TCGCCCTGCCCATGAAAGGGAACTAATTCTCTATCATAACACAACTTAGACTGAGGATTTGATGGGGCTAATTCATCAACAGGAACTGTCGACAGGGTTCGATCGGAGCAAACGGAAGGAGTTGTTTTAGTCGATCGACATTCAATGATTGACAAGGGAGGGGCAGAAGGTACATTTCCTTTCTCAAACATTTCTGCTTCCGATAACATCCTAAATATATTTAACTGAGCAAAACACCTAGCATATTCACTCTTGAGATTGTTCAAGCGAAAGGCGATATCTTCAAAAAACTCTTCGCAATCGTCTGTAACCTCGTCAGTTTTCTGTGACTTGAACCGTTTCACAACCGCTTGAGACGCATCGACACAACTGTATTTTCGTTTGATTCGTTCCCCCCACCGGTGGAACGGGTCTTGAGCTATCTTTTCGTCTTCACAAGTCACTTCCCATTTTGAGAAAGGCCCACCTAGAAGAAGACATCTTAATCAGATGTAATTGGGAGGCGCTAAATAAAACAGTTTTGAATTAAAACTAGAGAGAACAATTGTGTTTTAATGTCTTAAAAGTCACTGAAAGATAAGGAACAAATCAAATTCACCTTAAGCCTAAACTTAACATACTACATTGTATTGCACTGATAATTTCACTTCTTCCTTGTGTTTTCCTGTCTCCCAAGTTCACTTTTGTTTTCTTCATTCACTCACTGTCTTCTTCTATATTATGTAAAATGCAGTAATGCAAATTCTGGGTGTCCAGAAATTCTCCAGAATTCCTGAAATCTCCAATTCCTGGATTAATCCGAATGATTTTAGTTGAATTGTTCATTGAACATTACTCTTATCACAAAACTAACTGTCTCTCTCATTCTGATACTGTTTGTTTTAATACTGTATGTTTCAATATGTTCGTTTGTCATACTTTTCAATCGATTCCTCATCTTGTACTATTTATTTTTCTACTGACAGCCATCTCAAAACAAAAAAATACAGTGAAATAAAATTTATCATTTTAGGCAATGATGTGTGAAAATGGTTTACCGTATTTAAAACCACCACCAGCAATTCTTCATCTTATAAACAAACCCTACCGCAGCACCATTTGTAGTGTATTAAAAATACTAATCTGGAACATATGCCACAACAATAATTGAAGTTTGGCTAACAGAAACCAGACATGTGGTGAGCGCCAGATGTTTTGACGCTCTGCATTGTGCTTTAACATGTGGCATCCAAGTGGATTAATAACTTTCTACATAACTGAAGGGGGTCTTTGTTCAACGTCATCTACATTGGGCAGTTAAAATTTCGCTTTGACCAAACTGGTTTCGTAAGTTGCTAAATCTTAGTAGGTAATTACTTACAAAAGTAATCAATATTTCAGTGCTACCACTCTACAATAAAAAAATCCCACCGAATTTGTCAAAAATGCTACTTCATCCCTCGATCTTCTATAAAATATCTCTCAAAACATGACACATTTCCATGGGTTACGACAATTAATTGGTACTTAATTAGTTTGTTTATAATAAAGTATAATGTTGAATCTCCTTGTATTTTTTTAGTTTTAAATAAGAATAACTAAACTTTTTTATATTACAAATTGGTTTATATTTTGTTATGTTTTTGTTGGATTATACTTTTTCACTTGAGGTTAATTCAAACAAATATTTATACCAAAATTCCTACAGCACATAATGGTAAACTAATGATCTATTAATAACAGTTCTATAGTTAGATATAACTTGATAAACCCGCACCACCCACCATCATATGCAATCTGTTCCTAGAGGTATGATTTTATCCCACGGAACGTTGAAATATCCCTAAAATAGAATGAAAATCCCTCAAGTGGAAACCCTGCAATATTTATGTATAAGATAGTACAATTTTATTCCCCATGGTATAAACAACGCTACACCCTATTGCAGCTTTGGGAATATGATTGTTGATCCCCCGTGGAGGCTAGCAAAATGTTCACTGCATGTGTTGAGGATCTTAAAAAAATATGTCAGGCTAATTTAATTTAAATGACTTTTCTTCTCTTGGCGAATGGTTTTCTCGTTCAGTGACTTGAAATACAAATAAACCTTTGGAGAGGACATCAAGTGTTTCCAACTTTGATGACAAAACTATCCGATACGTAGTGCTAATGAGTGTCAGCTTCAACTTCACTGGAAGATCAATGCCGTCTTCACGCAACACCTCAAACTAAACAAAATCCAGCCTGATCTTTCCCATGTCTACTATTTCTACTTATAATTTCCTGACCATATTAATTCAACGGTTTTGTTTAGAAATTATAATAGGCTAATTCCAATTGTGAATTAAGATAAACATGTAACAAGTTGTAGTAATCAGATGACACGGCCGGCAAGGTGATTTGCTGTCTTCTGTGATTACACCTGGGTAATAAATCAGAGTTACACAAAAGTGGGAGGGGGTAGCTGTTCCGCCATTGGGCTGGACTTCTAGGAATTACAGCAATCAATCTTAAGGCTACTTTAAATATACAATAAATAATAAAGTGTGACATTTGAAGGTAGTAAAACATTTAACTACCAACCACGGATAAATTCTGCTCTTCCACAAGGATAGCAAGAAAAGAGGTACCAGAATGCTGTAAGAAAAATCAACAGCTCATACATAGAATCATTAATTTAGGACTAATCTAAACTAATAATCGGAATGTTAAGCACGATCAAGGATAAGACACTGGAGCATCTAAGTAACAGAATCCGTTCCAATCAATTGCATGTATCAGACTAATTGTCAACTTGATGATCTTTAATTGGTTCAGTGTCGGCAAAAGCGAGCTGTGCAGTCTGACCACGAGGAACACAATTTGCTTGAAAACTAATTTCAAACTTTTCAAAACATGTTATGGTAGATACACAATAGTTATTACACTTTAATAAATAAAGGGATTTAAAACGTAACCTTAACTATTATTTTGTGTTTTAATATATAGGATAACGGACCAAGTAATTTGATTTTAAACCGTACTAAAACAGATCAATGCAGGATACATTCTTTAATATAATAATATAAGAATTCAACCAAAGGAAAGAGATCAAGTTTGGTTAAGTTATAGCCTATAGTTATAGCTGAGGCTCAAATCATTGACTATAGATTTCATCCAAATAAACAAATCTCTTTATAAATTCTTGTGCAGAGTGTCAGTGTAAGTGTGTATATCTTAAATTAAATTAAACTAAAAATTAGCATACACAATTATAAATCAGCTACAATCAAATTACATTATGTTTTGATTATAAAATTCTTCATGGGAGTACAAAGCTTCTTCAATAAAATCAATGTTATATTTTTATTTTAGTTTGGCAATATTTGTTTCTATTAATTGGAAGTGCTTTTGTTTAGAAAGTTTTGTTCTATTGGTAAATAAATTTGGTTTTATTATTGACTGGATGTAGGTGAGATGAATCAAATAACTCAAGATGTGTTTGAATCCTTTCTATTTTCATTATTAAGAGGTTATTCCAAAATAAAAATAAACGGTATCAGGAAACTGACACATACTTTCTCCCTTTTAGCCAAACTTTAATGACAAAAATATTTGTTATTTACTAAATATAGAATATGAAGTATAGATAAATGTACAGAAAATTGTCTAAAATAGTTGTTCTCAGAAATATCCACCCAAATTGCTTTTTTGGAGGCACTATAGAGTCCGTTGCTACACACAGTAGTTTTGAGAGGGGAAATGCCCCCTTGCCCCCCCCAGGGTTAAATAGCAACACATTTCGAACATCATCTGTTGGTCAATGCTAACTTGACCTGCATATCAAATGAAATTGATCAGTAAATAAGAGAGAAATAGTTATTTTTGTATTCCCCATAAGAATAACATTGGACAACGTACTGTGTTTACCGCTAAATGAAAATTTCAATTTTCTCCGCAACTAGCAATCGTAGAATAGTAATTTAAAATACTAATTTATTTAGTTTTTTGAGCTCTTTTTAATGGTGAATAGTAATCTTTTTTAACATTTATGATTTTTTATGAAAAATCCAAAAAACTGAATTTTTGATGTTTTAAGTCCTGTAATTTCTGAACCCGCATTTTTCCAGAAATGCGGGTGGTGTCATTTTGTTGGAAACCTAAAGTTCTACAAACCACGAAAGTTTAATCAAAATCGTTAGAGCCGTTTTTGAGAAATTTGGATTTTTCATGTTTTTTGGCGGTTTTTGGGGGATAATTACCCTTAAAAATCAAAAATTCAAAAAAATGAAAAAAACGCCTGGAGATATCGTGGATTAGTACCTACATACCAAATTTCATAAAAATCGGCCCATGGGTTAGGGCTCTAGCTCTGTACACATCCACACAGACACACACACACACACACACACACACACACACACACACACGGACACACACACACACACACAGACAGACATCACGTAAAAACCACTTTTTTGGGTTCAGGGAGCACCAAAACGAATATTTCCACTAACAACTCAAATTCAAAAATTTTTACGAAAACAATACTTTCTCCATATACTATGTATAGGGGGAGAAAGTAAAAGTTTAGCCCTGGAATAAACAAGTATTTTTGTGAGATTATTATTTATTACAAACCCCTGGATCAAGAACGGTTTATTATTTATCGTATATATAAAGATATAGCAGATTAGTATTCATTAATTTATGACTTACGAATCAGCCAAAGCTTATACATACTAGTTAATTACAAATTAAATAAACACATATTACAATAGACAAAGACAGCACCAAGCTCTAATCTATAGCCGGTCGAGCAGACATATCCAGATTTCACCTACCTTTGACTAACCCCCCGTTCTCCAGATTATTCTGTATCAACGATTGAATACCTAAGCAAAACAACTGAATCAATCACGGTTCGGCGATGAAAGACGACACAAGCTGACGACACCCCGTGCAACAGAACCACCACCTTTACAAAACCAATATCCCTCCCCTATACGAGCGTCGACATCAGGTGCATGAAATGAACTTGCGACACAGACATTTTCTGATTCTCTATAAAGATCAACAGTGGGAAAAGGAGAAAACTATATTTTTAAGCAGATTGATTTAAAAAAATCAAACACTGGTTTCAGAGGTACTTTTCATAGGCAGATATTGTAAAATAACATTTAGTTATACAACGAACATTTAAAACGTCAGAACATGACCCTATCTATATTTAAAACCAAACTGTACCAGGATCTTTAAGAGAAAAAATTAGATTGTTCTTATAATCTCTCCTAAGGCCATGAATTAAATAACAGTGTTAAGTTAAAACACATTGTTACATATTGGAATTTCATCAGCTCTGTGATTTGAATAGGCTAAAAAACTGAAATCAGGTGAACATGCGAAGCTGTTTGGAGAAGCTAGTTATAATAACAATAATAGAACCACAGTATGATTGAAGAGCTGGACATTTTGATTTTATTTCCAACACTAATTTAAAATGCAAATACAAAACAGTGTGCATTGTGAGGAGATGCGTGCAAGGTGATCGTGAGCTGAGTCAGATGACTGTACCAGCCTTCTTATTAATTTATTATTCTTGGTAGAAGGGAAACTGGAGCATAGTGTTAAAAGTCTAACACAATATTGTTTAGGGAATCAACTCACTTTAACTTTGGTTTTTATATTTCGATATAGAACTAAATGTATAACTATAAGAATGCATGTAATTATTTAATTTTTATTACTTTTTTATGGATTTACACGTTTGCTCTACTTTACAACGTGGGCTATTTATACATTAAAAATATTTGCATGATATTATTGCCACTTGTACTCTCTTGGTTTTATTTTTAATAAACACATTTTTCATTCATTCCCATTATTACTATCATCCAAAAAATACCGTATTTTGTTTTTAAAATTTAAAAATCATTAAATGATCCTTCTAAAAAACAGCTGCTCTTTGAGGAAGGTATTACACAGCACCAACATTTTTCTCAAAATTACACATTAAAAGCTTATATTTGCCTCAAAGAATTAAATGACCACAACAATCACAATGAAAGAACCAGAAGACCTGAACTTGTGTTCTATGAACCTAATGCAAATGTATTTTAATTTATGTATACATGGATTTTATGTGTTTTATGTACTATGCAACACCACAAAAATTATAAGGTCCAAAGATATATGGTATAATTATTGTTGTTTATAATGTTTAAATTATACAATCCTTCAGGCTTTGGGTCACTGTACTTTTTTATTTTCAACAAACAAATTCAGTTCCCGAATTGAATGATATGTTGATCATTAACATAACAAAAAGTCTGCTAGACAATTTCATAGTTTTAGATTAATTTTACGTAAGATTTGATGTTAGTATGAATAAGACTCCGTTCTTGAATATACAATTCAAACAGAAATTTTAGTTTCCATTAACAGCGTCTAAAATGATTCTTTACGATCTACAAACACATTGTAAAACAGCTGTTTTCTCTTTAGCGAGCGAAAAAGACTTTGTGTAGGTATGTAATTCGGGTATAAAGTGATTTTACTGCTTTCGAAAAAATACCATGCTCCGATAAGCGTCGCATGGTAACAGTTTTATCTCAAGTCAAAAGACCTGCTTTGCGCTCTTAATAAATAAATATTTGTATACTAAAGTTAATAAACAAGTCATTCACAAATCAATTATCGACCCCAATATTTTCAGACGAGACATGTTTGAAAATAAACAAAAGATGATCTCAACATACCTTGTGTAACCAAACCACTATGAGTGCCAGGCTTCGCCGGGGAACCAGAACCTATGAAATAAGAACAGTAAACCGAATGAGCTATATACAACCAAGGATCCCAGGGTTATGCCAAGCGATACCCAAAAGCAACGAGATAAACCAGACGAATAGCAACACTTGATACCTAGTTGAAAACCACAATTTGAAGACCACCGTACAAAAAAGTGACCCACCACAAAGCGACACAAACAGAATATCAGTGACACATACTTAGGTTATTTGCGAGCTGCTGAACAACAAGAGTAAATATTGACATTTACAGCAATATTTACAGTCTCCTAACCCTGAAATGGGGATCAAACTACATCTCAAATTTGAGTGAACATGAACTTTGGTAAAAACAACTCATTAACATACTAGACAACAGATTTGTTTATTTTCCCATCAATATGGAATGGTTGAAATCACTGGGATTTGACAATCAGAAGGAAAAATATATTTTTTAACAAAATAACTATTCATATTATTTTTTTGTGTTAGTTAAATTTTTTTTGTCAAGATTTTAACTTTTGTTTCAAGGAGGCCTTTAAATTATTTTTCTTTATTTCTGGAAATAATTTAGCTTATAAGTGCTAATAGAAAGCCATATCTTTTAATTGATTACCTAATGTATTGACTTATTTTACAAAAATCAATACATCACATTACTACATTGTTTATGTAAATACAATGTTTTTGTCTGTCTACTAAAATTTATTACAGAATTTTTCCACTCCTTTTTTTATACAACTAACCCTTACAGGTGGGTTAATATAATTTTGTATAGATGTGTAAATGAAACCAAATTTTTAACTCAAGGGCTATATTGTTTGTACATTAAAACGTAAATTTTCCATTAGAAATTCACTGAAAGTTAGAAAGCCTGAACAGTAACAATAGAACATGAAAATAAATCACTTTAAAAAAAGTAAAGCTATTCTTCTGTAGCTAGTTATTTCATGTTAATATTCTATAAAGGAATGGTTAATTTTGTAATAACCCAAAGCTAAACCATTTTATTTATTCACAATTCGCAACAGTAACAGTGATTTCCCACCAAAAAACTTCCTCAACATTATTTTAATTAAATTTGATTACTCTATCCAACTACAAAAAATGAGATAGTGAAGAAATGGATGTGATGGACAGATGGTGAGTCAGTGATAAGAGCTGGTGTGTGACACGGTGACATGGTGATATGATCATTCTTACCCAACTGCTCTTCAAACACTGATAACAACCCCCACCCATCCTGTAAAATTACTGACTTCAACTTAACTCCAGAAACTACTGATAACTTTTGTTTGAAAGTTAAAAATACATTTTCTGATTGCTGAAAGTGATGAAACAGATTATAAAACCTAATAAAATATTCGGATACGTCCAGACCTGAAGGGTCCTAAGAAGTGATCACTACATACTGAGCACCTAACTGGTGAAAATGTTTTGTTACAGGTTTTTGAAAAATATACAATCTATTATAACCTGACATAAGAAAATATTTATCTAAACTTTGTAACTAATAATGACAATTTTACCAACTTTTGTGTTTCAAAAAGTGTAGGCCCACTATAACTAAATTAATAAACATTAAACTTAAAAGTGTTACAAATTTGTTGTCTTTAACATGATATGATGTAGAAAATTAATTAACACGTTCGCTGGCCCCGATCGGGGTCGTGGCCGACCGCTACTCGGGTGCGTTCGACCCCGTTCTGGGTTCCTCGGCAATGCTATTCACCTATCATTGGTCAGCATCGTCCCCAGACCTCAGTCGAGTGCTGTAGCGTCTAGTAAAAGGCTGTGTCATTCTTGCGTTGCGTTGGTTGGGATTGCCCGCCATTACTGTTGAGCCCGTGACGACCTGTTGCATGGCGCTCGAGTTGTGCGCGTATGTCGCGTGTTACTTTTCACTATGGAGCCTGTCCCTGGACCTTCATATTGTGATTTACTGCCTTTATAACATAATATAATATGTTATATCGTATTTATAAGTAATATTCATATAAGTGACATTATTGTTTTACATATATATATAAATATACTATACATAAATATGTATATTGTTTATACCCCGGTGCTGGTGATGGCGGGGTCAAAAATGGTTGCCTTATTTTATTTAGATTTTTTTTATCATAAACTCTCTTTTTAGATTATATTTAGTTGTTTGCACCGCAACACTAGGTGAATTTCAAAAAAACTAAAATCAGCACTAGGGTAACCTATTGCGAATCGACGGCCGCAGCGAACGTGTTAACTGCTCAATTTATGTATAGCATACATTTTCTTTTAGATGCTTTTTAATTCAGTTTATTTAAACAAATATTTATTCCATCCATTGGCTACATGAGAAACATCTTCACTGTTAACCTTCAACGAGGGATTTAAATACCAAACACCGTCTCGCGATAGTGTAGGAAACAAAGAGACCTTTTGTTCTGCTGACCTCTGTGCCACACGACGACCTTGTGTGACCTTTGCCGCCAGGGCAAAGGTGTTTACAATCACGCTATTGTTACTGCCTGCTGTCTAAGACGTGGCTACTGCTGCCACTATCTTATCATCACGTCCCAATAAAATTCATTAATGACCTTTGCCTGACCAAAATGTGAAACAATTATTTATTTGTTAATGCCTTTATTTTAATGCAACCTCATAAAATCAATTGGAAAAATGTCTGAATAATGTTTAGACAACACAATTTTGTTTTATTGTATACATTTCAACAGATAAAGTAGAGTGTATGCATTTTATTAGTTTGTCGGTATTAATAAATGATGTTAATAAATTAATAATCTTAACAGTAATAAATTTATCGGGACGGGGATGATTATTATTTAATCACATTTGTTTGCATACCACAAATATTTTTTAGAATGATAATATCCTATAATATTATTTTTATCTTACACTGACTTTTAAGCCAAGTTAAAAACTCTTAATTGAGCGTATCTTGTTTTTCACTTCATATCTTATTTCTTTATTTCTTTATTGGTAAGTATCTTGATTGCCATAATTAAATTATGGTTAAGACTAAATTACATTAATAGAGTATGTGTTGCTAAAAATAACTGATAGAATTTTGATTATTTAAATCCTTGAATCTTACAAAATAATCTTCATCCAATTTTCAAACACATTTTGATTTTAAATTTATATTATATTTTCATTGTTGTTTTCATTTAAAAAATCTTCAATTTTGTATGGACATTTAACGATAAGGTATTGCTTTAATTTATTTTTGAATTGTCTTATGTTAACTTAAAGATTTTATTTCTGAAGGAATTTTGTTGTAAATTTTGATTGATATGTAGTCTGAGCATCTTTGTCGGAATGTTGAATTTGGATGTGCCAAGTCTATATGGTTGATATTTCTCGTGTTATAATTATGAATTTGTCTTCTGAAGGAAAATTTATCAAGGTTCAAATGTACAAAACTTGCTGCTTGTAATATAAAAATTGATGATAATGTTAGAATATTTAATTGTTTGAATAGTTGTTTGCACGATGTTCTTCTTGAGACTTTACAAAGTGTTCTTATAGCTTTTTCCTGCATTTTAAATACAATTTTGGCATTTGGGCTTGAACCCCATATAATTAGTCCATATGATATATGTGAATGGATATAAGCATAATATACCATTTTATTTATGTCTAGAGTGCAGCATTTAGAAAAACATTTTATCAAAAAGATTCCTGAACTGATTTTTTTGCAAATTTTATCAATGTGAGATAATCATGAAAGATTTGGTTGTAATGTTAATCCAAGAAATTTATACTCAGTTGCCAGTGGTATTGTAGAGTTGGCAAGTTGAACAAGTTGAATTGTTTCATTATTAAATTTTTTACTATATTGTAAAGCTGAGGATTTCAAATCATTTACTGTTATCTGTAAACCATTGTTCCATTTTAGAATTTTGAACAAAAGAAGATATCTCTAATTGTTTGTTAGAACCTTCGGTAATATTGGGAGTTGTATCATCTGCAAAAAGTATTACTTCTCCTTTATCTACGACGGATGGTTCTTGTTAAAAGAACCATCCGTTACATTAAATACATTTCTAAGAAACTTGTCTAAGAAACTACACGAGAACACAAACTATGTTCACTAGAAACTAATATTACACAGGTACTGCTGAAACTTTTAATTTCTTTGAAGTTTGAATTGTTAATTTTAACTTTTACTCCACCTAAATTACTTTCAAAAATAATTATTAAAAATAAAAATGTACGGATAAAAAAAACTAGTTATTAGTATTTAATGATATGTGAAGCTAAACGAGTTAAAAGGTTTGATTTCAAGTTAAGTCTAGTGATTTTACTGTAGCACCGATTGTTAAATAAAACTACAAACCTTTTTTTTCTTATATAAAAACAATCCTTATTCCTATAGTGATTTGGCTATTTATGCCATCATCAGCTCCTTGTGTCGTCCTGATTGCCATCTTCTAAACTATGTGCTGTGCATTTTTATTTATATGTACAAATAAGTGTAGATGGACAATTACTTTGACCAACATGAACAATGAACAAACATCGCATCGACTCAGATTATCCTAGCAGTCTACTTGTTGTAATGGAAAAAATACCCCCGTCGCAGCAAACCTGCATACTCAGCGAATTTCCAATGGAGATATAAATATCTTAATACTACATAAAGTCACTTGCCAAGTTTCATAAAAATATATTTACAAATAAGCGATATAAACAATTTTAATTATTCTCCATAAGAATAACATTGGGGCTGAGTACGCAGGTTTGCTGCAACAAGGAACACAAAAAATGGGTTTTTAACAATATAACTGAACTATGTGAAGTCTTATACCAGTTTTTATTCATTTATGTTCATAATTAAGGGAGACATAGCATTTAATTATTCTCCATAAGAATAACATGGGGCTGAGTACGCACGTTTGCTGCTACGGGAACCTTTGGCAAAAAATTTGGTTTTTTGAGCAAATATCAATAGAACACAACGAGATGAAGCCGTATACCAAGTTTCGTACGTATACGTTCATAAATAAGCGAAATATAACATTTTTCTTTTCCTCCATAAGAATAACATTAGACAACGTACTGTGTTTAGCACTTTCAATATCTCGGTAAGCAATTGACGTAGAGAAATGATCAAAATACCAAATTGTGTGTTTTTTTAAGCTGAATCGAATGGTGAAAACTAAAATTTGACTATTTCAAAAATTATATGTAAAAAATTCAAAAAACCCATTTTTGGGGTACAAAACCCCCCAAAAATACCCCTTTGGATGAAGCGATCTGGCTGGTTTTCGAACTTAAAGTCATAAATGTTGCTTTACACGTTTATACCAAATTTTATCAGAATCGGATCATTTTTACGAGAGTTATCGTGCTCACGGACACACATATATATATATAGATAAAAATTAAATAAAAACAATAACCAGAGTACCCTCTTTTTTGAAACATTTTGTATTACTGACACGTGTTTCGACACTTAGGTCATGTTCACAGTGTACAAGTAAAATAACCTAAAAATTATTAGCTAAAATAAATAATTAAATCTTAACATATAAATATATATATATATATGAACAAATATAAATATAATATGAATAAATATAAATATGAACTCTAAAGCCGATAAAGACATCCTTAATAAAATGAAAATACAACAACTAAATCCTATATATGAAAAAATAAGAGAAATTAGAAACAATAGACAACGGATATAAAATAGAACCAACTTAACCCAATAAGCTTGAATGAAAAGTTTCTACATCTGTTTATTTTCATATGTTAAGATTTAATTATTTATTTTAGCTAATAATTTTTAGGTTATTTTACTTGTACACTGTGAACATGACCTAAGTGTCGAAACACGTGTCAGTAATACAAAATGTTTCAAAAAAGAGGGTACTCTGGTTATTGTTTTTATTTAATTTTTATAATAAAAGTAGCCCGAATTTGTGAACTTCAATTTGAATCAAACGAACGAATACAGTTTCGAACGAATGGTGTTTTTGGGGTCTGGAGACCTCAAAACGAAAAGTTATCATGGTCCCGGGCCTAGGTCTTACCATGCCGACTACGGTAATAGCTTCTTCCCTATAGGGGAAATTCGCTAAAACCAAGTGGTCCGCATCAATGCAAAATGTTTAATGTTTAATGTTTAATGTTTGTTCATTTGTGTTTGTTTGAGTGTCCACCTACATTTGCTTGTGAATTCTATGCACTTTTTAGTTTTAGTGAACAAGTAAATCAACAGGAGCACGTCAGCCAAGAATCTAATGTAGAAGTTCGCATGCCCATGGTGCTGATGACATAAATTGGTGAAATACTATACAATAATATTTGGAATAAGTATAGTTTTTATATTAATAATTTGGAATAAGTATAGTTTTTATGTTACTAAAATAAGTTTTTATTTAATCTGATAGTTGTCAAAACCATATTGCAAATGTTTTACATTAATATTTCTAATTGCCATTAGTTTCTCTCGAGTAACATACTGATTACGAAGCACTTTTAGTGTAGTGGCATAGTTGCAGTGCAAGATAAGTGGAAAGAGACAGTCTACTACGATACTCGATACTCCTTGCGCAACCCATTCAAGCAGTTCTCAGAAATTTCTGATATCATTTCCCTACCGATAACCAATCCTCATTTTGCAAAGAAGCTTCACTATTAAGAGTTAAAGATTTCTACACTAAAATCCCACACAAGTAAGTGTAAGTCCAAGAAGATGAGGTTTATTATTATAGGGAAGTGTCAAACTTATACATTTCAAAAGCATTTGCGAAACACAAAGTTAAAGTCCATCATAAACCTAGCAATCAGTCCAAAGAGTGGAAAGCTAACAAAAGTGAGAAATAAAAGCGATGTATCTTCAACAATATTCTTGACAAAGCTTTAATAACACATCTATTAACACTGAAAATTAGCATCAGCAGAGTAAATAATTCACACTTTTTATCCTGTGTGAATCTCCACATTTTATCCAAATGTTAGTGATTTAAATACACAATATGGTGTTAAATCTACTGGGTTAGTATAGGATACTAAATTATTAAATTCATACAGCTAGACTAAATTAATATTACAAATAGACATTATCATTAATATTACAAATATAACATTAGACATTATCTAAAAACTATGGCTAAAACTCATGAATTTATAAGTAAAAAATAAAGAGGTTAAAACCACTTAAATAACAAATGTGATGTTATTTTTTGAGCATGCACAGTAACCAACCTGAACAACACCCACACACATAAATGAAAACATATAAAAAACATAAATCATACGTGAAAGATTAAATTTAAAAAAATAATATAATTGACTCAACACTAAAATAAAAATAAAAACTTCAACATCAATAAACTATTGTTGTTGTTAGTATAATATTTCAAATTTACATAAAAAGATAATTTGATATGCAGAATATCAAAGGGCAATAATATTGTTTATCTATATATTCAATTCCGTAAGCGAATCGGTCCCAACGAAATATTTCGAGCTAGGAAGAAGTTAAGTTAGGTTATGAGGATTCATTTTAAAGCTTGAGGGCCAAGGACGGTGGGAAAAATATCAGAAATGTCAAAACGTGGGCTACGCCCCACTGGACTTCAAAGATCCAATTATTATCTTATGGAAATATCACTACAGTGTTTTTATTAATAAGCAAAATGAACTAATGATCAGCTGTGATTATCCACTTACACAAAAACCATATGTTAGGGGCTATAGCCCCTGTAAGTCACTAGTTTATCTTTAATTGGTATATCTCAAAGTTGACCAACAATTATGCTATGAATCATTCAGTCATTTCACATACTCACTACTAAATCTGAATCCTTAAATTAATTTACGTGATGAAAAAGAATTGAACTGGAATTAGTTACTATGCTAGGATTTGAAGATTGTACGACAGGGCTGCCATGAGGCGATTGGGGGCCTGGGACAAAAATTCCTAGAGACCACTATTTCATTATATTGGTAATTTGTTTTCTTTTTACCGGAGGCCCCCTTAGAAAACACTAGACTTCTGGAAGTTAGGGGTCTGGGGCAAAGTACCCCAGTCCCCCCCTCCCTTGGGGCTCCCCTGGATGAAGCATGCTGGTATGCTTCAAATGCTGGTATGAAGCATTTGAATGTTTTTTCCTACCTGATCAACGATGTTCAATTGTCTGAAACCCCAACCCAAGCAAGAGTGTGCAGGGACAATTCAATCCGACTAGATTCCACGGTACATTTAGCCTGAAAGGGGGGGAGAGGAGCTCCAGCAAGAGACGGGAGGGTGGGGGGTTCTAGTTTTCCAACAAAACCTCCCCTTTCCTTTGATTTGACATTTCAAAAACTACCCCCTCTCTCACACAATACCCCTCGTCTGCAAGCCTTATCAAGGACAGCGGGTGAGAGGCTCGGGGTTCTAGTTCTCAGACAAACTTTCCCCTCCCTTTGATTTTACATTTCAAAAACCACCCCCCATTCACACAACACCCTTCGTCTAAAAGCTTTATCAAGGATAGTGTAGAGGAGGCTCTAGTTCTCCTCCAGTTTCCCAACAAAATTGAGGATCTTCCTTTCTCTTCCCCTCTCTTATATCTGACCTTTCAAGCCAATATCCTGGCCACAACTCGCCTGCTTACGACGCCGAACAACGGCTGTTACCTTTGATGAGCGGCTCTATCTTGGAGGTCATGTCCTCGTGGGGGATCTGCGCCATGAGCCGTGCGATGTCCTCCGCCAGCATCTTGTCCACCACCTCCAGCAGCCGCGGCTTCAGCGGCTGAAACTTGGTGAAGTCCTGGTGGTTCAGCACCTCCTGTAGACAACAGCGATACAGGATCAGCAACATCTTGCGCAGCTAACACCTTTATATTTATTACCTGTATAGGTTTTCTATTTTTATACTGTGAATTGATTTTTTCTACAGTAAAGTTCGTTTCTAAAAGAAAACCGTTTGTAAATATTCTTTTCTTTTAAAAATATGCAGGATGCTGTTATATAAGCCTACATCGATATTTTATAGCTTAATTATAAAAATTGTGTCACCTGAACAAGTCATTAGTTTTTTACTATTTGTTATTTTTTCCTTTACAAATTTTTTTTCCTGGCTGGAATACAGTTGGAATCAATTAAGTAAAGTAGGCCAAGTTGTTTCCTTGACAATTTTAGAGGGGAATTACAATTCCTTTACTTTAGAATACATTTGATGTTCAGTAATATAATAACAATCAAATTATCATTACAATTATTACTGAGCTTACAAACACAACAAGCGAGACATAATAAAATAAAAGTTGTCACTTGGAAAAAAAGTTGTACTCCTGATGATGGATGGCTGATGAAAAAGATTTCAGTGTAAATTAAAAGAATGTGTAATGAGGTTTTTGCTTTAATTTTATTTAATAATATATATTAAAATATTTGGATTAGTAATATACTTGTTTTTACTCCAATAACAACAACATTCATGCGAAGGGAACATAAACGCTTTTAAGGGAAAGCAGACAAAACCTCTCAAACTTGTATATACACCCTGAGCATCAAACCCGTGACCCCTTGAACTGAAACTAGCTTCATGGAATTGTGTTACAGGACCAAGCTTTGCTCAAAGGTGGCCAGTTTGTGTACTCAGTACATCTAACTATATTCTTTTACCAAAGTGAAAACGGATTTTTAATCCTTTTAACAGTTCATCCATCCAATTTCTTCCCACGGTAATTCGTCACTACAACCCCCCCTCCCCCCGCCCACTCACTCTATAATGTCACCGAGCTGTGTTCATCCATTAATCACTTCTGAGGTGACAGGTTAGCGGCTGTTGAAGGTCATCAGTTTTTATCTTGCCGGAGCCTCTGACTACTAAATCATGCAGCCAGTGACGAGTGCATTAGCAATGTAAGCGACCTGCCTCGCCGGCGACTGCTGCAATTACACCTTCATGCTTATTGATGGCCGTTTTACATATTGCTTGCAAGCTCTTGACCCGCGACGACAAGTGCGATTGCTGTTATATCATGAAGTGTTGTTTGTAATGAAGACAGGTTGGGTTTTTATGAAAAGTTAGCTTAGACATTTCAATAATGAAAAAAACACTTCAAACTAACCTTGTAAAGGTATTATGTAATTACTGTAGCATACTTAACATCGAGTAAATAATATTTCAGTTATACTGTCCAGCTTCTTGAAGATTTTTCTTTATTAAAATATTTAAATACCGTAGGTGTGATTTTATGAAAAAAAAACAAATATTAATTTTAAAACATTAATAGGCTATCTTATGAAAGCAAAGATTAAAATTTGAAAAATTATTTCATATTGAAACAAATGGGTACAAAAATACAAATTGATTTGGTTTGAGTTTAAAAAGCATATAGTTAACTTGTCAAAAACGTTTGCAGTTTTTTATAAGGTTAAAAGTTGACCACCAGGTAAATACAAAAAATCAATTACTCAGGGGTTTACTGTAAAACCAATTTCTGAATCTTATAAGTTTTAAGACGTGTGTGGTTGTAGTTCATTTTGTTTTAACTAAAATAACTTGTTAGCATAATTTACTGGCCTTAAAACTAATTTAAAATCGAGCAATTCACTTATATATGGATATATGGTATATATGGATGTTTGTTTTAACTTTAAAAAAATCAAATTTGATAGTATAAACAAGAATTTACGATATTTTAAAGTAAAAGTGATGGGCAAATTTTCAAAAAGGCATATTAGGACTTTTGATTTATATTAATAAATATTTTAATTTAACTATAATTTCCAACACACCTAAGTTAAGTTTGGAAATACAAAGCTTGTCAGTTAGATACACAATAACAAGGACTAAATTAAAACATTTACTTATTTAGTAAAAGAGAGACTTATTAATATCCTCCGCGACTAAGGGGTGTCAATATTTGTAATCCTCAAAACCTTAACCTTGAAAATTTGTATTTATTGATAAAAAATAGTACCCCATTCGTTATTATTTAAATTGCATTTAGTTTATTACAATAACCCGAAACCCACAAATGAAACCAAAGCCTCAACCACTTAACCACAAACCACAAACCACCTCGCAGTGCCCAACCCAGAACACACGACAATACAAAATTAACAGAGCATTATGTGCCAAACCGTTTGGCGCAATGTAATGCAAAGTAATAGGCTCACATGAGCTGTAGCAACAAAGCCTGGAACGGAACAGAAAACAACGAAGCGACAATCGCCAGTCAAGGCTTTGTGGGGCAGGATAGTCAGGTGTGGTAGGTGGGCTGTATGAGTGACCTTCATTGCATGGATGATGTCACCTGTGAAATTGTGACATTCATACTTTACCAAACTCAGGCATTTCATATTTGGGTGTGATTCAGTGCCCTACTGTAAATTAAAATAATCTTGGTTTACAAGGCTGAATAGACTATTACTGCTGTAGAGAGTTGGCTCATCACAAAACAAAATACTTTGGAAATTCCTAGGGGTTTTAATTACTACTAGTTGTCTTGTCGCTCGAATCCGAGAAAGTTTGTACCCAACGAAAGATTACTTCAGTTGTAATCAAACATAACAAAACATCTGGTATTAAAACGGATGATAACATTTGAGATTAGTATGGATAACGTACTTTCAATCAACATTTAGTTTAGACTTCCGCCGTTGGATAACGCCACTGTCCAAAAATTCAGCCCATTACTGTATTTAAATGATGCACTTTCTTAAAATTCTGAGACATATTGGCAAATCTACGTAAAAATACCTTTATTTTGACACCTCAAACGTTAAAATCCATCCAGCCGTTATCAAGTTATGACTCTGAATAAAAAAAAACCTAACCATTATTATAAAGGATTGGAGGACAAAAACTGTAATCTAAACTTAATTAATAAATATGGTTATCCTCCTATTTTAATTTTTACAAAGAAGGTCTATAATAACTAATTACATTAAAACCATAATCTTGAATTTCAACAAAATAATAACCTACCGGAACTATTATTTTCTTTCATAACTGTGCAAAAAGTTTTAACTTAAACCCTATCCTTTGCATTTATAAAAGAAAGGTGGTGTCTGTCTGTCGTCAGCTTATATGTTCCGTTTTAACGTAAAAACTATTGAACCAATCGAGCTGAAAATTTGCATGTAGGTGGATAATTTATCTGGGCTACATATAGGCCTATAACATCCTTAGGGGCAATCCCTTAAGGCTCCGCCCCAGTCGCCTTTAAAGTTACTCTAGTTATGTTATGTTATGTATACTAGTTATGTTATTCTAATGGGCAATAAGTTTAATGGATCAGAAACAGATGTAGTTGCAACAGGAATTTTAATAAGCTGTTCTTTTCTGAATTGTCTGTGTGAAGCACGGGTAAGTAGCAAGTAAATTAAAGAACACTCAGAAGTATTTGACGTCAATAATATTTTAATCAATTTAAATTAGTTGAATTACTTTCTCAAAGTTTGATAAATTTTGATTCTTACAATTTCAAAAGAAATCAAAGCAGGTACAATTCAAGGGTCGTTTTTACAGAATAATTTTGACCCTAAAGTGTATTAAAGGAAGTAAGACACATCATATGTCAGGACTTTCTTAAATCAAATCATATAAAATGTAGATAACATTATTGATCATTATCTTCAATGTGCGTCGGCAGCGGCACTGTCCGTTGCAACGTCTAGGACCATGGTTTCAGCGGTTCCCATCTTCAACTACTCTCTCAATCCTTGGCAAATTATTAGATTTGTTTTAATTTCACAAAGTTGGTTGAAGATAAAATGAGTCTAAACTATGTGTCATCCAAAGATCAGATTAATTATCTCTCCAGCATTAGTAATTTTCCTATGAGTGTTGTGTTGTTATATTTCAGATATACATTGTCTTTCAGGCACACAGATCTCCATACAACACTCATAGGAAAATAACTGATGCTGAAGAAATAGTTAATTTCATCTTTGGATATCACAGTTTGGACTCCATTCTACGTACAATCAACTTCATGGAATCACAACAACTCTGACAGTTTGCCAAGTTTCCACTGCCTACGTTATCGTGCTGATTACCCACCTGCATCTTCTTGAGGTCGGGGAAGTCCCCAGGAGAGATCTGGTGCTCCCGCTGTATCTGCTCGTAGAACGTGCCCAGGTTCTTGATCAGATCCTTCTTCTTACCGTCCTTGCCGAACATGGACGGCATCTCCTTGCGCAGTGAGCTGATGATGAAGGCGTGGACCTGTCAGACAAACGAAACAAATCAGTCGATTCACGGGGTACTGAGCTTGTAGGAGTCATATCTTTGTTTAAGCTGATTTTCGGAAATGCGAGATCTCAGGAACTTTTGCACCATATTCGTTGTAATGGTAGATTTACCACAAGGGACCTTTAAGCTTCAATATAGTTCTCATAGGAAAAGACTTATCGATTAAACCAAATATTTAACAGCTTTTGATAGAAAATCAATCCAGGGGCTACAATAAATTGTAATTGCTATAAATTAAATTAAATAGTTGTTGATACGACTAAATACAACAGCGTGAACATATGTTACATTCGATATAGGCCTACTGCAGTTTCAAAACAGTAAACAATTGCTTTATATATATATATATATATATATATCAAAATAAAAAAATATGTATCAAGGGATCGTGCTAGTACAGCCCTAACTCATCACATGGTCCTTTCATACTAAATGAGTTGAAATTTCACAGATAGAAACCACAAGAGAACACTAATGACAGCTGAAAGAAGCAACTAAATAAATGTCTAAATGTAAATTTTTTAATAAATCAACACACAATGGAGTAACAGTCAATCTTTTCAAATCAAATTTTGTAAGTAGATAAATCTAATAATAATTCCTTAAAAATATTTAAAAAACCATTCGAAATAAGTCTTCGGCAACAAATAAATCTAGTTCAATTAAAATGTCTGTAGGCAATATTTTTTAACCAGATTTATAAAATCCTACTGTCTCCATTAATTATTTTCCATAACCAAGTTGCAGTGATCAAAATCCACCGTCCCACAGAATCATACCTGAATCTATATGACAGACGTCTCCATTGCATGAGACTAAGGTATAATGATAGTGTTGCTAACTAATCTGAGGAAATAACTCAGGGTCCAAGAAATGTTTTATATTTATATTGTAGCATATCTGACAAAACATAGGAGTGTGTGGTGCCTGGTAAGAGATTATAGTTGTCTGGTAACATGTGTGCCGCCCACACAGGAGATAAGATAACACAACTCCAGCTTGAATTTCCAATATTAATAGGCCTACATGAACTACTAAACTGCTATTAAAAAAACTTGATTTACAAGGTGATAAAGAATATGATAAGAAATATTTAATAAATGTCTAAACTTATTTTATAACTTTATTTGTCTTAGTTGCAACATAAAACAAAACCAAAACCTGTAACATCAATCCACATTGTAGTAATTTAGTACTGCCGGTTTTGGTCACACAGATTAAAAAAGCGTAACACTGCCCATCACATTCCATAGGAAAATAGTTATAAATGCTACATTATTTTGTGAACGAGGGAAAATTGTACGGTTAGTAGACAAGTGTTTAAATTATCAAATAATCCTCATCTCCATTGGACAAACAAGTAAACCTTAAATGCCACTAGGGAAAAGCCCTAAGGGAGTTTTGAGTTAATTACGAATCTTTAAAATCCAAGAAGTCATAAAAAATATATAAAGATATTAATACAGTTTTGCTATTATAATACCTTCAAATTTGATACAGTGGAATTAAAATTTCATTGTAGGTATATGTATTTACAAAAAAAGAGTCTTAAATGTATCTTAGTTTGAAAGAAGAAATAATATTGCAGTAAGTTAAAAATTTGTTGGTTTCAAGATCATGGTCGGTGGGCTGATGCTTTTAGGTATCAAACAAGTTCCGAGCAGTTCTCAGTAGGTTAATGATATACAAACAAAATATCTGCCTAACACAGTTTACCGGATTTACTTTAAACCAGCCAGGCGTGTTTGAATATACAAAAGACCACTTTGATCATGAGATCATGTGTACTGTCAGTGTATTTCATATAAGACACACTTTACAAATGTTTGAGTTGAGGTGGATCTAGAATTCATAGCATTTTCAGCTCAAATTCATATCATGAAATATGTTATACAAAATAAAATAGATCAATAAAACACATATTGAGGCTTTCCCCAATTGACGTAACAGTACGTTAAAACCCCCTCTTAACTAAACTGATGTTATCATTCCCCACTTTCCAAACATTAAACTAAACGATAAAACATGTTGTGTTCTCTATACAATTTATTAAATTAAAGACTGCCTATTTAAAAATATGGAAGTACAGCAGTGCACCATGGTATTTCCTAAGAATGACTCCACTATTGGTATAAATATGTAGCTGCAATAGCAAATTTGCATGGCTAGTAAAGTAAACTGACCCACAAGCAGATCCTCGTTACCTAGCAGATTAGTTATTTCCTATCGTTATAACCTATACTTGACACCAATAAGTTGATATAACCACTGTTTATGAGTATAATTAATTAACTTAATCATAGCACTGATATACACACTGAACCTGAACAACAGTGCAGTATAATTCTGCAGAGTGGGGAAATTTTGCATCTTTTGTAAAGTGAAATTAGGACAAATGTAAAGCAGTCTTTGAACAAGTTTAATAAAAAAATGTTTAGTAATAATTTGTTGATATTGTTGATAATAACATTTAAAAAAAAGCAATCGGAATAATTTGTTGTGTTAAACCAAAAACCCATTGCAGACCATTATTTAAAAGATTAGGTATACTAACATTGGCATCAATCTACATTTTACCAAGTTTACTTTACATTAAAAGAAATCACTCTAAATTTTTACTAAATTCAGATACTGTATTCACCTACATCAAACAAGAAATCAAAATAAATTTCCAGTTACATGTTTCAAATACTCGAAAAGCAAAAGGAATTTCAATGAAATGGGAATGAACATCTTTAATAAATTACCAACCGATTGGAAAAATGTAAGTGAAAAAAGCTTTAAAAAGAAAATCAAGAATATTCTACTAAATAACTGCCCTTACGAAACTGATGAGTGTTTTAAGAACGATTATTGGACCCAGAAGAAATTGAAGTAAATAAATGTACTATAATGTATCTAAATTTATTGTTCTATTAACTATTGTCATGTATTATTTTTAATGCCCAACGACAATAAAGTTATTTATATATATTATGTTTTTTAATAATATTTGACATATTAGATGATTGACATTATTTTATTTACAAAATACGCCTGTCGTAGCAAACCTGCATACTCAGCGAATTTCCAATGAATGTATAACATAAAACATTAAAATCTTAATAGGATTCATAAGAAATATATTCACAAACAAGCGATATTTAAAATATTAATTATTCTCTATAAGAATAACATTAGGGATGAGTACGCGGGTTTGCTGCAACAGGGCGTGGGTTTTATGCAAATATTAATAGAACTCATCTTAGTAAAGTCACATACCAAGTTTCATCCTAATACATTCATAAATAAGCGATATATAACATTTTAATTATTTTCCATAAGAATAACATGGGGACCGAGTACCTAGGTTTGCTGCTATGGGAACCACAGGCGAAACTTTTTTTGTAAACCACAACCAGATGAAGCCATATACAAAATTTTGTCAGTTTATGTTCATAAATAAGCGAGATATACAATTTTTCTTTTTCTCCGTAAGAATAACATTAGACAACGCACTGTGTTTAGCACTTTCAATATCTCAGTAACCAATTGACGTAGATCAATGATTAAAATACCAAATTGTTTTTTATGCTGAATTCAATGGTAAATTTAAAATTAGATTTAAATGAAAATTACATGTGAAAACTCCAAAAAACCCATTTTTGGGGTACAAAACCCCTAAAAAACCCCCCTTCGGATGGTGTGATTCACCTGGTTTTCGAACTCATTCAAATAAATGGTACTTTACACATTTGTACCAAATTTCATTAAGATCGGACCTTTTTTACGAGAGTTATCGTGCTTACGGACACACACACACACACACACACACACACACACACACATATATATATATAAATAAAAATTTTAACGAATGGTATTTATGACATCTGGGGACCTCAAAATGAAAAGTCATCTTGGTCTCAGGCTTAAGTCTTACCATGAGACCTACGGTAATAGCTTCTTCCTTATAAGGGAAATTCGCTAAAAGCTGTTGTCATATTTTCCGCCTGTCCAAATGTAAGGATCTTAGACACTAATGCAGCATTAATGCAGCTTTCCCAGCAACGTCTGCATACAAACCCCTTAATACATGAGGGGGAGGGTTTAAAATTTGAGGGGTAAACTTTTTAAAGTTCATCTTTAACATGATGCAACTCCTCATATGCAAAGACTATTATCAGTGAGCTCAATTTAATTTGCAATAAATAATTCAAATTCAGGCTGAAACCATTCATCCATAATTTTTTGTGGGGTACTAACGAGGTTAAATTGATATAATTACGGTCCAATTGACGGGATGACCTTGTGCCCTAGTGATAAGAAGCTCATGACAGTATCATTAATGTCATCTGCACTGATTACCGCAGTACGTCACTAGACTGGGCTATTTACTGACCCTATCATATCGTGTCCATTCACCTTTTAATATCAGTAATAAGCAAATCACCTATATCTTTATAAAATACCCCCGTAGCAGCAAAACTGCGTACTCAGCGAATGTCCAATGCATACATATGTATCTTAATACCACATAAAGCAACATACCAAGTTTCATCAATATACATTCATAAATAAACGATTTATGACATTTTATATTTCTCTATAAGAATAACATGGCGGCTGAGTATGCAGGGTTGCTGAAGCAAGGAACACAACAAATGGGGTTTTATACAAATATCAATATAACTCAAGAAGGTAAAGCCACATACCAAATTTTATTAATTTATGTTCATAATTAAGGGAGATAACACGTTACTTATTATAAGAATAACATGGGAGCTGAGTACGCAGGTTTGCTGCTACGGGAACTATCGGCCAACAAATGTGTTTAGTGCAAATATCAATAGACCACGATATGAAGCAATATACCAAGTTTTATCAGGATAAGTTGATAAATAAGCGAGATATACAATTTTTCTTATTCTCCATACGAATAACATTGGACAACGTACTGTGTTTAGCACTTTCAATATCTCTGTAACCATTTAATGTAGAGCAATTATCAAAACACCAAATTGTGCGTCTTTTTAAGCTTATTCCAATGGGAAAAACTAAAATTTGACTTTTTCAAAAATTATATGTACAAAATTTTAAACAAAATTGTTGGGGTACAAAACCCCCCCAAAATACCCCTTCGGATAGAGTGATCTGGCTGGTTTTCAAACAAAGTCATAAATGTTGCTTTAAACGTTTATACCAAATTTCGTCAATGTCGGATAGTTTTTAAGAGAGTTATCGTGCAGTTTCGAACGAATGGTGTTTTTAGGGTCTGGGGACTTCAAAACGAAAAGTTATCATGGTCCCGGGCCTAGGTCTTACCATGCCGACTACGGTAATAGCTTCTTCCCTATAGGGGAAATTCGCTAAAAAATGACTTTTTAATGTCAAAAAGTAATTTTCCTCACAAATTTAGAAAACAGCAAATGTTTCCAAATATATTTACTTAAAGCTTCGGAAATGATCAACAGAATCTATATTAAAACACTAAAAATAATGCATACAATCAAATGGGCCTACCAAATTTGATGGTGCTATCATGCTAAACCCCTATCATATGACATAACAAAGTGTTTATTATGACCCCGACTGAAACAAAATATAAACACATTTTTAAAATCACATGGATTCTTTGTTTAATATTGTTTTTTATGTTTACGTAATGAAATTGGAGATGTTATTTGATCAGGTGATTATTTAAACATGTGAAACGTAAAAGTTTCACCACACAATGCAGCAAAAACAACTTTGTTTGGTGTCCGTGAATCCATGAATCTTGCCACTATAACCAGAGTTTTCAGGCCTAGTATTTTGAAATTGGTTTATACTGTAGACAAATCTTTTGTTGTTACGGTAAAATATGTATATTGAAAATATTTGTAGTGACATAAATCATTATTTATAATACAAATCAGTCCGTCACAACACATGTGCAGTACTAAAATAATTTATTGATTATTTAGTGATTTTTGACACTTGAAATTATAGTTTATACATACAACACTGCATTTTGTGAGTACTTTTTCTAAATTTGGTTATTTGGGGTTGGTGATATATTATATCAACCCATATGCTTTCCAAAGTGATAAGGTACCCTACATATTGTCCATGTGTAAACTTTGTTTAGGCAGTACAACCATTAGTGTAGAGTGAAGTTTGAGCACGCCAGACTATGGTTTTCTTAGATATTGGTATTCGACTATACAACTTTTTTATTAGCATATTACGAGTTGTTATTACTTACGGGATGTAATAAAAGACGTCTTACAACACTTAACATATATTTACACTTATACTGATTCACATACAGACGGTAAACATATATAAAAGATAGTACTAGGCTATCGATTTCGACCAGTCACACCAGTCATCATCAGGCCAATGAGAGAACTCAGGCCATTGGTCAAGTTCTCTCATTGGCCTGATGATGACTGGTGTAACTGGTCGAAATCGATAGCCTAGTACCATCTTTTATATATGTTTACCGTCTGTATGTGAATCATTATAAGTGTAAATATATCTTGTAAGACGTCTTTTATTACATCCCGTATTAAACTATACGCAATAGGTATTGTTAAAAGTCAATTTTATGTTGTGAGTAAAACACACAATCAGGCTTGGCGTATAGCCAATGACTATATCCATGCTATGTATATAGTTTTATGACAATAAACGATCTTGATTCTTGATAGATCACGGTTAAAAATAATTACACCCAAACAGGAAATATGTTATGCAATTACTCATATCAGCTCGCTGATGTCGTAAATACCAGTAACAACTAACAAGGACCCATAATATTATGAGCCCATTGAAAGCAGTCTTTACCCTTCATATATAATGTAGTAACTGTGACTTATTCTGGCCAATTATTTTGGAAATACCCTACGAAAAATCATATTTTGAAATCTAACTAAAGAAACAAAGAAAAATACATTGCCACCAATACAAGGATGATATTAAACAGATATTTTAGACAAACTACCTGTTACTTACAAGTGAACTTTAAGTGCTAGGCCTATACCTTTTTAGGGTTAAGGTTTAGGTTTAAGAAATTTTCCTTATAATAATTTGTTAATAGCCTATGCAATATGTGTTCACTATTTCATAACATGTAAAAATATTGTTTTAAACAAATCTGAAAAAGAATATTTTAATTTCAAACAATAAAATATTTTAATTTATTAAGTAATGCTGAATCGCTGAGTTATAACCACCTTACATATTAGATGTATTGTTTTATGGGACTGAACAGTAAAAATCACCCAGTATTTTTGTGTTAAAGTTATTTCCATTAACTGTGGTATTCTTTGATGCAATATACATTTGGGGAAAATTTCATCTGCTAAAATTTACTTTTACAGCTGTAAAAGTGGCCAACGATAAACAAAGGCTGATCTATAGTTCTGGAAGGACAAACATCGGAAAATCAATCAGTCTCGCGACCAAGCAGCAACACTGATGACCTTCATACATGACTCTCACGCTCTACTGGCTACCGCATGCATGCATCATCGTGATGCAGGGATGCCCTGCAGAGTGTCTGGCCTCCTGACAGTTCATTTCAGAATTAATTTTGTACAGAGGTAACTTCAAACGAGTTCGCACGCAGCACGCTGACGTGAGGGAAGTGAATTTCCACATAAAAAACTATAAAAACTCAAAATCAGTTAAAAACATGCAATTATTCCAATTTTTATTCAAATCTGAAAATATTGATTTTTTGGCTGTTTTGATGATCCTGGTTCTATTTACCTGCAATGCTGGGAATACAATTTTGCGCATTATAAGCTTAGGAGAAGGTCCAGTCAGGCTTTAAAGTAGGCGTGAGGTTGTTGGGGATGATAAAAGTACACCAACAAACGAATAACAGGCCTTTCTAAAGTAAAACCCCCATAAGACAACGTACTGTGTTTGGTCAATACACATTTTCTTTAATAACTCAGTAAATATATATGCTAGAATGACGAGAGAGGGCTTAAAAGTTTCGCCACGCTAATTCCCACCGTTTTCCATTCATTAATTTCACATCCGGGGCTTTTCTGACCCTTTTTGGGCCCAAAAACTCAAATTTCTAAATTTAAAATCCCCAAAAAAGGGGGTTAGAGTTTTCCGATTGTTTTGCCCAACGAACTTGTCCAACCGATTACAAAAAGGAATGTCCCTACCAAATTTGAAGTAAATCGGACAAAAAATGCGACCGCTAGAGTGCATACACACACACATATATATATAAAATTTTGAACGAACCCCCAAAACGTGTTCAGGGGGTCACATTAGGAACTTCTATGGTGGTCCCGGGCTTAAGTTTCACCGTGCGGGTCATGCTAATAGTTCACTTTCCATAGGAAATTCACTAATAAAGGAAAAGTTTAGTCCTTTGCTGTCCTTGTGTTGTTTGTAGCGGTGGAAATTCTCTCCTCGTGTGAAGTCCTGCCGGCATGAATGGGTAATTACAGAGTGGATATACAAACTCATCACTGTTAAATTACCCAGTTTTTAAAGGATTTTTTGCAACTCTGAGTTGGTTTGAGATCTGCAGGTGTTCTTATTGCCTTATTTTGCAGGATATGAATGTTATTCTGATTTTGCTTAGTAGTACCACCCCACACTGTCAAACCGTACCTGAAATGAGACACCTCTAAGGCACAGTAGGCCACTTTGCTGCATCAAGTCCTCCAATCCAGTTCATTCTTCGCTCAAAAAAAATTCCTGATCCTAGCTATATTGACACGGTAATAGTGATGCAGAGATTGAATCCGCCTTTAAAAAACTGATTTTATATGGGCAAACCAATCAGTGCGGAAGTAAAGGCTGGAGCAATTTGCGATCTCTGGGGCAAGACACTCTGTCCGTTCAGGCTCAGTGAGCTGAGGCAAAGTCATTGGTCACACCTTACTTTCGTTTTTGACACTCGACACTGGGTTTCTTGTTGCCCTACTTCCCTGCTGGCCTCTTGCATAAAGAATCTAACAATTTACAGAGAAAAGATGCAGTAGATTTAGATTAAAATTAATGTGTTAAATTAATTGATGAAAGCTTTAAATTAATTTAAATCTATTAACTTAATTGTGTTAGAGATAACAGACCTTGTCCCTTTTAGCGAATTTCCCCTATAGGGAAGAAGCTATTACCGTAGGTCTCATGGTAAGCCCCAGACCATAATAACTTTTTGTTTTGAGGTCCCCAGATGCCAAAAACACTATTCCTTCAAATTTATATATATCTATATATTTATTATTTTAAACATTTTAAACACAGTACCCTGGTTTAAATTATTTTATTTCAAGACCGACATGTTTCGGACCTTAAGGCCATAGTCATGGTCGTAGACAAAATTAACCTCACAATTATTAAAAAGAAATCTAAATGTAAACAATAAATTGCTGATAATATAATAATATGACTTTTCCACAGTTCTTTTAACATGCTTCTCAACTAACTATTGTGGCTTAATAGATCTTAGTTTCAATATTTTTTCATATATTGGGGTTTTGCATATGAATTTGTATGGTGTTAATAATATTTTGTGGATTTTTTTTATCTATATATATGTGTCCGTGAATGCGATAACTTGAGTAAAAAACGTCCGATTTTAAATTCGATGAAATTTTAATTCACGTTCGATGAAATTTGGCTCAAATGTGTAGAATGACATTCGTGACTTTAAGTTTGAAAACCAGAAAAATCGGACCATGGGAAGGGGGGTTTAAGGGGGTTTTAAATTTTCCAAAAATCAGTTTTTTACATTTTTCACCCTACAATTTAAAAAAAAACTTAATTTTGGTTTTGACCATGATATAGAGCTTAAAAAAGCAAATAATATAGTATTTTGAATTATTAACCTAGGTTAAGTGGTTGCGGAGAAAATCAAAAAAACCTACTCATAAAATCTCCCATGTTATCTTATGGGGAAAAAGTTTTTGGCTTTTCCTCAGTTTATTTTAATGTAAACTTCACATTTGCTTTTACCAATCAGTTCGGCTCCACAAAACAATCATTTTGGTGTTTAAATTTTGATTCTACGCCCAACCGTTGCAGAGATATTCAAAGTGCTAAACACAGAACGTTGTCCAATGGTATCCTTATGGAGAATAAATAAAATTTGATATCATGATTATTTATAAATGTATGTTGATGAAACTTGGTATGTGGCTTCACGTAATACTGATATATTGATATTTGCACAAAAAATTGATTTTTTGTTGATTCTTCTCTTAGCAGCAAACCTGCGTACTCAGACCCCATGTTATTCTTATAGAGAATAAGTCGTATGTAATGACTCCCTTAATTATAAACATAAATTAATAAAACTTGGTATGTAGCTTCACTTGGTTGAGTTATATTGATAATTGCATAAAATCCCTTTTTTGTTTGTTCCTTGTTGCAGCAAACCTGCTTACTCAGCCCCCATGTTATTCTTATGGAGAATCACTAAAATGTTACATAGCGCTTATTTATAATTGAATATTGATTAAACTTGGTATTTGGCTTCACCTAGTTAAATTCTATTTATATTTGCATAAAAATCAATTGTTTGTGTTCCTTATTTCAGCAAACCTACATACTCATTACCAATGTTATTCTTATAGAAAATAATTAAAATCGCTTACGCTATATGTGAATATATTTTTATGAAACTTGGTATGCGGCTTTATGTGGTATTAAGACAAATATTATGCATTGGAAATTCGCTGAGTACGCAGGTTTGCTGCAACGGGGGTATTTAAATATACTTCAACACACGTTCTACACCAAACAGACGATACAAACGCTAATTTTAATGTAAAAATATCGTATTAGAATCCAGAAGCTTTTCTTTTGGGTGACAATGCTATTTCACTTGCCTATATTATACACTAAAAAAATCTATTATTTTTTCTAAATTTGTTGGGCAAATGGATTTTTATTTGACACATTTCCTATTATCTTTAAATTTGCCAAACATAATTTAGCTTTTAAAATTTGGATTACAGAATCATTGGGATTGCCAGCAAAATATAAATATTGTCAATCTTCCTGGACTCTAAATCTGCCTTTTTAAAAACATGCAGACAATATCCTGCAACAAAGTGTAAAGTGTTCAGAATTTAACTGAAATATAGCTGGGTTGATGAAAGGATGTTTAGTTAGAAAATTAAATAATAATATGATTTTCTCTCAACATTTACAACAACAAAATAACAACGATTTTGAAAGTTCTAAATCGTTATTTTTTTTTGTAAATGGTGAGAGAAAATATAGAGAGAGAAACCAAGTTCTTGGTTTTTCATATATTGGTAATTTTCTTTATTTCCCTTTCATGCAGTGCTGTTATTACATTTTAAAGAAACACGAGTTTTATTTCAAACAAACATTATTTTAATAATAAATAATATAACAGTCTAGTTTATCTTTAAAAATAATCTATACAAAAATATTTATTGTAACGTAATTTTATCAAATAAATGAGTGAAGCTAGGACCATGTGTTCACAGGCAAGTCATTTTAAATATGATAAAAGGCAAACAAATAACAATTTCACTGTGTCTTAAAGACAAACCCTGTATGATGGTCAGTAACAGCTTCTGTTAAAAATGTAGATATTTAAAAGAGAAATAAGCATGATATGTTGATAACACAGTACTGCAATTAGATACTTCATGTTAATTCTACTAACTTTATACCGCCGACAAACATGGGTAATGTTTTGGAAAACCATGGGTAATGATTGGTTAAAGTGAGCCGTTATGATAAGAGGTCGAGATAAGTGAAATGCAGGAAGCCACGTCAGTCGGTAATGTTGTGGTTAATGCAGCAGTCAGTCTTAATTGGTTGTGGTCTAAACAGGTCAATACTGACCAGCGTCAGTGGAGGGATCACTTCAACATGATAAGAGAACCGATCTTGACTGACAGTTTGCTGCGGTTTGATCAAAACCAGTATCGCTGGCAATTCAGTGGCAGTCATAAACTGTATCGTATTGTTAAACCTCAGATATCTTTATTGCTTACAATTTTAAAGAAAGAGTAGTAGAATTAACATGCTCAGAATGCTATCGGTTAAATTGTGCAGTAAACTGTACAAAAACGTGGGTTTCACGAGTAAAATTTGATTATGTTTAGAAAATAATACTAACAACTAATGTTTTTCACAAGTGGTAATATTTGATTAAACTGCTTCACAAATGCACTATGTGTGTTTTAGCGAATTTCCCCTGTAGGGAAGAAGCTATTACCATAGGTGGCATGATAAGACTTAAGCCCGAGACCATGATAACTTTTCGTTTTGAGGTCCCAGGTGCCAAAAACACTATTCGTTCAAATTTATATACATGTATATATATATATATATATATATATATATATATATATATGTGTGTGTGTGTGTGTGTGTGTGTGTGTCCGTTACCGCGATAACTTTTGAAAGAAACATCCGATTTTGATGAAATTTGGCACAAATGTGGAGAGTAGCACTTATGACTTTTTAAGTTTGAAAACCAGATCGATCGAACTATGGGAAGGGGGTTTTATCGGGGTTTACAGTTTTCCAAAAATCGGTTTTTTGCAAATTTGACCCCAAAATATTAAAAACATTCAATTTTGGTTATAGCCATTTTATAGAGCTTAAAAAAACAAATAATTTAGTATTTTGAATCATTAACCTAGGCTAAGTGGTTGCGGAGAAAATCCAAAAAAACGTGTCCCATGTTAATCTTATGGGAAAGAGGTTTTTAGATTTTTCTCAAATAGTTTTACTAAAAACATCACATTTCTGTTTATTAATGTGTTAAGCTCAACAAAACAAACATTTTGGTGTTTTAATGGTTGTTCTACGTCCAACCGTTGCAGAGATATTCAAAGTGCTAAACACAGTATGTTGCCCAATGTTATCCTTATGGAGAATAAATAAAATTCTATATCTCGATTATTTATGAATGTATATTGTTGAAACTTGGTATGTGGCTTCAACTAGTTGTGGTATATTGATATTAGCACAAAAAACAAGTTTTTTGTTGATAGTCCCCGTAACAGCAAACCTGCATACTCGGCCCCCATGTTATTTATATGGAGAATAAGTAAAGTTGTACATCTCCCTTAATTATGAACCTACATTAAGATAACTTGGTATGTAGCTTCACCTGATTCAGTTGTATTGATAATTGCAAAAAAAAAAAACATTACTTATCTTCCTCGTTGCAGCAAACCTGCGTCCTCATCCCTAATGTTATTCTTATAGAGAATAAATAAAATGCTATATATCACTTATTTATGGATGTATTTTTGTGAAACTTGGTAAATAGCTCTATGCAGTAGTGAGTCACATATATATGCATTGGAAATTCGCTGAGTACGCAGGTTTGCTGCGACGGGGGTATTATACAGATATCAGTAATTTTTATTATCCAAAATATGTATTCAACTTTATTTAAATTAGTATTGAGCCAATAACACAATGTTTAACCTATTCATTCTTAACTCCTTTTACAC
This sequence comes from Allygus modestus, assembly GCA_963675035.1. Lineage (NCBI taxonomy): Eukaryota > Metazoa > Arthropoda > Insecta > Hemiptera > Cicadellidae > Allygus > Allygus modestus. Next base: position 30,973,305 of record OY776116.1, read on the forward strand.
CAATTTTTAAATGTAATTTTTGCATGGATATATTTGAATCTAAATTCTATTTCAAATGACATCCCCAATCCCGTAAAATGAGGACACATTAGGGAAACTCCTACAAATCATCACCGAAACAATAGCTTTTTGAGTGTTGGAAATACAATACCGCAGTTGGAATTTGTATGTTTGGATAATTTTTCTTTAAAATAAATCCCACTCAAAACAAAACAAAAAGACTAAACGAATGATGTTCAAGTTTAGCTAAGTGTAAATATCTTTGAATAGGAAATAAGAAAATGTACAGTTGAAAAGCAAACAATATTGACACATTAACACGTCAAGAAACATTTTTAACTGCAATAAATTTAAAAAAATCAACCAGCAGATTGGAAAAAAAATTAATCATTCCACACAAATATTTAATTAACATCATTAGCTAAGTGGTGTGTATCACGCAGCCCTGTGCTGTGCAAGTACATGATAAGCCAAGTAGGTCAGCTGGCCTGACAGACACCTGACTCACAGCTGATTGCTAAACAGCCGACTTCGGCAACTGGGGCGGCAAATTTCCCATCAGAAACACTGACACCACTTCCTCATCCTGTGCCTGCTCTCTGCTCCAACTCCTGCAGTTCCTTTACGTTAGGGAAACTTCTACAAATAATCACTGAAAGAGCAGCTTTTTGGGTGTCGGTCCGTTGATTACACAACAATTGTATTACTGTTTTTGTGTGGATAGTTTGCTAATCACCCAGAGTTTACAATAGTCAAAAGGTTTTTTAATACGTTTTGTAATATGGATTTCAGGTTTTTCCTATATACTTGGTTAGTTTCTTGAGAAGAATAATACGTGTTGTTAAAATTAACAGGATAACATAAACTATGTCTCCTAACACTAAAAAATATATTTGCACTTATCCTGTAATTACAAGACGGTAAATATACAAAAAGATGGTACAAGGCAATCAATTTCAACCAGTCACACCGGTTATCATCAGGCCTTTGTACCATCTTTTTGTACATATACCGTCTTGTAAGTACATTATAAGTAAAAATATATTTTTTAGTGTTGTGAGATGTAGTTTATTTTATCCTACTATATACTTGGTCAGGATAAACAATTTTCAAGGTAAAAAACCTACAAGGGTCACTCAATTTACAAATGTTAACAATTCATTAAGATGTTCAGTTCATTATTTTTAAGAATTGTTATAACTCTAAACGTTTTTTTAACTACTTAACTGTTTAAGATAAGTAAATAAATAAAAAAATTATTAAAATCACAACTAAAGCATTTAGGAGCACTTGAAGCATTAAAATAAAGTAATCCAAAAGAAACCTTGTTTGTTGTATTAAATTTAACTTGTAAGTCTGTACAAAAAAGTTGTCTAAAATCTTTTCAAATACATTTGCATGTTTTTAATTATGTCTTTATCAGATTGATATCCCCAAAACGCCTTGTCAGAAAACTCCTATTTAAATTTCTACATCCCAAAAAAAACATTGTTTGAGATGGGTGACTAACTTTGACTTCCAACATCTATTTACCTCAAAGTTTTACTTCAACTAAGTTCTTTTCAAGGTTTTATAAAGGACAGTTTAAAGAATACAGCGTTATGTAAGTGTCACATGGTCACATAAATCACAAATCAGTTAAAGAGGAAGTGTGAAATTGCTGGCCTCAGAGTCCGAGATCACGTTTCATTAAATTGCAGCCTTCCAACCGAACACAATGAATTACAATTAAAGCCTAGTTGGCGAAATGTCCATGGTAGAAAACACCAGGGACATGACTACTACATCTTGCATTTAAATAAGCGCATTCTAAAACTAAACTTCTCTTAAATATTTCAAAAATAAATTTGTGAAAATTTAGTATTAAAAGTAAAAACAATGTGTCAGAAAATTGTTTATACGGTATGTTCTACTATTTGAAACAACCACGCATCATATAAATACCAGGAAATTTATTATATGAACAAAAATTGATAAAGGTTTACCTTGTTTATCTGTTTAATGTAATTACTTAATTAACTGTTCACTGTTCCAATAAATTATTAAATTGCAGTTATAACTACCGTACTATTGGTTTGAATTCATAGTGACAATTTTATTTTGTTTCAACTAGTTAGAAGGCCTTCAATATTTTTGTTGGCAACCAAACAATAGAAGGTAGCTACTTTTCTTATTGCAGTCTTCTGTCCTTCAAGGGTTACCCCCCATTGAAAATAAGTAGCCTGCAAGAAATAATTGTAAATAGTTTTTGTCTAATCTTACATACCTATAAGTATTGTGGCTTGTACACAACATTTTTGAATCATCCTATACACAACACTTTTTTATAACTTATATTTAGATAATAAGTCTATTGTAAAAGTATTATTATTCTATCAGAGTTCGTAAACATTAATGTAACTAATGTCAAAAAATAATTGTAGGCTACAGTTTTATTACATATATTATTTAAATTAACTAAAAAGAATCAAAATTGAGGATGTGATATCTGTTTGAAGTATAACATCGGTAGGTTTAACTGGAATTTACTTAAAAGCCAGGAAGCTACAGTTTATTTCAGAACTAAGCCCTGCAATTTAATTTTAAACTGACCTCTTGGGAAACAGCAACACTGTTTGTCCAAGATAAGCACCTAAACACACAACTACTAACTACACATTATTTAGTTATGGCCTAAAAATAAACAGTCGTTTATTTTTACATTTTCAACAGTTGTTTTAAGAAAAAATAATAAATAATAATAATTCTAAAATCAATTATTTGAAGATTTTTCAAATAAATACCTAATACCTATAAACAAATTTGCTGTTTCTATCACACGTGTACTTGAGTTATGAACAATAAAGCCATTATAATGTACCTTCCTACCCCACCAAGAAATACTGAATTACAGAATATAGAAGTTTATGAAATACTCAGTGGACTAGTGACTCTGGTCCTTACTTGCTTCATATAAAAGCATAATATATTTAACTATTTAAACTTTATTCAACATCAAACCCTTTATTCCTATCTGAATTTTCAAACCGAGCCACATTCTTCACTTATCAGGTCATCTTGCCCTCAATTTCCAATTTTACACATGTTATATTCACAACCTGAGTCACTCCTGTCCACCTAAGTGGCCTTGACAGTTATCACTCTCAGAATAGAACTACTGAGAAGGTAACCTGGAAAGTAGCTAAGTCAGCCAGTGTCTGGGTTATACTTGGAATGGCTTTCCCTTGGCCACTACACTGACATTCCTCACATGCGACGGTCCAAGCTACACTGACCATGAATTCCAGACTTTATTTGTGTTGCTGCCCTGATAAATCAGGGTTCACGGTTTATTTACATGTACACGGTTTACTTTTAGCGAATTTCCTCTATAGGGAAGAAGCTATTACCGTAGGTGGCATGGTAAGACTTAAGCCCGAGACCATGATAACTTTTTGTTTTGAGGTCCCCAGATGCCAAAAACACTATTCATTCAAATTTATATATATATATATATATATATGTGTGTGTGTGTGTGTGTGTGTGTGTGTGTGTGTGTGTGTGTGTGTGTGTGTGTGTGTGTGTGTGCCCGTTACCGCGATAACTTTTGAAAGAAACACCCGATTTTGATGAAATTTGGCACAAATGTGGAGAGTAGCATTTATGACTTTAAGTTCGAAAAACAGATCGATCGCACTATGGGAAGGGGGTTTTATGGGGGTTTACAATTTTTCAAAAATCGGTTTTTTGCAAATTTGACCCCAAAATATTAAAAACACTCAATTTTGGTTATAGTCATTTTATAGAGCTTAAAAAAACAAATAATTTAGTATTTTGAATCATTAACCTAGGTTAAGCAGTTGCGGAGAAAATCCAAAAAAACGTGTCCCATGTTAATCTTATGGGAAAAAGGTTTTTAGATTTTTCTCAGATAGTTTTACTAAAAACTTAATTTTTCTGTTTATTAATGTGTTTAGCTCAACAAAACAAACATTTTGGTGTTTTAATCGTTGTTCTACGTCCAACCGTTACAGAGATATTCAAAGTGCTAAACACAGTACGTTGTCCAATGTTATCCTTATGGAGAACAAATAAAATTCTATATCTCGATTATTTATGAATGTATATTGATGAAACTTGGTATGTGGCTTCAACTAGTTGTGGTATATTGATATTAGCACAAAAAACAAGTTTTTTGTTGATAGTCCCAGTAGCAGCAAACCTGCATTCTCGGCCACCATGTTATTCATATGGAGAATAAGTAAAGTTGTATATCTCCCTTAATTATGAACCTACTTAAGAGAACTTGGTATGTAGCTTCACCTGGTTCAGTTTTATTGATAATTGCAAAAAAAACACATTACTTAACTTCCTCGTTGCAGCAAACCTGCGTCCTCAATCCTAATGTTATTCTTATGGAGAATAAATAAAATGCTATATACCACTTATTTATGGATGTATTTTTGTGAAACTTGGTACTGTAAATAGCTTTATAAAATGCTATGTATCTATTTATGGATGTATTTTTGTGAAACTTGGTAAATAGCTTTATGTAGTAGTGAGTCACATATATATGCATTGGAAATTCGCTGAGTACGCAGGTTTGCTGCAACGGGGGTATTTATGTTACAATTCAAATTATAATAATTACTAGCATAATGGTTTACGAAATGCCTAATTAAGTTATTGGATAAATACCCTATAAACAATTACAAATTGCCTCTGGTAATTTATAAACTGATAACACCCTGGGAATTTCCTGAGGGAAAGGGTGTTGGAAAAGAACCTGCAGAGAAGAGATTCCTTCAGATACATGCATAGTTGGTCGTCACCTAACAGACTACAAGCTATACGTTTGTTTCTATATATTTAACTTTAAAATCATGATTTTCCAATCTTCATTAGCCTATTTCCCTAAAAAGTGGTGCATTCCCAAATATAAACAAACTTAAGCAACATTTTAGGTTTGAGAATTAATTTATTTTCTCCATAAAAATATTTTGAACAACTTCCGGTTTGAGGAACTTTCTGTAGGCGTTACAACCCAATGCATTGATTGACTTAACTGGAAGACAGCTCCACAGACCAAACTTTCGGTATACGTAATTTTCAATTTCATTACATTTTCCTCAATATTTAAATTCATATAATTTGGTTACAATGCTGTAAAACTAAAGGAGGATTTGATAAAGACATTTTAAATCTGAAAATAAGCAAGCTATCGAGCGTAAATGATCCTACCTTTGCTAGCCGCGCTCTCTTGATCAGGTCATTCAGTTTCCGCAGGGCTGCGTTACGCGGTAGCGACTGCATGTCCTTAAACAAGTCCTGCTCCTCATCTTCGAACAATCTGGAAACAGGAATAAATTTACGGTTGATATTTATACCCTAAGAAAACCTACATAGTAATATTTATTAGAGAACGCCTATCGGTGACTTAAGGTTTGTGGCATGGGGTTTTGTGATTTTATAAATAATTTGTAATGAGACATTCAATGTGCTGCAATTATATATATATATATATATATATATATATATATATATATATATATATATATATATATATATATATATATATTACTTAACATATTTTCCTTTTAAATTTGTCAAAACGTTATCTTTGTCTTGATTAGTAAGGCTGAGAAGGAAATAGGCTAAAGCCATCTACGAAAAAAGTTTCTTGCTTTAAATCTTGAAGACTATCTTTAATAAAATAAAAGAGTTTGGGGTATCTAAATATGCATTGTTTGGGAATTAACTAAATTTGTTCACCCAAACAAAAAAAATTTTATCATTCATCTAAAACTAAGATAATTTCTTTATAAGACATTTTTTAGGTATTTTTCCAATGGCAATTTTTCAGACAAATGTTTTTAATGTTACCGAATTTGTTTATTTTATTATTTAGTCAATCGATAAGGCAAACTTTAATCCAGCCACTTTGCTTCTAACGCTTCTATGTATTCCTATCAAAAGAGTAATATCTCTTTGCAAATGTATACCTATGTGTCATAAGGGCATAGTGTAACTCGATGTTATCAATTAAAATAAGTTTATGTATTTGACAAAACTATGCACTTCATTAGGATTATACTTCATTAAGATGCACTTAAAACTAAGATTACTTAAATTTAAAAGTTAAATATAGAGGATTATTATAACTTTGAGCCTGGTGTGCCAACAATTGTACAAATTTTGATGATTCCCAAGCACGTTATAAGTTTAACTACACTGTAGCATAGGCCTAGATATTCACACTTCAGAGACATCAAATCGCTAACATGGAGTTGCTCAGTAGAAATTGTGCAACAAATCTATCGAGCAACTGTTGTCATAATAAATCAATTGAACATATTCACATTGATTTAAGACTTTCGTCATGCACCATTTCCTAATTGACTCTATTAGATGCTCATGATAGAGACTAAACATACTAGCCTCATGGAATAAACATTGTATACTGTACAACACAGATAGGCTAGATAACTGCTGAATTTTAACGCTTTACACAAAACATCGGTCAAAGATTGTGGGTTTTTTAGGCATCAGTTAAATGGCAGATACTCTTCATAAATATCCTACCACCACCTTGTGTGGTTTTGCTGAAGCCAAGTTTTCTTTCAAAGCTTGTTTGGTCAGTTAGAATGACCCTGGATAAGGTGGCAAATGACCTTGTGATTTGGTTAAGGTAGGAAGTGTGGTACAATAGTCAATCAAATCGTTGGGATGTTGGCCTAAATAACAATAATGCTTGTTACTGTTAGTGGTAACTATTATTGGTTTTAAGCGTTAAGTCGGCATTTGAAACATTCCAAATTGTATTTTGTTTAATACAGGATATGCAAAATTATATTTAGTCAATGGACGTTTCTACTTTCTGACAATGAAATATGGTTTATTAGAGTGAGAAAACAATCTGTGGTAAATAGCTCTTTATGTCGTTGGGTCTTTTATTTAGGTACGGGACCAAATTTATAATTTTTAGGGAATTTCTTTTATAATAGAGAAAATCATTAGATCTCTAATTTGGTCTTTTAATGACGACTACTGACACAGCATATTACCTGTAAGAACAAAATTCATAAGGTCCCATAAATGTGACATTTAGCCTACAAGAATAAATATTACGATGATCAGTACTCCCCTATATAATAGTAAGTGCCTCACGGGACCTTGGCACTTATAGACAATAGACAATATTCTTTTTATTACATATTGTTAGTGAAGGATATAGTTTTGTCGAGACATATCTTATAATAATTTATAACATCGAGTTACACTCTGCCTATGACACATGGGTATAAACAAGCACAGAGTTATTACTCCTTTGGTAGTAAGAATTGGAAGCAAAAACAGTGGATTAAAGTTTACGTTATCCAATGGTAAAATAAAAAACAAGTATGTCCAGGAAGCATTTAAAGCAAAGTGGGAGGATTAGTTTGCCTTATCGAATGACAAAATAAAAAATAAACAAATTCAGTACACGTTAAAAAGATTGGCTTATATTAGATACAAGCATACTACTGTAAGTCACACTTGTGTCTTGTTCAAACTATTTTATATTCATGGAATGAGCCAAAACCAGTTATTAAACAAAATAACCCCATCACAGCAAACCTGCGTAGGTACTCAGCCAGGCGTGGATCCACGGGGGGAAATGAGGGAAATTTCCCCCACAAGGCAAAAGGTTGGAGTTGCGTGCACCCCCGCACCAGCGCTGCGTCTGCGTCTGCCCAGCAGCGTCAGTCAGACTTAAATGCCTGTAATACTACTTACAAGGTGTCTACAGACCGGAAATTAAAGGGAAATTGTACAACTATGCGGTAATTTTTTGCTGGGAAAATGCGGGGAATATACAGGAATTTCGGCGAAAATTCGGGAATTTAGTTTAAAATGCCTTTTTTTGGCCGTTCTCGTTCATGTTGTCATTTCCAGCCAAAAGTCACGTTTTGGTAGACATTTTCAGCCAGTAAGAAACATTGCCGATCGTCATTTTTGGGCCATTAAATGCAACTAAATTCCTGTTTTTGACCCAACCGACGCGGAAAAATTGGTGTTCATTGGCGATAGATTGGGGTTGAATCGCCGATTGTAGTCGTAAAAATACGTTCTGGTTGTCGTTCAAACCTATAAAACGTGATCCGGCTTTATTTTTCACTGGTAAATGTGATCTGATTGCTAATTTTTTTTACTAATCACGGTTAGATTGTGATTGTGTTTTGGCATGTATTGGGGCTTGGTCGTCAATTTCGGTCATTAAAACACGTTGAGACCGTCGATGTCGGACTCTAAAATGCGAGGAACGGTGGTTTTCGGCGAATAGAATGTGTGAAATTGCCTATTTTATTTTTTTAAATATGTTTTAGTCACTTAATTTTTTTGTAAAACGCAGTCTGGCAGTCTTTTTAGGCCGGCAAAATGCTGCCCTAAATTTTATTGTGGTCAATGTTTTGCCCTACAAATCGCAGTATGGATTTTCAGACAGTAAAATGAGGTTGTATTGCTATTTCCTTAGATAATATGCTACTCTCTTGCCGCTTCAGGCATATAAAACACAGTCCAGTCCATTATACCTAAAAATTCAGTCATTTCAGTGTTTTTGCAAGTCGTGGCAATCTTTATGTTTTTACCCATAAAACTCAGCCAAATCTCTGATTTTGCCAGATTTACGTTACGGACGTCGTTTTTGGTATATAAAAAACGACCCAGATTTATTTACTGCCGAGAAAATGCAGTCCGATTGCCCTTTTTGAGTGATTCCGGATTGACATTTTCTGCATAAAATACCGGTTTGTACTCAATTTTCGGCCGATGACAAACTTTGCGGTAGGGCTTAATAGTTTTTAGCTAGTAATATGCTGTAAAATTGCCGATAAAATTACCGATTTTGGCTGATATCACACACGTCCGGTCGGTAAATTTGCCTAAAAACACAGTTTGTCCGTTTTCAGGCTAGAAATACGGCCCGATTGACGTTTTAGCCAGCAAAATGAGAATATATTTATATTATAGGCCAATAATATGGATCTCGGGTGTCTTTTAAATTCGTTTAAAATCGCCATATCTCGGCCGAACAATTTGTATCGATCTTAGTTTCGGTAAAATCTTCGTTTTCGAAGATAACATACTTTGACCCCTTGCTGCTGGCATGTTGGCCTTTATATTCAATTTTGGGTATAAACTATTGCGTGTTTTTGCCCGACAAATTACGTTCACTTGTCGTTTTCGGTCTAAAAATTACTGCGACCATGAACTGCGGTCAAATTGTAAATTTAATCCAAAAAACAGGTCAAATTGCTGATTTTGGCCAATGAATTCAATACAGTCATCTTTTTTAGGCCGACAACACACATTTTGGTCAATAAAACACGTTCAGCTATTCTTTCCAGCCGATAAAATGATTAATCTTAAATTTTTAACAAATTTCTGGGGGAGGACTCCCAGACCCTCCCTGAGTCCCTGGGTCTCAAGGGATTAACTCCCTTGAGGGAGTATCTCATACCCCCCATACCCCTGACATTCCCCCCCAATGTGACTCCTTGGATCCGCCCCTGTACTCAGTGAATTTCCAATGTATACATGTGTCACACTACTACATAGAGCCACTTACCAAGTTTCACAAAAATACATTCCGGTTCATAAATAACTTTATTTATTCTCCATAAGAATAACATTGGGTCGAGGACGCAAGTTTGCTGTAACGAGGAAGATAAGTAATGGGTTTTTTGTAATCTAATAAAGCAGAGTTCTTATCTGTGTATGGATCGTCGTACGGCTAAACTACAAGGAGTTAAGGCATGACATTTTAAGGGTAGGTTCCTTTAGGTTACAGCTTTTTTACCTGACTCTCAGTTTCCTCTAAATCCTCTAGGGCTAATCCCAAATTCCAATGACAAACAAATGAGACCATACGGTTACAGTTTTCTGCTATTTATTAGTGAATTTCCTTTGGAAAGTGAACTATTAGCATGACCCGCACGGTGAAACTTAAGCCCGGGACCACCATAAAAGTTCCTAACGTGACCCCCTGAACACGTTTTGCGAGGTCGTTCAAAATTATATATATATATGTGTGTTTGCACTCTAGCGGTCCCATTTTTTGTCCGATTTACTTCAAATTTGGTAGGGAAGTTCCTTTCTGTAATCAGTTGGACAAGTTCGTTGGGCAAAACAATCATAAAACTCTAAACCCCTTTTTTTGGGGATTAATCTTTCAAATTTTGAGTTTTTGGGCTCTAAAAAGGTCAGAAAAGCCCCGTATGTAAAATGAATGCATGAAAAAGATGGGAATTGGAGAGGCGAAAGTTTTAAGCCCTCTCTTGTCATTCTAGCATAAATATTTACCAAGTTATTAAAGAAAATGTGTATTGACCCAACACAGTACGTTGTCTTATGGGGATTTTACATTAGAAAAGCCTCTTATTCATTTGTTGGTGTACTTTTATCACCCCCAACAACCTCACGCCTACTTTAACCCTCTAGGTGTCGCATCAAAAAACCTGAATTGTTACGCCATTTTTTAACTTTTGCAGAATTTTATATAAAATGCTATAAAAAAATAAAATTTTGATATATTGGTAAACAAGTATACATTTTCTTAGAGAGCAGAAAATGGGCTATCTTTTAATATAAAATTTATTGGCCTAAATGTATGGTATAACAGTCCGGCTTGGGTTCAAATCTAAACAACCCCAAAAAAAAAACTTATTTTTTATGTTACGAGACCCGTAGAATACAAATAATCAAAACGAGACAGCAATAATCAAAAATCCAAGATATACATTTTGTTCAAAATTTAATAAGGAAAAAGAAAATATACATATATATATATATATGTATATATTATATATGTATATATACACACACATATATATAATACACAACAACGTAACGTCACATTACAGCATTCCTATTGAAAACATAACTAAACAGCTGATTAAAACCGGCTACAAAATTATTAGTTCGCAAAAGGGCGAACATTATTAGTTGCCATGAAGCCCAGATGTTAACGATCACTTTGGTATAATGGATGGTTCGAAACGACCGATTGTCAACGAGATATACACGCTAAACTGGATGTCTGCAAAGTCGACTGAAATCAGTCGATTAACACTCGAGCGTCAAAAAAAGTCGACTGAAATCAGTCGATTGACACTTAGAGGGTTAAAGCCTGACTGGACCTTCTCCTAACCTTATAATGCGCAAAATTGTATTCCCAGCATTGCAGGTAAATAGAACCAGGAGCATCAGAACAGCCAAAAAATCAATGTTTTCAGATTTGAATAAACGTTGGAATAAATGTATGTTTTTAACTGATTTTGAGTTGTTATAGTTTTTTTATGTGGAAATTCACTTCCCTCACGTCAGCGTGCTGCGTGCGAACTCGTTTAATATTAGGGCCTATTCAAATAAACAGCTGACATTAGTAATTTACACCGGGTGAAACCAGTATAATCAGCTATCCTAGTTATCAATATAACTGAACAAGGTGAAGCTACATACCAAGTTCTCTTAATTTAGGTTCATAATTAAGGGAGATATAAACTTTACTTATTCTCCATATGAATAACATGGGGGCCGAGTATGCAGGTTTTCTGCTACAGGGACTATCAACAAAAAACTTGTTTTTTGTGCTAATATCAATGTACCACAACTAGTTGAAGCCACATAACAAGTTTCATCAATATACATCCATAAATAATCGAGATATCAAATTTGATTTATTCTCTATAAGGATAACATTGGACAACGTAAGTTACTGAGTACTGAGTACATTTTTAATATCCCTGCAACAGTTGAACGCAGAACAACAAAATACCAAAATGATTGTTTTGTAGAGCTAAACATATTGATAAAAATAAATGTGAAGATGTTAGTAAAATTATCTGAGAAAAATCTAAAAACCTTTTTCCCATAAGATTAACATGGGACACATTTTTTTACTTTTCTCCACAACCGCTTAACCTACGTTAATAATTCAAAATACTAAACTATTTGTTTTTTTTAAGCTCTAGGGCTATAGGCCCTATAACCAAAATAATAGGGCTAACCAAAACCAAAACCAAAATAATATTGTATAGGGCTAATGACTATAGGGTAACCAAAATTGAGTTTTTTAAATTGTTGGAGTAAAAATTGCAAGAAACTGATTTTTTGAAAATTGTAAACCCCCATGAAAAACCCTTCCCATAGTCCGATCGATCTGGTTTTCGAACTTGGTCATAAATGTTACTCTCCATCTCTACATTTGTGCCAAATTTCATCAAAATCGGGCATTTCTTTCAAAAGTTATCGAGGTAACCAACACATACATATATTTTTTATAAAAAATATGTAGGCTTGAAAATTTCTTAAGAGTTGAAACTAGTCGTCAAAATAAATTAAATGAAACTAAAAAAGGGTACTTTGTTTCAATCATTTTTACAATGTTAATACAAGTTTTATATATATATATATATATATATATATATATATATATATATATACATATAAATTTGAAAGAATGGTGTTTTTGCCATCTTGGGAACCCAAAACAAAGTTATCATGGTCTAGTGCTTAAGACTTATAAGCCATGTCACCATGACTTATAAGCCATGTTACGTGACTTATAAGACGTAAGGCCATGCCACCTACGGTAATAGCTTTTTCCCTATAGGGGAAATTCGCTAAAACTTTAACTTGGCATTTAAAAAAATAAACACTTAGACTATATTCTAAATAATTAACCTTTCGGAATTCGTTTTTAATTAAATCTAAATATTAAAGAAACATTTGAGCTAAAAATGTTTGACATTTTACTCTTTAAAGATTATTTCAACAACCAACAGTAAACGGGGCAGCTACACAAGTCTTCATTGATACTACCATCATGGCTGTTGTAGAGCCATTGAACTGTTAGTAACAGTAACCAGGAAGCTGCGTAACAGACATGCATTACTCTTGGCCTTGAACTCTGCCCACATATTTCCCTGCGGGTGGGAGTTTAAAGGGACGCTACACTGCTTGTAATGATTGAATTAGGACCTCAGAATTGTTGGAGGGACAGAGTGGCCGAGAAGTGGCTCCTTTCTGTAAAGTGGAAAGTAAAATGGGGTGATCAAACCATGTGGAATGTTGGATTTTGACAGAGTAACTTAAAAGCAATTTGGGAATTTGATGTTCTCAACTTATTGGAAAATAGTTGATTAAAAAAAGTAGGCTACTTTATCATCAAAGGGAGCTTTAAGAAAACTTGTTCAAATTCTGAAAACTAAATCATAATTTAGCCTCTTTTTTCTCAAGAAAACTAAATTTTATTCCAAAATATTTATGTTAGAAACTGCCTGTTTATTCATCCTAGTACGGTAGCCTAATAAATATATCAAATTCTTTTTAGGAAATATTTTTACTAAATAATTTTTAAAAACATATAGGACCTAGGCTAAATTGTTAATTTTGAGTCAATTACAATTTTGGAATTTGTACACAGATTTTCAACCCCCCCCCCCTACAAAAAAATCCTATACCGTATGTTAGGAGGGGTTGACAATTATCGACCGTTTAAAGGTAAAAATAAATTGTTGCACCACTTACCCTACAAAGGAAACTAGGAACAAATTACAACCATGTATTTGGAAGATCATGAATTAAAGCAGGTAGAATATACATTTCTTGGCCTTATAATTGACCAAAATTTAAGTTGAGATAAGCTCAATGATCATGGTCTTAGTAAAATGTCAGTGCGAGTATAAGCTATGGGACGAATGTATACAATTTTCTAGCTTAAAAACATTGGTAAAAATATATTATTATTCATTGGTTCGTTCCCATGTAGCTGACTGAATGAATTAGTGTAGTGTATATAGAGCAGCTACAAAGAATTTTATTTTAACAATCCTGCAACAAAAAGGGCAGTCAAGGTAGTATTCAATTTTAATACACAGCAATTTTTTTAAATTTCATAGAACAACAATTTTAATACCAAAATTATTGTTTTTTTAGAGCTGGACTTATTAGGAAAAACAAATGTGAAATTTTCTATTAAATTAACCGAGGGCAATATAAAAACTCTTTTTCCAATAAGATTAACATGAGAAATTTTATGAGAATACATTTTTTGGAATTTCTCCGCAACGACTTGGACCTAGGTTAGTGATTCAGAACAGCCTACTAAATTATTTGTTTGTTAGGCTCTATGAAGTGGTCAAAACCAAAATTGAGTGTTTTTAAAATTGTTGGGTGAAAAATGCAAAAAACTGATTTTTGGAAAATTTAAAACCACTCAAAAGCCCCCTTCTAATGGTCCTATCTCTTGAATGTCACTTTACATAATTGAGCCAAATTTCATCGAAATCAGGATTTTTTACTAAAGTTATCGTGTTCACGGACACACACATACACACACACACACATACACACACACACACATATATCACCGGGTGTCCCATAAAGACCCCCCCTCAATTTCTGAACGACTGTACATTTTCAAACAATCTTTGGTAAATATTACCAGCAGCATAAGTCAAAGTATTTTTTAAGTGGTTAAGGGTTTTAACCCTCACCCCTAAATAGGGGTTGCTGGGGGAAGCTTTAGCGAATTTCCTCTATAGGAAAGAAGCTATTACCGTTGGTTGCATCGTGGAAGGGTAAAAATGGAGTATAGGGTACTGTTGGCAAACATATATTTTGTTATTGTAACTGATGTACTTATATACCTATTTAGATTCCAGATACTGTATAAAGCAATTTTTGGTCAGAAACTCATATGTAACTGTGCAGGGTGTTTATAAAAAAACTTTACAACTTCAAACAAACATAAAACCTTAATTTTTTCACATAAAGTTATAAAATTACAACCAAAATATAAGAAATTTTCTCAAGTTTTGTGACATATTAAGTAGTTTACCTAATTTCAATATGTTTCCCATTATTTGCACGCAAAATAATCAAGTCTACATTTCATTTCGGCCCAATCACAACGGTAACTATGATCATCGATTTCAGCAAACGCTCCCCTGATTCGTTCTCTCAGTTCTTCTTTGATGTTTACCTTATTGGCATACACTTTATTGCAATTATTCTAATTGGGGTTCCCCAAAAAAATTATTTCTTGATCAAAGTCTCCATTGAACAGCCACATCAGAATTTCTTTCAATGTGCTTTAACACGTTCGCTACCGACATGTTAAAAAATGACATAAATATAGACCGACCGTCCCACCTATGCGCCACAACAACTTTACCACAGACCGCCGTCCCAAATTTGCGCCGCTCGGGCCATTCCAATAGACCGACGTCCCACATGTGCGCCAGTGTCCCCGGCTTAATTAAATACATCTCAGATCGTATCGGTCCATTTTTATGCCTTGATATTTTATATCGGTCTTTGGAGATATATGGCGCATACTTGGTACGCTTGGTCTCTGGATTTGACGGTTGGTATACTCAGTACAACACCATATAGTTGGTACACCTGTTTCCGTTTTCATTGTATTTCCCCCAATGCGTTTATTGGAATCATAGCTGTACCACGTGTTTCTCAGTGAAGTTGAGGTTATACTGTGTGTATGTTTGTTCTCAGCAGCTGTGTTTTAGTTGGTTTGTGAGATGGATCGTGGCAGGAAGAGACAAACTATAAAAACAGACAGTGAAATAGATTGTGCGTTAGGCATTAGCGACAGTGAATCGGATTATTCGTCTTTATTTAGCTCAAACGGCGAAAGTGAATATGTACCCTCAGCAGATGATGATGACTCATCGGAAAATGAACTCAGTACAAGTGATGAAGATGTGGCCCTGAATAGAAACCTCAACAACAGTGTAGATAAATTAGAGGAAGGTAATATCTACTCAGAGAGAAATGATGGAATGGAAGTTGTGGAGGGAATGGATGTTTTGGAGGGAATGGATGTTGTGGAGCGGGTGGATGTTGACGAGCAGCTGGAAAGTGCTTTTTATGAGGTTGAACTTGATGGTAACTTTAATGTTGGTGGTATACTTGATTTTGATTTAGATCCTAACCCAAACAACCCTGTTATCCATGGGCCTGCCAATGATTTTTTGGAGGAGCCTGACAACATCGACGTCGAACCTAACGAAAACGAAGGTTCTGAGGTCGACCCAAACGTCATGTTTGTTGTTCAAGCAATACATGAACAATACGATAAAGTCGAAGCTTGTTGGGAAAATAGTGATAATGTTTCCCCAATTCATAACTTTACGGGTGCACAACGTGTAAACCTTGATACAACAGATCCGGTTGAAATATTCAACAATATTTACGATGATGACCTTATAAACATGATAGTTCTATGGGTGAATAAAAGAGCAACGCTCCTTCGAAGTAAACCCATGGGGAAACATACATCAATGAATTGGTGGGTTGATGTAACGCCAGATGAACTAAAAAAATTCCTTGGTCTCTGCATGTTGATGGGCAACCTACACTTTCCATCAATAAAAAACTACTGGTCCAAAGACCCTTTGTATGAACACCCCATATTTGGCAGGACGATGTCCCGGAATAGGTTTGAGGCTATTTTGAGATGTTTATGCTTCTACGATCCTGCTACAGATAGAACTAATGACAAAATGCATAAGATTTCCCAAGTACTAAATCACCTTCTAAATAATTTCAGAAAGGTTTTCAGCCCAGGAAAGAATTTATCATTGGATGAGGTTATGGTTTTGTTCAGGGGGAGATTGTCATTCAGACAATATATTAAAAACAAAAGGCATAAGTACGGAATCAAGCTTTATGAGCTATGCACGTCAGATGGTTACATCTTAAATATCCTTATCTACCAAGGGAAAGGCACCCTAGTCGACCAAGAGAAGGGCCACAAATTTGAAGTGGTGATGAAGATCATGGAAGGTTATTTAGGCAAGGGACACACTGTCTTTTTAGATAACTTTTACAACAGTGTTCACCTCTCTGAAACGCTAATGGAAAATAAGACAAATATGAGTGGCACCTTACAAGCAAATAGGGCTGGGAATCACCAAGCTGTTGTCCAAGCAAAGCTAAATACCCCCGTAGCAGCAAACCTGCGTACTTAGCGAATTTCCAATGCATATATATTTATCTTAATGCCACATAAAGCTACATACCAAGTTTCATCAATATACATTCATAAATAAACAATTTATGACATTTTAATTATTCTCCATATGAATAACATGGCGGCTGAGTATGCAGGTTTGCTGAAGCAAGGAACACAAAAAAATGGGGTTTTATGCTAATATCAATATAACTCAACTAGGTGACGTCACTTACCAAATTTCATTAATTTATTTTCATAATTCAGGGAGATAACACGTTACTTATTCTCCATAAGAATAACATGGGGCTGAGTACGCAGGTTTGCTGCTACGGGAGCCTTTGTCAAAAAATTGTTTTTTTGAGGAAATATCAATGGTCTACAACCAGATAAAGCCGTATACCAAGTTTCGTCAGTATATGTTCATAAGTAAGCGAGATATAAAATTTTTCTTTTCCTCCATAAGAATAACATTAGACAACGTACTGTGTTTAGCACTTTCAATATCTCGGTAACCAATTGACGTAGAGAAATGATCAAAATACCAAATTGTGTGTTTTTTTAAGCTGAATCCAATGGGGAAAAATAAAATTTGACTATTTCCAAAATTATATGTAAAAAATTCAAAAAACCCATTTTTGGGGTACAAAACCCCCCAAAATACCCCTTCGGATAGAGCGATCTGGCTGGTTTTCGAACTTAAAGTCATAAATGTTGCTTTACACGTTTATACCAAATTTCATCAAAATCGGATAATTTTTACGAGAGTTATCGTGCTCACGGACACATATATATATATATATACAGTTTCGAACGAATGGTGTTTTTGGGGTCTGGGGACCTCAAAACGAAAAGTTATCATGGTCCCGGGCCTAGGTCTTACCATGCCGACTACGGTAATAGCTTCTTCCCTATAGGGGAAATTCGCTAATTCCCTATAGGGGAAATTCGCTAAAAAGGGGGGATCGATTAGTCGTCAAAGGGGCCATGTAACTGTCATGAAATGGAAGGACAAGCGTAATGTACTCACCATTTCAACCACGAACGGACCACAAATGGAGGAAGAAACCAACAAAAGAGGCAAAAAGGTAGTGAAGCCATGCATGGTTACTGCCTATAACAAAGGGATGAGTGGCATAGATAGGAGTGACCAAATGATCTCCTACTACTCGACACCCAGGAAGTCACTCAGATGGTATATTAAGATATTCTTTCATTTGATGGATGCCTCTTTATGGAATGCCATGTATATTCATTCTCAGCTGACGACCAGGACAACTTATCTGAACTTCCGAGAAATCATAATCAAGGACTTTATTCAGCTAGAACCTGTACAACGACGACGGTTATCAAATTCTAGCAGCTCTTCGGACCACGTCCCAGTGAAGCTAGAGAAGAAGATAAGGTGTCACGTCTGCAGAACAACGAAAAATCTGAGGCGGCAGTCGTTCTTCACCTGTGCTTCCCCATCATGCAAAAACGAGAGGAACAAACAAATTGGACTGTGTATGCCAACATGCTTCAATGAGTGGCATGCAAAGATTGCCTGAACATCCAACTGAAAAAATAAATGGACCAACTGTTTTGCAATTGATATTTTTCCAAAGGCATCTACTAATTGTATTGACTTTTCTCTTGTATTTTATTTCTCTTTTGTTGTATTGATTTTTAGTAAAGAAATAATGTAATTCACTAAATAATGTATTTCTTTTATTTCATTCATTGTCGAAATTATTATGAAAATTATTACGGCGCAAATATGGGACAATCGGTCCATAGTAAAAATGCATTATACATTTTTGCTATAGACCGACGGCTCACATATGCGCCGTTTTAAAAATTCGTCAAAACTATAAAAACAAAAGCAATTTAGTATACGTAACAGTGTTGCAAGCAAGAATATTGCATATCAATTGATTAGAACAGGTTTTTATTTCCGGTCTGAGCTGATGACCAATTCACTACTTCCAGTCTATCAGTGACATTCAATATTAGGGTCGGTCTATTTTGATTGCCCTACCGGCGCATATATGCGCCGATCGGTAGCGAACGTGTTAAGGCCATATATAACCTTACTAGGTGGGGGACCTAGTAAAATTCTGATTTTTCTGTGGGTTAAGCACAGGTATGATATAAAACTACTGCAGAAATTTCAACTATGATATTTGAGTATTTGACTACATATTACATTTTAATAGTGTGCAGCCTATCATCAGAAAAGTTGCTTATTTGCTCATAATTCAATAATAAATTACTAAATTTTGGATACCAAGAGTAGTAACTTATATTAATACATTTGATCCTTTTGATTTGTTACCAAATTCCTCGGTTTAACTTGTAACTTTGAGTACAGTAGATATAGCTAAAAAAAGGTAACGGTGGTAACCCTACAAATTTTTTGATCTAGGCCTATTGAAGACAAACAATATTTTCTATTCATATTCAAAATAAAATAAACAGTTAAAAATTAAGAAATGATTATAATAAAACTTACAGAGAGGAAAAGTCCAAATTTGCAAAGATTATATAAATTTAGTTGTTTTTAATCGTATCATCAGTTACTGGCACCGTTTTTTGAGTCCCGTTCATTTCCTTTATTATACTTGACTTGTTCACATGAAATGTCTCCTTGGTGGTAATTTTATGTAGCAATCATGGGTGAATTTTGAAATCTTTTACAATTTTAATAGGTACAGTCTAAATCTAAATAACAAACATAAAAAAAATTGGGAAACCACAATATATCTGTATTTACTTTAAACACAAAATTTAAAAAAAGAAATGAGAGTATGTATAGTCTCAGTTATGTAGATTTATCAGTTCACTAATTTCATCACAAAATCTTTAAGAAATGTTGTATGATTGACCAGTGGCAGTTGTAAGTTCAACTGCCGATATCTTTCCTAACACATTTTTATTTTGGACCTTAACGCTACATGATTTTTGAAATAGGTCTGATGCAGGGATTCAGCTGGGAAAAAAATTCATTGAGCAAAAATGCTACAAGCTCTTAAATACTTGTAGCAAAAATATTTTCCTTTTCGCATTTTTATCGCATGTCATTATACTATTTTTTGGTCTTAAGTTTTTTTTTTTTTGCTTGTATTTGTTTTTAAGGGTTAACTTTTAAATAATATATAATTCAGCAGTGTCTACTTTTCTTGGTAACTTATCCATTTTAACCATTAAAGTCTATAATGGAAATATACTAAACATTCTAGTAGAATAGGCCTAATATGGCACCAGAACAACTAAAACTCACACAACCCAAACATTACACGCTCTGAAACATAACCTCAAAGCATATCGCGATCGCATTTGCGCATCACCGATTTCGAGTTGTCTGTTTTCGCTAACCTCTACACTTTCGCCCGATCGTTGCGACTTCGAGCGACTCGTGCTCATGTAACCGTTCACATTCAGCAGCGAGTCAAGACTTAAGTACTCGTCTCCTTTGACTCGGTCACAAAAACCACCAAGAATCGGTGCGATGGTGAGGCGAGCGCCGTCATCCCTTCGGTGGCGAACTAGCCCTTGACATTCTCGTATTCGCCGATTCGCTCGGCTACTAAGGACTGACTCACGAGGGGGGTCTGTTACTACAAGGCAGAGGCTACGTACACGTCCGACGTGAGCCGCTACTGTTCACGTCTGTTCCAAATTATGCACCGTACGTTAATTTTCCTGTGATTTTTCAAACAAATTGAGAGCCAGAAAACCTCCTAACCTAATCTAACGTAACGTAACCTAACCTAATGTAATGTAACGTAACCTAACCTAACCTAACCTAAGCGGTAGCGAAGTGAATTTGCCCTTACATTGGACGTGTACGTAGTCACTTCGTTACTACAACTGTCATATCAGTAACTCGCCCGTTCCGTTTACACGGTACGCAGTTGAAATCGACAGCAACTGTTTACGTAATGTAGGCTCGTCCCCTCTACCAATCGCTCAGAGACGATCGGTAAGTGACGTAGTGCAACCAACGCAACGTTAAGCCTCTACAACATCTCAACTAATCTTCTAATCTTTTTTGGTTGTGGATCGTGATCACGGACTTTTAATACCTACAATTTGTATTGTTAAAACCAGATTTTCTGCAATAAAATTATAAAATACCTTTCTTTGTAGCAAAAAAGCGACAGCCTGCCCAAATATTGTCGCATTTTCGTGGTGCATGTCGCATTTTGCGACAAACGCGACCGCAGCTTAAACCCTGGTCTGATGTAAGTTTTACTATAGGCCTAATCATTTCATAATATCTAAATATTTATTTATTCAGATTATTTATACAAAACATTGTTTTTCTTCCATTGGTCTAAATAAATAAATTTTTAGCGATACCGCCATTACCTTTTTTAGCCCTATCTACTGTACTCAAACTTCCAAGTTAAACAGAGGAATTTGGTAACAAATTAAAAGAATCTAAGTTATTATAATATACACTTAACTTTCTCTTAGCTCTCTTTTTCTTGGTACCCAAATAGAGTAATTTAGTATTGAATTATGAGCATAATAAACAGCTATTCTGTTGATAGGTCGCACACTTTTTAGCAATTTTTAAAATGTAATATATAGTCAAATACTCAAATATCAAAGTTGAAATGCTTGCTGTAGTTTTATATCATACCTGTGCTTAACCCACAGAAAAATCAGAATTTTACAGGTCCCCAACCAGAGAATATGGCCTTAACACGTTCGCTAGCACAATGTTAAAAAAAAATCGTAACCACAGTCTGCCGCCACAATTTTGCGGCGGGCGTGGCCTACTCATAACCCAACGCCGCAGATCTGCGGCGGCTGGGTTCATTAAAATAGACTGCCGCCGCAGAACTGCGGCGTTGGTTTCTTGATACTAAATGAGAAATTTCTTCACAACGGTCTATTTTAAAAGTTAGATGGTTTAGGCATGGTCTACAGGATAATCTGCCTTATATATGCGGCACTTGGTCTGTAGCTAGTACTAGGACCAGTCTACAGGGAAGTTTATGATTTCTTTCGTGGGCTGTCAGTGACCCAGCCGCCGCACATATGCGGCGGCTGGTAGCGAACGTGTTAAAGTTAAAGAAAATTGCAAATTTTCAAGTTTTAGAAGTTTTATATCAAATAAGGAAACAAATATCAAGGTTATAGATAATTTTTAAGTAAACTACTAAGCGATGTGCATCAGTAACAAAATTACCAACCTTTTTAATTTATCCCTTTTATAAAAAAATACACTCAAACTTGGTCACTCGTAAAATAAAAATATGAAGCTTCAAGTTAAATTTTATAGTATTTAACTACATTTGAGTCGAATTATGAATAGGACAAAAAAGATAGAAAACGAGTTTGCACACAGCATGCTGACAGAAGGGAAGTGAATTTCCACTTAACAACTTTTAAAAACCAAAATCAGTGTAAAAACATATATTTATTCCAATTTGTATTGAAATCTGAAAACAGTGATTTTTTGGCTGTTCTGATGCTCCTGGTTTCATTTACCTGCAAAGCTGGGAATTCAATTTTGCGCATTATAATGTTAGTAGAAGGCCAGTCAGGCTTGAAAGGAGGAGTAAGGTTGCTGGGGATGATAAAAGTACACCGACAAATGAATAACATGCATTTATAATATAAAACCCTCATAAGACAACGTACTGTGTTTAGTCGAAACACATTTTCTTTAATAACTCGGTAAATATTTATGCTAGAATGACGAGAGATGGCTTAAAACTTTCACCTTACTACTTCCCATCTTTTTACATGCAATAATTTTACATTCGGGGCTTTTCTGACCCTTTTTGGGCCCAAAAACTCGAAATTTAAAAGATTAATCCCCAAAAAAGGGGTTTAGAGTTTTCCGATTGTTTTGCCCGACAACCTTGTCCAACTGATTACAAAAAGGAACGTCCCTACCAAATTTGAAGTAAATCGGGCAAAAAATGTGACCGCTAGAGTGCAAACACATATATACCGGTATATATGTGTATGTACAATTTTGAACGACCCCCCAAAACGTGTTCAGGGGGTCACGTTAGGAACTTCTATGGTGGTCCCGGGCTTAAGTTTTACCGTGCAAGTCATGCTAATAGTTCACTTTCCAAAGGAAATTCACTAACAACGGTTTTAATTTCAAATTTCTATGATAAACCAAGTCAAGAGAAATATGGTTTTGCGTAAACATCGACAAACATCAAAATAAGCGTGTGGAGACTGACAAAGATGGCTGCCATTTGTAAACGGTCATGTTTAAAAATAAAATAAGCTTGGTTTTGTACTACTCGCACCCAAGGTAAATAACAGTAAAAATGTCAATTTTTTTCTAAAATGGTCAAGCAACCAAGGTTGGACCACTTGGTATGGATTGACCCTTAAGTTAGTTTTATCATCCCTAATAAACCCCCATACCAACTTTTCATCTTGACGAACCTCCTCCTAACCTTATAAAATAGGCCTACAACACTTCCATCCCATAGTGCCAACAAATAAAATGTATCCATTTGCAAAAATTGGCAGCAGTGTTTATTTAAGCCCTTTATTTATTTTTTTAAAAGGTTATATGCGGAAATTCAATTCCCTCCATATCAGCGTGCTGCGTGCAAACTCGTTTTTATTTAAGTTAATTCAATAGCCTATGTAATAGTTTCTTATAATTTTATCGAATGCCAAAGACCGACATATTGCATCTGAATATTCGATGAACGCATATCGCACTACACCCTAACATAGGCCAGAATTAATGAAGATGGAAATACCGGTATAGGTTATATAATTAAACCTTTAGGCTACTTATCTTTTTTAATTGGTAAGAAGTTTAGTTACAGGCTAAACATCTTTAAGTTATAGGTCTACATTAAGATATAGATTTAATACATATTTCTTACCTTCTGTTACCATCGTATCTTAAAGGCTGATCCCAAAACGATCCAATGTATACCCGGGCCACTTCTGGAGTTTGCAGAACTTTTCCTAGAGACCACATTAAGGCACCGTAAACTCTCATAAGTTGCTGGTGATCTATCATATCTGCTTTGTTTAAGACAATTCTTATTTTGTCATCATGACCTCTTAATGCCTCTATCGATCTTCTGAACTCATCAGATATATCCAATTTGTGTGCATCAAACAGCAATATGATTCTATCAACCCTTTCTGCAAACCATTCAAGTACACCAGTAAAGTCATAACCACGATCGACTCTCTGTTTCTCACCGGAAAGAATACCTGGGGTATCAACTATTGAAATTCCTTTAAGTACTGGGGAACTCACAAGTGAACACTGAAAACGGTTTAGAAAAGCATTCCCAAATTTCGCTAGGGGTTTGAATTGTTTCTTGGGGTCTACCACTAAGGCATTTCCTGGAATAACGCCCTCTTTGTCATCATACATTACAGCTATGAACCTGTCAGTTGTTGGTTCTGGACCAATTCTTATCCCAGGAAAGTCACGCTCAAGCAAATATTTAATAAAGGTGGTTTTACCAGTAGAATACTGTCCAACAAGCAATATCATGGGCTTTGCATCAAAATCTGGATCGTCTAATTTAGGGGAATGAAAATCATGAAACTGATATGCTTCTTCTAAGGGTAATAGCTTAGTCCTATAAATCTTTTTCAGTCCTTCTGTTACATTATCAAAAAGTTCTGGACGATTTTTATCGTCCTTATTGAGCCAACTAAACATTTTGAACTGTTTTAAAACGGACGCCTAATTATTATTAAATTTTCCACTGGAACACTGATACAAATTAATTTATAAGACTATAGCTCACGTTTCACTTCATTCACAAAACTACACTACACCATTTAATGACCACAACACAACTTCCACGAACTCGACGAAGTCGCGTCAGCGTCAGCGTCACACAGAGATCTGGCATCATCATTCTCCGTACGCAACAGCTGTTTAATTTTCTAACTTCAATGAAAACTAAAGTAGGCCAGCAGAGTAGGAGTGACGTATGCATCAAGCAGGGACGCAAAAATTCCCAACGAAAACTGAAACATTGAAATGAATGTATAAAATGAATGGGCATTAATATATGTACTGATATTGCACATGTGAAATAAATGCTCAATCAATTATAATTTAGTTTTATGTTTACTTTCCTTACAGATTTTAATAGTTATTGTCATACAGGCTCGACATGTGGTGCGGGTCCCATTACCGCTCACCGCGCAGGTCAACAACAATTTCATAGAAGGTTCAGGGCCGGATTTAAGCTTAGACCATAGACTAGGGGCCCGAACCACATACAAAAGGCACAAAGCCACTCATACAAGTAAAAAAAGTCATGGATGCCAAACCACTGGTTGATGAGCCTAGGGGGCCACAGCTCCTAAATCCGGCCCTGAGTAGGTTTGTATGAAGCGGGCCCCTAGGTGCGCGAATGTTGCCTAGGGGTCGTACATATATTACGTCACGCTCCAATGCGGAGATGGATCTGGCGATGAGAGAAAGGGTGGAGGGGGAATTGCCACTATACAGTAGAGTTAGTCTATGCTATAAGAGGAGACAGCGGGCGGACTGGGGAATAAGAGGATCGTCGACAGGGATGGCAGCGGGGGCAGGGGTAAACACGAATGCACCCCCCTCCCCCTCCAGGTTAGTCTAGCGCCCAGCGTTGCCAATTGGGTGGTAATTACCCCATTTGGTGGTAATTCTAGGCCCTGGTGGTATTGTTGGTGGTAATCACTGATTGGTGGTAATTTGGTGGTAATCTATTAACTTGATTCAAATAACAGTATTTTTACTGTTTTCTTCTATAAATAAGTATATTTTCTTAAATCAATGTTTAACTAGCATTTAATTTCAATAAAAGTTATTATATAAGCTTGAAATCCTTTATTTTCTGTAACTCTAACATAAAACAATATACCTGAGGTTTGCTTTCCTAATCCAAATATATTCTTTTACTTTCTGCTTTAGTTTACAGAATGACGACATGCATATTTTGCAGATACTTTTTTCAAATTAATAATAGGCCTACTTTATACCTTTGTTACTTATTACCTCCTCCTTCGCTTGAAACCAGAGGATTTCTGGATTAGCTGCGTCACTTTTCTAAAATACTTGAAAAAACGAATATTTACAACAATTATATTAAACATAGAACTTCCGAGGATGGAAATAACTTCCGTGGATATTCATATATTATTATTAACTGTTGTACATTTTATAATAACTTCACTAACATCAATAATGTAATAATTGTGTGTCAATAACAACAGTATAACATATATTTATAACCCGATTTGAAAATTACCGCGCTCTTTTCTAGTACTTTTGAAGAAGGGTGGTAAAAGGTGGTAATTTTTGCAGGAGCTGGTGGTAATTTCCATAAATTGGATTGGCAACACTGCTAGCGCCGCCACTAGTACTTAAAGTGGCTGGTAACCGTATCAACCGTTATAAACAGGGTTGCCAAAGCGTGGGTAATTACCCACTTTGTGGGTAATTCTAAGGGCCGTGGGTAAAGTAATGGGTAATCGCTGAAAGTGGGTAATTGTGGGTAATAACTCTAACGACGTGATCAAGTTTTGTTTTGAAAACTTAAATTTTATTTAGCCTTTTTGGGTCATGGCAACGATCTGAAAATTTATTTTTACTTTGGTGATATACCTCTACTATAATAATACTACTAGTTAATATTGTTGGTCGTTTGGTTGTATTTTTTTTAGTTCATTAGTTGTATATAGGCCTATTTTTGAAATTGTGTAAGCTTCTGCTTAGCTTAGGTACTCATAGCTTTGATTCAATATTCTTATGGTGTAATGTTGTTATAATTTAATATATCTCTAAAACTAAGATTCGGTTGAATTTGCCCATTGCTAATAATTTCCTCCCTAGGTCTTCCAATAATTAATTGCTTTTTAATTGATACTTAGCATTTAAAACTAATGAATAATAAACATTAGTTTTAGTTTGTTTGGTCTAAATTGATTTATTAATAGTATTATTATTTTAATATTTGCGCAAATATCGATTTAAACGTGCAAAATGTTGCGGATTTGTAGGTTAAACCAAGTGGTGGGTAATATTTTCAGGGACGGTGGGTAATGGTGGGTAATTTTTTCAGGGACAGTGGGTAAAAGACCCAAACTGGATTGGCAACACTGGTTATAAACAAAACTGCCGTTAACGTTGCATTTAGGATGTTTAAATACACCAGTCACAGGAAACCTGCATACTCAGCGAATGTCCAATGGAGATATAAACGTCTTAATACTACATAAAACCACTTACCAAGTTTCATAAAAATATATTCACAAATAAGCGGTATATACAATTTTAATTATTCTTCATAAGAATAACATTGGGGCTGAGTTCGCAGGTTTGCTACAACAAGGAACACAACATGTTTTTTATGCTATTATCAATATAACTCAGTTAGGTGAAGTCGTATACCAGTTTTTATTCATTTATGTTCATAATTAAGGGAGACATAGCATTTAATTATTCTCAATAAGAATAACATGGGGCTGAGTACGCAGGTTTGCTGCTACAGGAGCCTTTGGCAAAAACTTTTTTTGAGCAAATATCAATAAACCACAACCAGATGAAGCCTTATACCAAGGTTTATCAATATACGTTCATAAATAAGCGAGATAAAAAAGTTGTCTTTTCCTCCTTAAGAATAACATTAGACAACGCACTTTGTTTAGCACCTTCATTATCTCGGTAACCAATTGACGTAGAGCAATGACCAAAATACGAAATTGTGTGTTTTTTAAGCTGAATCCAATGGTAAAAACTAACATTTGACTATTTCAAAAATTATATGTAAAAAAATTCAAAACCCCATTTTTGGGGTACAAAACCCCCCTAAAATACCTCTTCGGATGGAGCGATCTAGCTGGTTTTCGAACTTAGTCATAAATGTTGCTTTACATGTTTGTGCCAAATTTAATCAAACTCGAATAATTTTTACGAGAGTGAGAGTTATCGTGCTCACGGACACACATATACAGGGTGAGTTTCTACTAAGTGCGTTAATTTTTACCAATTATTCTACTCACTAAAAGGGACAAAAAATGACAAACAAAAATTTTTCTAACCCCAAACCCCACCCGTTAAACTGTAATGGCCGATTTTGTGTATTTTTAAAATTACCTGTAGTAGCTTCACTAAACCAAGCATAGAAATAAAATCAATCACCGTACAGCATTCTGACTTACACCATCGAAAAGAACGTTAAATTTCCTACAAAACTATTGCAACACCTTTAACATACAATCCTATGGCTACCGTTTTAAAACTCACATAACATAAACAAAGTAGTTTGTAAATAAATTCTTTAAAAATTCAAAGTGGTGTTTCAATTATCAACACTAATGTGATGTTGTGTCAAATTACGTAAGAAACTTTCAAATTTAATTACCTTTAAAATGATGTATCCAATAAGGTAATTACTGTATTAAAATGTTGAAAAATTAGGTCCAAACTGCGTCAAGGTCAGAGTTTTGGGAATCAAAACACTGAATCAAATTTAATACCTGTCATTATTTTATAATTCTATGACAAAACTACAGACTCAATTTGATAAAAAATCAAGGGTTCATACATTCTTACAGATAAAAAATTACATTTAGAAAAATGAATCCTGTAGGGTCTGGTTTCTGGATTTCAAATCAAAGTAAATTTTCGATATGTCCACCATTCGCTCTAATACATGTGCGGATTCTTTTCCGAAAGTTTCTCACTGTTGCATTTAAGTTTAACTCATCTTTAAGAAGTTCGGAAGCTCTTAAAATACGATTTCTTAGCTCATCCGCTGTTTGAACTGGTGTTCGGTAAACTTCCTGTTTGAGGTAACCCCATACGTAGTAGTCCATAGGAGTTAGGTCTGGTGACTGTGGTGGCCAAGCGATTGTTCCACCCCTTCTAATCCACATTGGGAAACAATTTCCGATGTACGCACACACACCATTATCGAAGTGGGGAGGTGCACCATCCGCTAGGTACACTATTCGCTGACGCACATCCAGTGGGACGTCTTCAAGGAGCCTTGGTAGAGTATCAGTAAGGAAGTTGAGGTACTGACGGCCATTTAATGATGGTGGAAGATCAATGTAAGGGCCGATTAACTGGTTTCCAATTAGTCCAGCCCATACATTCACTTTAAACCTTGTTTGGTTTCGACACTGGTGTATCACATGTGGGTTTTCTGTAGCATAATGATGTTCATTATGGATGTTGAAAATACCATCCCGAGTAAACGTGGATTCGTCAGTCCACAAAATCGTCTTGAGAAAGTCACGATGATCAAGTCGACTAACAGAGCAACAAAACTGAAGTCGCTGAGGAAGGTCTCTTGGTTCAAGAGTTTGTACTCGAGTGAAATGGTAGGGATGCAATTTTTCCTTTCTTAGTAGCTTGGAGACGTAAGTTTGAGAAACACCAAACCCACGAGATACTATCCTTGTGCTTGTCCGTGGATCTTCCTCAAACCGCCCCAACACAGCTTCTTCCACACCCACATCTTGTATCACGTTCCCAACTGAACGATGTTTGGTAGGAAATTTACCATTTTCATGCAAACTCCTATGAACACTGATGAGTGATCGTTCATTCGGAAGTCACCTATTAGGAAACCGACGACTGTATTCACGCCGGCTTTCAGCCGCATTTTGAGAACAGAACCCGTAAACTAAAATAATATCAACATATTCTTCGTTTGTGAACACCGACATAGCACTTAACAATTATGATATTTTTCTAATTTGTTCATGAAATAGTCAATAATTTGAATGTTTACAATGCAACAATCAAAATCAGCTGGTTTTGTAAACATAGTTTAAAACCCAGCTGATCAGAGATGTCAGCTGATTAAAAGATAACAACGAAAATAATGACAGATATTAAATTTGATTCAGTGTTTTGATTCCCAGAGAGAGTTTTGAGAGAGAGAGAGATGCACATGTATTACATCTAATAACACCCATATTGATATAAAACTGGCAGTCTCCGACAAGACAGCAGTCTCAATCAAGTTTATACTTTGTATCACTTAAAAATGGCGGTCATTTTTGTTTTTAAAAGCTATATATCTTAAAAACTGTAAAATTAAGGAAAAAACTGTAAGAATCAAAAAGGTTCTATCAATTTGTTCTAAAAATAATAATATGAAGCTTTTAACGGTAGGATCATAAATATCTGTGAAATTGTAACAATAAGTTACAACATGCGTTTTTGCCATTTCTGACTAAAACATAATATAAAAAATCACAATTAATTTCTCAGTTATTTATGATCCTACAGTTAAAAACTTTGTATAATTATTTTTAGTACTAAATGACACAACCTTTCTCATTATTACAGTTTTCCCCTAAATATTACTGGTTTTAAGATAATTTAGCTTCGAAAAGCAAAAATTGCCACCATTTTTAAACTGAACAAATTTTAAACTTGATATTCAATACCAAAATGGGTCTTATTAGATGTAATATATGTACTAAGTTTGAAGTTTATATCTTCAGATGTCGTTAAGATATAACGTATTAAGTAAAAAATACATATAGCATATGGACGGAAAACTAAGCGTTTTAGGATATACCTTATCCCTAAGTCCTGAAAGGTTTTTTCAACACTCTGTACAGTCAGCATTTTTAGCGAATTTCCCCTATAGGGAAGAAGCTATTACCGTAGTCGGAATGGTAAGATCTAGGCCCGGGACCATGATAACTTTTCGTTTTGAGGTCCCCAGACCCCAAAAACACCATTCATTCGAAACTGTATAAATATGTGTCCGTGAAAACGATAACTCTTGTAAAAATGATCCGATTTTGATGAAATTTGGTATAAACGTGTAAAGTAATATTATGATTTTAAGTTCGAAAACCAGCCATATCGCTTTATCCGAAGTGGTATTTTGGGGGGGTTTTCTACCCCAAAAATGGGCTTTTAGTGAATTTCCCCTATAGGGAAGAAGCTATTACCGTAGGTGGCATGGTAAGACTTAAGCCCGAGACCATGATAACTTTTCGTTTTGGGGTCCCCAGATGCCAAAAAAACTATTCGTTCAAATTGATATATATATATATATGTGTGTGTCCGTTATTACGATAAGTTTTGAAAGAAACACCCAATCTTGATGAAATTTGGCACAAGTGTGGAGAGTAACATTTATGACTTTAAGTTCGAAAACCAGATCGATCACACTATGGGAAGGGGGTTTTATGGGGGTTTACAATTTTCCAAAAACCGTTTTTTTGCAAATTTGACCCCAAAATGTTAAAAACACTCAATTTTGGTTATAGCCATGTAATAAAGCCTAAATAAACAAATAATTTAGTATTTTGAATCATTAACCTAGGTTAAGTGGTTGCGGAGAAAATCCAAAAGAACGTGTCCCATGTTAATCTTATGGGAAAAAGGTTTTTAGATTTTTCTCAGATAGTTTTACAAATAACTTCACATTTCTGTTTATTAATGTGTTAAGCTCAACAAAACAAACATTTTGGTGTTTTAATCGTTGTTCTACGTCCAACCGTTGCAGAGATATTCAAAGTGCTAAACACAGTACGTTGTCCAATGTTATCCTTATAGATAATAAATAAAATTCTATATCTCGATTATTTATGAATAACTTTTTTATTAGCATATTACGTGTTGTTATTACTTACGGGATGTAATAAAAGACGTCTTACAACACTTAAGATATATTTACACTTATACTGATTCACATACAGACGTTAAACATATATAAAAGATGGTAATAGGCTATCGATTTCGACCAGTCACACCAGTCATCATCAGGCCAATGAGAGAACTGACAGAATCAAAATGGCGTCCTTGCTTATATCCTATTGGCTACCGGAAGTTCCGGATACAGGTTCCTAAATGTGCCACCAGAGTCGAAGTTAACTTGTTCGTTAATCAATTTATCTCTATTTTTACATTTTTCTTTAAATATAAACAATTCTTCCCATGCATTCATTTCATTTCCTTTTTTACAACTCTTGAAGATGCTGAGGTTTTCTTCTATTTTCCCTATGGTGTGGCCATTTTCTAAAAGATGTTTCGCTACGTTTGATCTTTCTGGTTTTCTGTTCTTCCAAGCTGAAAAAAAAAAAATCAGAAAACGATCTTTTAGCCACGGATATAGAAGCTAACATCAGAAAACTTAAAAATATGGATTATATTGCCATACGACAGGAAGTCACAAAAGATATCCCGACCGACAGAAAACAATTGGCCCAGGACGGAAAAGAAGATTTGAGAAAATGTGTTACAATAAAAAAGAAGATAGAAGATAATAATGCCATAGCAGTTAAAGCCGACAAAAGCAACGCCATAGTAATTATGGAAAAAGATGTGTAAATCAAGAAAACCGAAGAATTCATTAAAGAAACTTCACCGAATTACCAAAAGATCCCACGGAAAAATATCAAAAGGAGCTCACCGACGCTGTGAAAAAATGTACCAAGGTTATTAATGAAGATTGTAGATCAAAAATGAACATTTTAAACTCTAAAGCACCTGTAATGAGGGGAATCCCAAAAATCCATAAGAAGAACGTACCAATTTGACCTCAAATTGTAAACTTCAAATGTGCTCCTACATACAATGTATCAAGAATGATAGCAAGTCGACTTAGTAATGATCTAGAGCTTGAATATAAATACAATGTAAAAAATATACCCCCGTCGCAGCAAACCTGCATACTCAGCGAATTTCCAATGGAGATATAAATGTCTTAATACTACATAAAGCCACTTACCAAGTTTCATAAAAATATATTCACAAATAAGCGATATATATACAATTTTAATTATTCTCCATAAGAATAACATTGGGGCTGAGTACGCAGGTTTGCTGCAACAAGGAACACAAAAAATGGGTTTTTATGCTAATATCAATATAACTCAACTAGGTGAAGTCGTATACCAGTTTTTATTCATTTATGTTCATAATTAAGGGAGACAGAGCATTTAATTAATATCCATAAGAATAACATGGGGGCTGAGTACGCAGGTTTGCTGCTACGGGAGAATTATGCAAAAACAATTTTTTGGAGCAAATATCAATAGACCTCAATGAGATGAAGCTGTATACCAAGTTCCGTCAGTATACGTTCATAAATAAGCGAGATAAAAAATTTTCTTTTCCTCCATAAGAATAACATTAGACAACGTACTGTGTTTAGCACTTTCAATATCTCGGTAACCAATTGACGCAGAGGAATGATCGAAATACCAAATTGTGTGTTTTTTTAAGCTGAATCAAATGGTCAAAACTAAAATTTGACTTTTTCAAAAATTATATGTAAAAAATTCAAAAAACCCATTTTTGGGGTACAAAACCCCCCCAAAATACCCCTTCGGATAGGTCGATCTGTCTGGTTTTCGAACTTAAAGTCATAAATGCTGCTTTACATGTTTATACCAAATTTCGTCAAAATCGGATCATTTTTACGAGAGTTATCGTGCTCACGGACACATATATATATGTATATATATATATATATATATATATATACAGTATCGAACGAATGGTGTTTTTGGGGTCTGGGGACCTCAAAACGAAAAGTTATCATGGTCCCGGGCCTAGGTCTTACCATGCCGACTACGGTAATAGCTTCTTCCCTATAGGGGAAATTCGCTAATAGTTATGATCTTGTTGATAAAGTTATGGAGATTAATGTTAGTGAAAATAGCAGGCTAGTTTCATTTGATATTTCAAATTTGTATACAAATATTCCTGTGAATGAAACGATTGAACAAATTAAGGCTAGGCTCATACGTAATAAGTTGGATAATGATTATGTAAATCAGCTTGTAAAATTGCTCAGAATCGTATTGAAACAAAACTATTTTAGGTTTAACAATAGATTTTATACACAAACTGATGGTTTAGCCATGGGTAGCCCCCTTTCATCAATATTATCAGAAGTATTCTTGCAACATAATGAGGAGATCATTTTGGAAAAGTTGAAGAAAGAACATGAAATCATAATGTATGTCAGATATGTGGACGATATACTGGTTATTTTCGAGGAAACCGAAGAAAAGGAAGCGGAAAAAATGATGAGATTATTTAACAGTCATCATAAAAACTTAAAATTTACTAGAGAGTGTGAAGAGAACGGCAAGATAAATTTCCTAGATCTCATTATATCAAGAAGAAATCATGAGCTAGTGTTTGATATATACAGGAAGCCTACGCAGACGGATACTACAATCAACAACAAGTCTCTTCATCCCACCAGCCATAAGACCGCTGCATTTAGATCGATGTTATATAGAGCCTACAAGATCTAAATGAAGATAACAGAAGAAGAGAAATAACAACTATAAAGGCGATGGCTCGAGCCAACGGATTCAACCCGAGAATAATAGACGAAATTGGAGCGAAAATACATAGGAAAATAAAGAACCAAGAAAAACTGCATAGAATAACAACGTTAGATGGAAGAAAAGAAATATCAAGTAATTTTGCAACATTCAGCTTCACAGGAACTAAGATACAAAAGGTCGCAAATCGATTCAAGAAATATGGAGTTAATATAGCCTACAGAACGCAAAACACCATGAACAAAATACTAAATCCCAAGATAGAAGATTTTAACAAATTCGACATGCCCAGCGTTTATAAAATTAATTGTAACAACTGTGATCACTTTTATATTGGTCAAACTGTTAATTGTATTAAAAGATTTAAGAACCATATATCAGCTTGGAAGAACAGAAAACCAGAAAGATCAAACGTAGCGAAACATCTTTTAGAAAATGGCCACACCATAGGGAAAATAGAAGAAAACCTCAGCATCCTCAAGAGTTGGAAAAAGGAAATGAAATGAATGCATGGAAAGAATTGTTTATATTTAAAGAAAAATGTAAAAATAGAGATAAATTGATTAACGAACAAGTTAACTTCGACTCTGGTGGCACATTTAGGAACCTGTATCCGGAACTTCCGGTAGCCAATAGGATATAAGCAAGGACGCCATTTTGATTCTGTCAGTTCTCTCATTGGCCTGATGATGACTGGTGTGACTGGTCGAAATCGATAGCCTATTACCATCTTTTATATATGTTTACCGTCTGTATGTGAATCAGTATAAGTGTAAATATATCTTAAGTGTTGTAAGACGTCTTTTATTACATCCCGTATTTATGAATTTATATTGATGAAACTTGGTATGTGGCTTCAACTAGTTGTGGTGTATTGATATTAGCACAAAAAAAACAAGTTTTTAGTTGATAGTCCCTGTAGCAGCAAACCTGCACACTCGGCCCCCATGTTATTCATATGGTGAACAAGTAAAGTTGTATATCTCCCTTAATTATGAACCTAAATTAATAAAACTTGGTATATAGCTTCACTTGGTTCAGTTATATTGATAATTGCAAAAAACATTACTTATCTTCCTTGTTGCAGCAAACCTGCCTTCTCAACCCTAATGTTATTCTTATGGAGAATAAATAAAATGCTATATATTACTTATTTATGGATGTATGTTTGTGAAACGTGGTAAATAGCTCTATGTAGTAGTGAGTCACATATATATGCATTGGAAATTCGCTGAGTACGCAAGGTTTGCTGCGACGGGGTTATTTACCATTGGATGCAGCTTAAAAAAAACACACAATTTGGTATTTTGATCATTCCTCTACGTCAATTGGTTACCGAGATATTGAAAGTGCTAAACACAGTACGTTGTCTAATGTTATTCTTATGGAGGAAAGGAAAAATTGTATATCTCGGTTATTTATGAACGTATACTCACGAAACTTGGTATAAGGCTTCATCTAGTTGTGGTCTATTGTACACATTGTAAAATGTTTATACAATAAAGATCTGTATCTGTATCTGTATCTATTGATATTTGCTCAAAAAAAACAATTTTTTGCAAAAGGCTCCCATAGCAGCATACCTGCGAACTCAGTCCCCATGTTATTCTTATGAAGAATAACATAAAATGCTATGTCTCCCTTAATTATGAACATAAATTAATAATACCCCCGTCGCAGCAAACCTGCGTACTCAGCGAATTTCCAATGCATAATTTATGTCTTAATACCACATAAAGCCGCATAACAAGTTTCATAAAAATATATATTTACATATAAGCGATTTTAATTATTCACCATAACAATAAAATTGGTAATGAGTACGTAGGTTTGCTGAAACTAGGAACACAAACAATTGGTTTTTATGCAAATATAAATAGAATCCAACTAGGCGAACTCACATACCAAGATTCATCAATATTCAATCATAAATAAGCGCTATATAACATTTTAGTTATTCTCCATAAGAATAACATGGGGGCTGAGAAAGCAGGTTTGCTGCAACAAGGAACAAAAAAAGTTTTTTTTTAATAATTATCAATATAACTCAACCAAGTGAAGCTACATACCAAGTTTTATTAATTAAGTTCATAATTAAGGGAGTCATTACATTTTTCTTAATCTCCATAAGAATAACATGGGGGCTGAGTACGCAGGTTTTCTGCTACGGGAATAATCAACAAAAAATCAATTTTTTGTGCAAATATCAATATACCAGTAGTACGTGAAGCCACATACCAAGTTTCATCAACATACATTCATAATCAAGATATAAAATATTATTTATTCTCCATAAGGATGACATTGGACAACATACTGTGTTTAGCACTTTGAATATCTCTGCAACGGTTGGGCGTAGAATCACAATTTAAATACCAAAATGATTGTTTTATGGAACTGAACAGATTGGTAAAAGCAAATGTAAAGTTTACATTAAAATAAACTGAGGAAAAGCAAAAAACCATTTTCCTTTAAGATTATCATGGGAGATTTGATGAGTAGGTTTTTTTGGATTTTCTCCACAACCATTTAACCTAGGTTAATAATTCAAAATACTATATTATTTGTTTTCTTAAGCTCTATAACATGGTCAAAACCAAAATAAATAAATTTTAGGGTGAAAAGTGCAAAAAACTGATTTTTGGAAAATTTAAAACCCCCATAAACCGATTCCCATGGTCCGATTTTTCTGGTTTTCGAACTTAAAGTCATGAATGTCATTTTACACATTTGAACCAAATTTCATCAAAATCAGAAGTTTTTTTACTCAAGTTATCGTGTTAACGGACACACATATATATATATATACATATCTATAAATGTGAACGAATAGTGTTTTTGGCATCTGGGGACCTTAAAACAAAAAGTTATCATGGTCTCGGGCTTAAGTCTTACGATGAGACCTATGGTAATAGCTTCTTCCCTATAGGATAAATTCGCTAATAACTGGTATACGACTTCACCTAGTTGAGTTATATTGATATTAGCATAAAAGCCCATTTTTGTGTTCTTTGTTGCAGCAAACCTGCGTACTCAGCCTGCATAAAATATGTCTTAATCCCACATAAAGCCGCATACCAATTTTCATAAACATATATTCAGAAATAAGCGATATATACAATTTTAATTATTCTCCATAAGAGTAAACATTGGGGATGAGTACGCAGGTTTGCTGCAAAAAGGAATAAGACATATGGGTTTTCATGTAAATATCAATATTATTCAACTAGGTGAAGCCACATACTGTACCAAGTTTCATCAACATACATTCATAAATAAGCGATATATACCATTTTGATTATTCCCCCATAAGAACAACATTGGGGATGAGTACGCAGGTTTGCTGCAACAAGGAATACAAAATAATGGGTTTTTATGCAAATATCAATAGAACTCATTTAAGTGAAGTCACATACCAAGTTTCATCCATATACATTCATAAATAAGCGATATATAATATTTTAAATATTTTCCATAAGAATAACATGGGGACCGAGTACCTAGGTTTGCTGAAACGGGAATCATAGGCGAAAAATTGTTTTTTTGAGCAAACAATAATAAACTACAACCAGATGAAGTCATATACCAAATTTTGTCAGTTTATGTTCATAAATAAGCGAGATATACAATTTTTCTTTTTCTCCATAAGAATAACATTAGACAACGTACTGTGTTTAGCACTTTCAATATCTCAGTAACCAATTGACGTAGAGCAATGATCAAAATACCAAATTGTTTGTTTTTTTAAGCTGATTTTAATGGTAAAAATTGCAATTTGATTAAAATAAAAATTACATGTGAAAACCCCAAAAAACCCATTTTTGGGGTACAAAACCCCCCAAAAACCCCCCTTTGGATGATGCGATTCGTCTGGTTTTCGAACTCGTTCAAACAAATGGTACTTTACACATTTGTACCAAATTTCATTAAGATCGGAGCTTTTTTACGAGAGTTATCGTGCTTACGGACACATATATATATATATATATAAATTTGAACGAATGGTGTTTTTGGCATCTGGGGACCTTGAAATGAAAAGTTATCATGGTCTCGGGCTTAAGTCTTACCATGAGACCTACGGTAATAGCTTCTTCCCTATAGGGGAAATTCGCTAAAATTTGAACGAATGGTGTTTTTGGCATCTGGGGACCTCAAGGTACTGAGAGTACCCCAACTCAAAATGAAAAGTTATCATGGTCTCGGGCTTAAGTCTTACCATGAGACCTATGGTAATAGCTTCTTCCCTATAGGGGAAATTCGCTAAAATACACATTTTAAATTTTTGTAAAAGTCTCGTATTTAACCAGCTACTTTTTGCGAATTTCCCCTATAGGGAAGAAGCTATTACCGTAGGTCTCATGGTAAGACTTAAGCCCGAGACCATGATAACTTTTCATTTTGAGGTCCCCAGATGCCAAAAACACCATTCGTTCAAATTTTTATATATGTATATATATATATATATATATATTTATATATGTGTCCGTAAGCACGATAACTCTCGTAAAAAAGGTCCAATCTTAATGAAATTTGGTACAAACCTGTAAAGTACCATTTATTTGAACGAGTTCGAAAACCAGACGAATCGCACCATCCGAAGGGGGGTATTGGGGGGGTTTTGTACCCCAAAAATGGGTTTTTTGGGGTTTCCACATGTAATTTTTATTAAAATCAAATTTTAATTTTCACCATTGAATTCAGCATACAAAAACAAAAAATTTGGTATCTTGATCATTGCTCTACGTCAATTGGTTACTGAGATATTGAAAGTGCTAAACACAGTACGTTGTCTAATGTTATTCTTATGGAGAAAAAGAAAAATTGTATATCTCGCTTATTTATGAACATAAACTGACGAAATTTGGTATATAGCTTCATCTGGTTGTGGTTTATTGTTGTTTGCACAAAAAAACAATTTTTCACCTATGGTTCCCATAGCAGCAAACCTAGGTATTCGGCCCCCATGTTACTCTTATGGAAAATAATTAAAGTGTTATATATCGCTTATTTATGAATGTATATGGATGAAACTTGGTATGTGACTTCACTTAGCTGAGTTCTATTGATATTTTGCATAAAACCCCATTATTTTGGGTTCCTTGTTGCAGCAAACCTGCGTACTCATCCCCAATGTTATTCTTATGGAGAATAATTAATATTTTAAATATCGCTTGTTTGTGAATGTATTTCTTATGAATCCTGTTAAGTGGCTTAGTGTGTTATGTTATAATTCATTGGAAATTCGCTGAGTATGCAGGTTTGCTGCGACGGGGGTATTTAGTTTTGTGGTGATGTGGTTTGAACATTTGACAGTTGTTTTTATAAAAATTGCCATGTTATTAATTATTTATTGGTAAAATAATTAATAATAGTAATCAATAAAATATCCTCAAATGTTATACATTGATAATAACACGGGTAGTAATGGTGGATATGAATTACATTGGAGTGTTTATATAAAGTATCATAAATAGTCAAAATACCTGGGTATTTATGAATTTTGGGTATTTACCCCGAGTTTTAAATACCCGGGTATTTTAGATGACTTGTTAGCAAGGCACCTTAATTATATTAGAGTATACATATTCATTTCTTTCTAGTGTGCCACTTTAGTAGTGAAAAACTAAAATTTATTTACCGTACTAATGACAGTTTAAATAATACTTTAAATTGATCTTGATAAGTTCCATTCTTGATTACCTTGGAAAGATATACATTCATTTCACAGTAATATCTTTAAAACGGTTGGGTTGATATAACTTCAACCTGCTTTACTGTTATCAGCACTGTTCAGTTCCTACTGTAATACTCACCCCTTACTTAGCTATAGATCCACACAGATCGGTTGTCTATGTGGATGGGCAAGGGCTAAAAGAGGCTGCCAATTTTCTTCTTTTTAAAATAATTAAATTGTAATTTCCCATGATGGTGCTGAAGTGCAATCAGGCTAAAATAAAATCTCTTCCCCTCTAAGAAAAAATAAACAATTCTTAGTCAGAATTTACCTTCTGAGATTAAAGTTAGAATTTAACAAGTGGCATTCCCTCCTGAGATTAAAGTCATAATTTAAATAGTGGGTGTTCCCTTCTGAGATTAAAGTCAGAATTTAAGTAATGGGTATTCCCCTCTCAGATTTAAGTCAACATGTAACTATTGGGTATTAACCTCTGAGATTAAAGTCAGAATTTAACTAGTGGGTGTTCCATTCTGAGATTAAAGTCAGAATTTAACTAGTGGGTGTTCCCTCCTGAGATTAAAGTCATAATTTAAATAGTGGGTGTTCCCTTCTGAGATTAAAGTCATAATTTAAGTAATGGGTATTCCCCTCTCAGATTTAAGTCAACATGTAACTATTGGGTATTAACCTCTGAGATTAAAGTCAGAATTTAACTAGTGGGTGTTCCATTCTGAGATTAAAGTCAGAATTTAACTAGTGGGTGTTCCCTTCTGAGATTAAAGTCAGAATTTAACTAGTGGGTGTTCCCTTCTGAGATTAAAGTCAGAATTTAAATAGTGGGTGTTCCCTTCTGAGATTAAAGTCAGAATTTAACTAGTGGGTGTTCCCTTCTGAGATTAAAGTCAGAATTTAAATAGTGGGTGTTCCCTTCTGAGATTAAAGTCAGAATTTAACTAGTGGGTGTTCCCTTCTGAGGTTAAAGTCAGAATTTAAATAGTGGGTGTTCCCTTCTGAGATTAAAGTCAGAATTTAACTAGTGGGTGTTCCCTTCTGAGATTAAAGTCAGAATTTAACTAGTGGGTGTTCCCTTCTGAGATTAAAGTCAGAATTTAACTAGTGGGTGTTCCCTTCTGAGATTAAAGTCAGAATTTAAATAGTGGGTGTTCCCTTCTGAGATTAAAGTCAGAATTTAAATAGTGGGTGTTTCCTTCTGAGGTTAAAGTCAGTTTATGTTATTTATAAAACCGTCGGTTCACGGATCCAGTCTGTACTAATTTCTTAAACATCATTTTTGTATCAATGGTCCACCACAATGTCATACCCCAGATCCCAGATTGTTACAAACCAAAGAACAATGGTATCTTTTGTGCATAGAACGAAAAATATAGGACACAGGTAAGTTACCTTATTGAAGGACTGAGGAATATTGAAAGAACACATAATGTATAAACACAAAAAGTAATATTTCGGCTGTACTTTAATAAGCTTAAAGAAAATCTCTATATATAATTCCGTAAGTCAAATTTTTGTAAAGAAATTGTGAGTGACTGGATGGCCGTAGAAGGATGGGAGGGGTATCATTTTAAAGGTCTTGACGTGAATTTTGAGGGAAAACTATTCATTTTTCTTATTTTTTTACCATAAATTCGCAACAGAATAAAACTTTTCCCATTAAAACAACATGGGGTTTAATTTGTTTACATCTTTTGAAATTAAAACAGCTGTGCCACAGAGTTAAATTAGCCTTTGATATTGATACCAGCTGTACTTATTCAGTTTGTTTACTTTTAAACTACAGCAATGTATAGTTGTTTAGGAATGGACATTTTATTAAAAACATAAGACAGTATAATAATATATTATATTATAATGCTAGAAAATCAGTGCTTATTTATAAATGACTAATGAAGGTTGATAAAAAATTTATGTATTTTGGTTTTTTAGGGGCTATCGCCCCTTCAAGCCCCTAGTGTAAATTAATTTGAAGCTTTGAAATATTAACTGTCATTCTCTTTAAGATTTTAAAGACCACAAAGTATAGCCAAAATATTTCCCTTTTTGTCTGTAAACATTATAATAATATTACGTTCTTTCTATACTCATCAGTCCCACAATAAGGTGTATTACATGTGTCTCATCTCTCTCCATTTACTTCAATGTTCAAGCCTTGGGATTTTTCCAAAGAATCGACCCTTAAATGAATAAAATAAATTTATACATGTAATAAGTAACAATGAAGTTGATTTAACTAGACAATTCGACGTATCTGCTTTTTAAAAATTCAGGTAAACAAATTAGATAGTATTAAGCGATGATTTAGGATAAGGTGTCACACACATTTTATCATAACTTCAACCTATAATGAAAATGCCAATAAATCTAAAAACTATTTTTTAATAGTTTACCATTTAGTAATCAGAACTGCACAACATTCCTTGATTAATTTCATGCCATGTGCAAGAGGAGGATTGGGGGCCAACAGTAAATGACAGCACAAGAGCAGAGCATCAGCACGAGGTTTAGCATTGTGCCAATCTTAATGAAGTGGGTGGATGACGTTCTCCATTGTCATGCAACATGCAATCCCTGTAATGGAGACATCCTCGTTGGCCTCAAGGTGGCGTGCTCGTGGGCAGTCTTTAATCAATCAACACTTTTTATTTGAGGATTTAGCCCACTTCGAGGAAGGAAGTGATCCGAATACATCCTCTTAGGGGTTATTTTTATTTGTGTTATTACTATTACTGTATTCATGAAAAATTACATTGTAATCTTGATTTATATATGTTTAAACTATTCACTACAGTCGGGAGCGTCAAATTAGACGGGTGGGGGATTTTGCATTGTTGCCATATGTGGTTATGGCATAATATGTCTAGGTCGAAAATCGTAGGTTTTGGGGCACGAACTGGCAACGCTGAGAGACCCATGATGCCAGATCTTGCATCTGCAATTTGGCCATGCATATGTTTAAATTTATTAAGTCATATGTTTTAGTGAATTTCCCCAATAGGGAAGAAGCTATTACCGTAAGTCTCATGGTAAGACTTAAGCCCGAGACCATGATAACTTTTTGTTTTGAGGTCCCCAGATGCCAAAAACACTATTCGTTCAAATTTATATAAATGTTTATATATGTATATATATGAGTCCGTTACCGCGATAACTTTTGAAAGAAGCGCC
This sequence comes from Allygus modestus, assembly GCA_963675035.1. Classification (NCBI taxonomy): domain Eukaryota; kingdom Metazoa; phylum Arthropoda; class Insecta; order Hemiptera; family Cicadellidae; genus Allygus; species Allygus modestus. The sequence goes on from OY776116.1 coordinate 31,016,435, forward strand.
CGATTTTTATTAAATTTGGCACAAATGTGGAGAGTAATACTTATGACTTTAAGTTCGAAAACCAGATCGATCAATCTATGGGAAGGGGGTTTAAAATTTTCCAAAAATCAGTTTTTTGAACTTTTTACCCAAAAACTTTAAAAACCCTAGATTTTGGTTATAGCCATTTTAAAGAGCTTAAAAAACAATTTATTTTTTTGAATCATTAAGCTAGGTTTAGTGGTTGTGGGGAAAAGTCAAAATATGTGTCCATAAAATTTCCCATGTTAATCTTATGGGAATATGGTTTTTAGATTTTACTCAGATAATTTCACTAAAAACTCCACATTTCATTCTACCAATCAGTTTAGCTCTACAAAACAAGCATTTTGGCGTTTTAATTGTTGTTTTACGTCCAACCGTTGCAGTGATATTCAAAGTGCTAAACAGTACGTTGTCCAATGTTATCCTTATGGAGAATGAATAAATGTTATATTTCGATTATTTATTTATGTATATTGAGGAAACTTGGTTTGTGGCTTCAACTAGTTGTAGTATATTGATATTAGCACAAAAAAATGGTTTTTGTTGATTTTCCCGGTAGCAGCAAACCTGCATACTCGGCCCCCCTGTTATTCATATGGAGAATAAGTAAAGTTTAATATCTCCCTTAGTTATGAACCTAAATTAATAAAACTTGGTATGTAGCTTCACCTGGTTGAGTTATATTGATAATTGCAAAAAAAACACATATATTATCTTCCTTGTTGCAGTAAACCTCCGTACTCAATTATAATGTTATTCTTATGGAGAATAAATCAAATGCTATATATCACTTATTAATGAATGTATTTTTGTGAAACTTGGTAAGTGGCTTTAGGTAGTAGTGATACCCATATATATGCATTGGAAATTCGCTGAGTACGCAGGTTTGCTGCGACGGGAGTATTTGTTTATATTTTTGTTTTGAGAATAAGTAAATATTGAAGTTTATAACTGCGATAACTATTTTAAATAGTTTCAAAGTATATAATTATTATAACTAACTAAAACTTTAATATTGTTTTAGTAAATGTTTTATATTCAATCCTTTGTTTAATATGTGATTCTCTGATTCTTTTTTTACTTGTTTGTGTGTAACATTTGTAAATTTTACTGTTGGGTTTTTCATGGAGTCTGAACAAATTCAGTCTGAACCATCGTGTGAACAGTTTCAAGTGGTTGATAAAACGCCAGTTAAAAGACGACAGTTAGCTGGGATTATAAATAATGATTTAAATTATCAAACAACAAGTGTTATTGCCAACGTTTTAACATTTGTATATAATAAATAGTATAACAAATATTCAATAGGTCTATTAACATAATATAAAATATCTATAAATTTGTCTATACTTTGGGTTTACAGCCATCCATGCACGGTCGAACATTGCCGGACGCCGACGATTCCTTTGACCTTCGCCAGAAAACCGACACAAATGGTTTGCGCCAGGGCAAAAATCCACTATAGACGGGGTAACATTCGTGCGATTGTTCGCGTAGGATAAATGCTCAACCGTGTATATGGCGGCATGGCGGGCTTTACACAAAGCAGGTGGTTTTTGCGAGATTGCTGTGGAAAACTATTTGACTAAAGCATCTGCCGAGGTGTTCAAATTCAAATAAAATCAATAAATCAATTACTTATTTACAACCTCAAATAGAAAATTAGATTACGGTACTTTAGGATAGATAATTTTTATCAAACTTAAAACACAATAACAGAACCACTGAATACAGAAGCATTAACCCAAGTAGCATAAAACTTGTTTAAAAACAATTTCAAAATATTTTAAAATTGTTTAAAAATTGTTTTAATATTAGTCAAACTTGGTATTTTTTCCATTATTAAAACAAGTTTCAAACAACTTTAAAATGTTAAAGAAATCATTTTAAAATATTTCAAAATTGTTGTGAAATTGTTTTAATAGAAGTCAAACTTGGTATTTTTCCCAATATTAAAACAAGTTTTAAAATGTTAAAGAAATTGTTTTAAAATGTTTCAAAATTGTTGTGAAATTGTTTTAATAGAAGTCAAACTTGGTATTTTTCCCAATATTAAAACAAGTTTTAAACAACTTTAAAATGTTAAAGAAATTGTTTTAAAATATTTCAAAATTGTTGTGAAACTGTTTTAATATAAGTCAAACCTGGTATTGTTTTCAATATTAAAACAATTTTAAATTATTTCAAAATGATGATTTATTCTTAAATTATCTGTGCAAAATTAACAAGCTGACTTTTAAAAATAGTTTAAAATTAGTTTACAAAATTTAAATTTAAACTGTTTTTCTTATATATTTTAATTCATTAAAACTTGTTTGTAAAATATTTATACATTAAGAATTCTGGATAAAAAATATATCCAATTAAAATTTTAAACGTTTTATTGAAAAATATAAATTGTAACAATTATTAAATCTATAATATCAGTCTTAATCCTCTTTCAAAATTATCTTCCACTAATTAGGTTTCTTCCTCGCCACTGATGTGTTCAGCATGGATTGTTCTGCAACAAAAATGTGTGGTATAGTAAATAAATCTAAAATATAACGACAATCACAGTTTTTAACAATGGTTTTTGTCCGCACATCTCAACCAAGCATCGTAACTATCTGTAATTCAATGCTTACATCAATGACCCATGAACTAATGAAAACCCATAACCAAAGAATAACAATGTTTGTACTTTAATTTCTAACTTTAAGCCTGTACATTCTACGTATTAATATATTTGGAAAAACTAGTCACAGAAAATACAGCGGCATATGGACTTTGAATCTCTTACTGCTTGCCGCAACATCAATTATCGTTTGCGACGTCCATTTTTGGCTTTCTTTCATCGAAAAGCTACTATATCAGATTATAAAAAAATGTTAAGTTGAAACACATTCACCCGGATAATAAAAATGGTGATGGCTGTTAGATCCTAAACTTTTTATGAATAATATCCATTATTGGGGGGTGTTACTGATATTTAACCTGTGACATATGACTTGTATTTCCTTTTGGTTATTTACAATTTGACTTTAAAACATGTGATGTATAATTAATGTTTGTTTACATTGTGAAATAAATAAATGTCAACCTTTTATAATTGTACTGTCTGTCTGAAAGTTATTTTAGTTAATAATTTTCCACATTTTGGTGCCGAAACCTTTAGATCATGTCAACCAGGAAATCTTCAAGAATTAAAAAACTACCTGACAGGTATACACCTACAAATGACTTAAATACAGAAGAAAATATGGACTCTTCAAAGAATAATGAAAATCACAACGACAATATGACAGGAACTTCTACTAAAACTACATCTTCGAAAGAAAGTCGCCGCAGTAAACTACTAATTGAGGTGGAGAAATTAGAAGAAATGAATAGACTGGAAAAGGAAATGGAACTGAAGGAGATGGAACGTCAGAAGAAACTTGATGAGATGGAACGTCAGCGTCAAGAACTAGAACGCCAAAGAAAAATGGAGCTGAGCGAGTTGGAACGCCAAAAAAGGTTGTTGGAAATTAGAGCTGAGCTTAGGTCTGCATCAGTCAGTAGCGGACATGGCTCCATTTTGGAGGTAGGTTCTATTATAGGTTTAAATGATAAATTAGAAGAAGAATCACAAAACAAAGTTGAAAAATGGTTAAATGACAAAGAACAATCGTCTAATGTCGTTCAAATGTCATCGTCAGCTATTGTATCTTCAGCTGTGGAGAAGTTAGCCGATTCATTCAGACAAGCTATTCGTTTAGACAAACCTAATTGTAATTCCTTGCGCCAACACCTTCCTTCCTTTAGTGGGAAGCCTGAAGATTGGCCTATTTTCTATTCAACTTATGAGAAGACAATGAGTTACTTTAACGAGGAGGACAACCTCATTCGAGTACGAAACTCTCTTGAATGAGATGCTTTCAATGTGGTAAAACCTTTGTTCATTTCGGGTAAAAATTTAAATGCAGTCATAAAAACTTGACAAATGCGATTTGGTCGACCGGAATTAATTTTAGAGTCAATGCAAAAGAAGACCAGACTGTTGCCTCTAGTCAAAGAGGAAGACATCAACGGTCTTATAGAATTTTCTACTAACGTCCTTAATTTTACTTCAACAGCTGAATCCCTAAAAATGGAAAACTATATGACAAATCCTCAACTCTTAATGGAGTTATTAGAAAAGTTACCTTATAGCCTTAAGTACAACTGGGCTCAACATGTAAGATCTTCATCCCTAAGTAAGCCTGATCTAAAAGACCTTTCTAGTTGGTTAGAAAACCAGTGCTCAATAATGAGCATATACTTTCGTCCTCAACCTGACACTTTAACACGCAGGAAATATGATACAAAAATGGTATTGACTAACTCTGCAAATGACATTAAGTCGTGTCGTTGTATGTTCTGTAGTGAAAAGCACGAAAGTGCTCAATGTAAAATTTTCAGGAAAGCTGACGTCACGGAGAGATGGAGGATGGTCGCAGAGAAGAAACTGTGTTTCTTCTGTTTTCGTCAGCATCCGATAAAATTTTGCAAAATCAAAAAAGTGTGTGGTATCAATAACTGTAGGTTATTTCATAGTCGTTTGTTACACATTGAAAAATCAGGGAAGCTCTCTGATGCAAAGAAAGAAATTGACATTCCTGTAGACAAAACTAAGGAAATTAACAGTAAGCATACTGAAGAAAATGTCACTAAAAAGGTCCTGCTTAGAGTATGTCCTGTCACTCTTTATGGACCCAAATGTCAGATCGATACATATGCCCTGTTGGATGACGGTTCAACCATATCCTTAATCAACTCTGCAACAGCTGACAAGTTAGGTGTCGAGGGAGACATGGAACCCCTTACTACTTGTTGGTCAAACTCAACCTATCACTTCGACTCATCGTCACGCAAAGTTAGTTTGAAAATAAAGGGGCTATATGAAGATGAAGTATTTACCCTAGATAATGTCCGTACCCAGTCACCACTAGACTTACCAATCCAAAATGTCGACACTGTGAAACTCAGAGAAAAATGGTCTCATTTGAATTTAATTAGTCAACCGCTTCCTACAGCGCATTCCAAGCCCACCATCTTGATTGGTCAAGATAATATCAATCTTATTCTAACAAGAAAAGTGATTGAAGGACCTACAAATTCTCCTGTTCTCTCATGGAGTTATCTGGGTTGGACCATGCATGGAAGGTGTGCTAAATTCAATGATCGAGTTGACGAGAACTTTTCTTTGACAGCCTTTGAGTATGACAAACTACACAACATGGTGAAAGAATCGTTTCAGACTGATAACTATGGGGAAACACCTTTCAGTGAAACCGACATCAGTTCAATAGAAGAAAAACGTGCAATTAATATTCTAGAACAAACTACAAAGAAAGTAGGAGATCACTATGAAACTGGATTATTATGGAAGTCAGATGATTTTAAGTACCCGCCAAGTTATGATAACGCCTTGAAAAGACTCAAGACAATTGAAAAGAAAATGGAAAAAGACAAACATTTCAGACAAAAGTATACTGAGAAAATTGAAGATTATATTGAAAAGGGGTATGTACAAAAACTAACGAAAGAAGAGGCAAACATTGTTACTGACCGTACGTTCTATCTACCTCATTTTGGTGTTACAAACCCAAACAAACCTGGAAAGTTAAGACTTGTATTTGATGCAGCAGCTAAGTCGAATGGCATATCATTTAATGATGCCTTAATTAGTGGACCCGACTACTTAAATTCACTACCGTCTGTTCTTCTCAAGTTTCGCCTGGGAAAATATGCAATCGTCGGTGATATTAAAGAAATGTTCCACCAAGTATGGATCAGGGATGAAGACGTCAATGCACAAAGATTTTTATGGCGAAGTGAAAACAAAAAACAAGAACCAGATATTTACCTCATGAAAGCTATGACATTTGGTTCTACCTGTTCTCCAAGTGCCGCACTCTACGTGGTAAATCACAATGCAAATCAGTTTCAGTCTACTTACCCTGAAGCAAGCAAGTCCATCTTGACAAAAGAGTACATGGATGACCTCTTAGACTCCACTAACTCTGAAGAAGAAGCCCGTCGTCGAATTCATGAAACTACAGAAATTCACAAGGCTGATGGATTTCAAATATGTAATTGGTTATCAAACTCCAAAGAAGTCTTACAAGACGTACCTGAAAGCCTTAAAGCCAACTCTGCAAAACAATTAAAACCCGACACAAATTTACCTACTGAACGAGTACTTGGCATATGGTGGAATTCGGAATCTGACAGTTTTGATTTTCACCGCAGCACTGAGAAGGTACATTTCTCTGAGGTTTTGTACCCCACAAAAAGGGAGATCCTGAAAGCAGCTATGTCCATTTTCGATCCTTTAGGCTTAGTATGCCCAACGACTATAAAGGGAAGGATGATTGTTCAAGATGTTTGGCGAATCAAGACAACTTGGGACGAAGTACTCCCTCATGACCTCTGCGAAAAATGGGAGGGTTGGCTAGAAGAAGTAAAAAACCTTAAAACTTTCAAAATCCCACGGTGTTACTTCGACACACCGACACTCGAGAAAATAAGTCTACATACCTTTGTTGATGCAAGCCAAGAGGCCTTTGCTACAGTCGTATATCTTGTCCAACAGATAGATGACTCCTATAAGACAATGTTAGTTGCAGCACGTGCAAAGGTCGCCCCTCTTAAATCAACTACCATCCCTCGTCTGGAGCTACAAGCAGCCGTTTTAGGATGCAGACTAGCTAACAGAATTCAAAATGACATAGGTATTCATATTGTTCAACGAACGTTTTGGTCTGATTCAGTTACCGTCCTACACTGGGTTAAATCAGAACCAAAGACCTACAAACAATTTGTGTCAAATAGAATAGGAGAGGTCCAAAAACTGTCTAAATCTGAAGAATGGAAATGGGTTCCTTCCAAACAAAATCCAGCAGACATAGCTACAAGGTCTAATAGAAAATTTAATTCAGCTTTACATCACGAGTGGATTTATGGACCTAGTTTCCTGACCAGCGGAGTACACTACTGGCCAAAACAACCATTCACTTTGGAATTGAAAGAAGACCTGGAAATTAAGAAACAGTTTGTTGGTGTTCATGAAGACAAGCAGTCGTCACAACTGATTGATGTTAGCAAGTTCTCCTCCTGGGAAAAACTAACAAGAACTCTAGCGTGGGTTATGAAATATGTAGAAACCTTACGACAACGAAACAAATCAAACAAAGAAAGACTAAAATTAGGACTAGTTGTTGAGTATGATAAAATACTTGAACTTCATCCCGAAGAGATAAAGACAGCCGAAAGAGTTCTTCTAAAAGCAGCTCAAGACGAAAGCTTCAAAGAAGAAAAATATATGCTGGGTCGTAAAAGATCTTTGTTAAAGTCAAGCCGTATCTATGCATTATCCCCATTTCTTGAAGACTCAACAGGTCTTATTAGAATTTCAGCAAGAACAAACAATGCCAAGGATTTCAGCCCAGAACAAAAACAGCCCATTCTGTTAGATGGGAAAAGTCATGTTTCAAAACTGATTATTAAAATGTATCACGAAGCCTGTTTCCATCAAGGGACTGAAACTGTCGTAAATGAAGTAAGAAAAAGATTCTGGATTATCAACCTACGATGCGCAGTGAAAAAGGTCAAAAATCGATGTATGAAGTGCAGGATCAATAATGCCAAACTCATACCTCCTCAGATGGCATCCTTACCAGAAACCAGAGTCTTGAGAGTTGAACATCCTTTCTTCTTCACCGGTGTCGACTACTTTGGCCCAATAGAAGTGACCGTTGGGCGTCGTCACGAAAAACGTTATGGTGTCATCTTCACATGCTTGTCTACACGAGCCATACATCTAGAAGTGGCACACACATTGAATACAGAAAGTTGTATAATGGCTATCTTGCGATTTATCAGTCGTAGGCCATGTCCTTCCGAGATGTTCTCGGACAACGGAACTAACTTTGTAGCAGCGGAAAAGGAGCTCCGGAATGCAATGAAGACACTTGACCATGTTCATATCCAACGTACAGTCGTAAGAAATGGGATCAAATGGAACTTTAACCCACCCGGAGCCCCACACATGGGAGGTTGCTGGGAACGTCTCATTCGATCGGTGAAAACTGCCTTGAGGTCCGTAATGCAATCACAGTATCCTCGTGATGAAGAGTTCCAAACACTTCTAGTCAGAATTGAATTTATTATAAATTCCCGACCTCTTACCCATGTGTCTATGGATCCTCAAGATCTTGAACCATTAACACCAAACCATTTCCTCAGAGAAGCATTTGAAATGCCTATTGTTGAAGACAAACTCTGCAAGAAACAACTTGCACGTGTGAAATCCCTCCTCAATAACTTTTGGAAACGATGGGTGAAAGAATATCTCCCCTGCCTGACCAAGCGGTGCAAATGGCATGCAAAAGCTGAACCACCGCAAATTGGGGACCTGGCCATCATCGTGGATGAAAATAATCCGAGAAACACTTGGCCTCTTGGGCGGATATCAGCAACATACCCGAGCAAAGACGAACAAGTCCGAATCGTTGATGTCACTACTTCTTATGGAACATTCAAAAGACCTATGACCAAAGTAGCCATTTTATCTGGAAGGGGAGAAGATGTTACTGATATTTAACCTGTGACATATGACTTGTATTTCCTTTTGGTTATTTACAATTTGACTTTAAAACATGTGATGTATAATTAATGTTTGTTTACATTGTGAAATAAATAAAAGTCAACCTTTTATAATTGTACTGTCTGTCTGAAAGTTATTTTAGTTAATAATTTTCCACAGGGGGGAAGGGGGGAGTAAATCCCTTTAGGGAGCATTGTATATCCAGTAATGGAATAATATCATAATCATCCACTGTTTTAGCCCCTGAGCTGTACGTATTATGTATTATCCCAGAGTTTTGAAAATTAGTAGGATTGTTTATTACCCCCTTCTGCACATCATACTTAAAAGTCCACGAGCGAGGATGGTGAGCGGGTGGTGGGGAAGCCTCTTATGGGGAAATTTTATGGTGAAATTTGGAAATTCCACGATTTTTGTTCACATTTCCTTATTTATTAGTTTTAGCCAACTGTCCTAGATAAATAATTGGAGATAATTAAATTTCCTATTTTGTCATAGGATTAACGGTTAAAAACTTATAGGCTTTACAAGCTGTAGAAATTACCAGCGACAAGGCTTTTTGGATGTTTCTCCTTATTCTCGGTAAATATACCTTCAACCTGGGGACAACCACAACAGAAGCATATGGAAGAGTTTGTGAATGAGAAATTTCTCTATAACATACCCAAACTCAAACAAGACAAGACAATAGGAACACTTAAAATTCCATTAAAAATGATGGCGGCTGAAATATGGTGCTTAAGTACAAAATATAGTAGCTCTTTATAGTATAGTCTTTAGCAACCATTGGATAAGCTACTAAGGAGTATTTTTTATCGTGTAGGCTTCCACGGTCCGAAGATACAGTCATGAAGTTAATTTCCGGGTTAGTCCGGTAGATGTCGAAGAAGTTGGTGGCCGATGTTTCGGATATAATTACAATATCACTGGCGACGTGAATTAGTAGCGAAAGTGTACTAAACACTCACTAATTGACTGGCACACTCGTCCGACTCTTCCGCTTATATAGGTGCCGCGGCCGTAGGTTGTAAACAGACCTGATCTCGGTCGTCGACTACCGACTATTTTACATGCCTTTAAGAAACAAGAATTAATTTAAAACTCAAATTGATACTAGAAATGATAGGAATAGAAAACAACAAAAATATTAAAAACGCTGTTTTAGCATATTTAAGAGGTAAAACTGATAGAATTGGCACAGTACTTAAAAAAAATAAATCACAACAATATTCAAACCTTACAAGAAAACAAAACAGTTTCTTCGGCCTGTCAAGGATAAAATTCATTTGCAGACACCAGGGGTTTATCATGTAGAGTGCAGCTGTGGAATGAGTTACATTACAGAAAGCCGCAGAGTAATTTCTACTAGACTAAAAGAACACATAAGGAACACCAAGAATGGAGATACCGAGATGTCAGCCGTAGTTAAACATTCGTATGAGATTAAACATCTAGGCCTAATAAACTCTGAGAATATTAAAGTACTAGCAGCGATTGAAGACAACTATAAACGAAAAATACGTTAGGTCTGTTTACAACTTACGGCCGTGGCACGTAAGCGGAACTATATAAGCAGGATAGTCGGACGAGCGCACCAGTCAATGAGTGAGCGTTTAGTAGGTTTTCGCTAATAATTCACGTCGCCCTGACGATGTATATTGTAATATATCCGAAACGTCGGCCAAAAACTTCGTCGACATCTACACGGACCAACCAGGAAATGAACTTCATAAATACTAAGGAATATGTTTAATCTATGATAATACTGACCTAATCATAACATTTAATCCACATGAATCTCAAAAAATGTAAACAAAACAAGAGAATTGTCTGTAGGCCTATTTTAATTAGATATGTTTTGGTATTTTTTGTTATTTTGATGTTTCATACACCAGAGAAGCCGGAAAACACCTTATTAGCTTAAGGTGGTGCAGTCGACTCTATTGACAAGCTATTCCGCCTAGAGGTCAGGCCAGTCGCTGCTCACTCACACACATGCAGAGTCCCGGATGCTCACTCACACACACACGCAGAACCCTCCCCTCAACTACCCCCAACCCCCAACTTCCCCAAGTGGTCAAACCACTTTCACTCAGCTGAGCTTGCTACTCGCCCTGCCCTGAACCTTCATCGGGCAACAAGATTCTGAAATGGCAAATAGCAAGCAGCACAGCGGGAACTCAACTCAACCAGCCTCTCCGCATGTGTTATAAACATATTTATTTGCTATACAATTTTCAGCGGTTAATATACCATTTAAAAATGTCATATTTAATGAATTCAGTCAAGTCTCTCAAATCTATGATATCGTAGATAAAATTAATTATAAAACGTATTTTAACAAGTTGGAAACGCTCTACTAACATACAAATAACCCCGTCGCAGCAAACCTGCGTGCTCAGCGAATTTCCAATGCATAAATATGTGCCTCACTACCACATAAAGCCACTTACCAAGTTACATAAGAATACATACGTAAATAAGTGATATATACTATTTTTATTATCGATTTATTTGGACTTTACCTATCACTTCTAGTGTTTAAAACACTAGAAACAATAGTTTTTAAACCCTAGAAGCGATAGGTAAAGCCCAAATAAATCAATTATAAAATTCAAATCCATCGCTATTATGAGTTTAAAAAATACAGTATAACATTTTATTTTAGGGCTGAGTACGCAGGTTCCCGCTGAAACAAGGAAGATAAGAAACTTTTTTTATACAATTATCAAAATAACTCAAGAAGGTGAAGCTTCATACCTTTATTTATTTAATTTAGGTTCATAACTAAGGGAGGTAGGCCATATCAAACATTAACTATTCTTCATAAGAATAACACTAGGGCTGAGTATGAAGGTTTGCTGCTTCGGGGAAAATAAAAAATTGTTTTTTATGCAAAGCATATAAATAGGCCAGAACTAGGTCAATTCACATACCAAAGTTTCGCTAAAATATGATCACTTTAAAGAAACTGGAAAGAGTATTTTTTATTTGAATTAAACAACAGATAATTTTAATCTAATATTTGTTTACAAAAATCGAATTAATACAGTTCATATGATAACGGTTTTTAACAAGATCCAGTATAAAATACGATTGAATCACGGATAAAATATCTGATAACAATTAAACACATTAACTTTGAAACAAAGTCTAAGGCATCAGTAAACTACTGGTAGTAATCCTAACAACATATTAAAATATCAGAACTAACCGTTTGTTTGCGATTTTAATGTACTATATATATGATTGGCCTAGTAGAGCAATGGTTAAATATTTTTCTACTATAGTGAAGTTTGTAAACTTCAGATGTGCCCAAAAAACGGGTGGCAGTTTGGTAGTACCCAGATAGGGAGGGAGGCAAATGGTTTCCAAAAATATACATTACCACCAAGAGATATCCTGGTAAACCATGTCAGTCAGGTCCCGAATTTTGTATTGCTTGAATTCCTTTACAACAACTTTAGAGACTCATGCGGACAGTTAACATAAAACCAATAGACACGGTCCGAGACAGTCCGTAGAAACCACAATACCCCATGTTTAAGAGTAGGACTGACTGTCTTTACCCAAAAACAGGCTGTGAGAGTAAGAGTATTTTTTTCTGTTAATGTGCAAGTGTAAAAACTTTAAAATGACACATCGATTGTCCGAATCGGTTGAGAAATAACGACGTAGCGGGCCAAAAACGAAATTCCTTAGCGATTTAATATGTAAGACTGGGCCGTATTTAGGACCTCTGGGGCCCCGGGCGAATACGAAAATGGGGCCCCCTAACATAAATACAAGCATGTATGTAGTATACATACAATAGATATTTCTCTATTCCGTAATATAACATTATTAATTTTAATTGTCTAGTCTGTAATAAATACACCAAATATACAAATAATTAACAAATTTTAATTTGTTGTGAAAACTTTAAAAATTTTCAAAATAATAATGTTGTATTTAATTTTCTTTACAGGATTTAGTCTGGTTTTAGCTCTCAAGCCTATATCCAACAAGCTAATAATATATTAAGTTAATATACAATAAAAAACATTATGACTAGTTAAACCAACAACTTATAAATTTAAAAAGAAATATCTCGTGTAATTGCTTTACCACAAAAATCATCGTACTAACATGAAAACAATCAAAATATAGCACATATGAAATGTTTCGTTATGTTATGTTTTGTTATAATAAATGTTATATTATATGTTGGAATTCAATACACTTTGATTTGGAACTCTTTAAAAGGTTGTAGATCAACATACTGCTGGATAGACTTTATTAAATAGTATTTCATGCAGTATAGACGGTAAAAACTCCTTTCTCGGCATTTCTTGGCTGAAAAATCATAAATTATATGTTCAAGTAACATAGGCAACGCCAACGCAAAATATAATTTTCTAAACTCTGGTTTAATGCTAATTCAAAGGTAACTTTTTACAAGTTTAAACTTTAAAACATGTTCTTATTCCGGATGTATTTGATATTATCGCACATAAAAATATTCTTAAATAGATTTAAATATTTGGAAATGTAGTAAATAGTCAGTTATATTGTAGACGTTTGTACATTATTTTCGAGATAAGTTTACATGATTTTGATAAAATGAAATATTATCTTTATCATTGGGCCTTGTTTCTTCCTACGTTAAACTTGATGTGGGGGGTAATCGCAGGATTCAGTGTTGGCAACAATGATAAGCATACATCCCGTAACACTCACTGATACCGGGGAAGTGCTGATCGTATTGAGTAAAGTAAACAAAGCAGACGTTTTTAAATCCCCATACTTTTCTTATGGGGGATGTTTTACGTTGTTGTTCGTTTGCTGGTAAATATTTAGAAATACTGTTATTTTTCCCGAGTCCCTGGGATCAAGACCTCTCCCATTATCCTGCAATTAGCCAAACTCCCACAATTTTGACTCAAAAATTTCGCTTACAGAATTATATATAAAGACGATACGAACAAAATAACAACAACAAGAAATAGGCTAAAAGCTACCGTACCATTATTATTATCATCTTTATTATTAATTGTATCATCATATTTAGGATAACCTCAAACACTTATGACTACTCAGTGTCCTACGTTAACTGACTTTCGTAACCAATTATAGTTTTGATACTATTATTTAATTACTTTATATTTGGCTGTTTGTTCCTAATAATTTGTAATATATCAAAATTAGTTTTGTGCAACAATAACAACAAACTTATATCGGCTTGAACGGAATATGCAACTTCCAAGTACGGCAGAGCATGGCTGTTATAATTTATATTAAACAATACAATACATACAATCTATGTTCAGCAAAATAAGTGCTCTAAAATGCCATCAGTAGTTATGTTTCAAATCTTACCTGGCCAATTTTAGTTACTGGATTTGGGCAAGTTTATGAAGTCCGCACATGGTATTAAAATAATACAAATTATTGAATGACTTTGGACTTGATAATTAGTTTGAACGTACACCTTTTACATCTTAAAATCATTTGTATTGTTTTCAGTTAAGAAATAATCAACTTTTTCAGAACAAATTTTAAAAACTGCCTCCTTAGTGGTCTGAAGGGTCCCACTTTCGTGGCCCGGGGGCCCCCCTCGGGCCCGGGGCCCTGGGCGCTCGGCCCGTGCGCCCTTACGGCCCTGATATAAGGCTAGTTTTGCCCAACAGCTTCTATTGTTCATCTGAGTTATGTTTTATAGTCAAATCAAATCACACAGCTGAACAAATTGTAATTCATTGCTCTTTATAACCAAACGTGCTCTTTATAAGTGCGTTTGTATTTTAAAATTTAATGTGAAATTGAAGAGTCATAAATTATGTTTGACTTACACAGAAAAAAGCAAAGAAAACTGTGTATAAACAACTTGATTATTAGCTAAGAAAAACCCTTTTCACTAACAGAAATAAAATGTGGCGTTTTTGTCTGAAGAATAAATTTGTAGGGACTAATTAACAATTGTAAAAATATATTAAACATCTTTGATGGGCATAAAGAAATCTGACTTCAGGCCTACATACAACTTAACACAACCTGGCTTTTAGACCTTTGTTTTATTTGCAAGGAAGATACCTCCTCTGTCACGGGGTGACGGTGCCGGCTGATGTGGGGTAGTGAGAGAGAGAGAGAGATTGAGAGAGAGGAGATGTGTGAGAGAGTAAAGAGATGTGCGAGTGAGAGAGAAATATGGTGCGCGGGTGCCTGCACGTGCGAGTCGGGGCGATATGGGCGGCTCAGGGGTAGATAGGTGTCTGGTGCGGGCTAAAATTAAAAAGTTTATTGTACACAACTTTTTTATGACACCTAAGTTTTACATATTCTTGTATAAAACTGTCTTTGTACACCATTGGCTTGGGTTAGCTGAAGTTTTAAAACCACTCGAATAAAAAACAACCGAGATACAAACTTTATTTCCTAAAATAATAAAAATTTTACTAAAATCCATTTAGGTGACCCTTAAGTATATTTTTTGTAAATACATAAACCAATTTTGAAACATTTGTGATTGGCCGTTTTCAACTGGTGTATAATTCAAAATACCTCTAAAACGGCACTTCAAAGGGTGAAAAAACCAACATAACGGAAATATTTTTCCAAAAAAATGTGTGTTTACGGTTTGTATAATCGTAATAAACAAAAAACAGTGAGAAAAAAAATTAAAATTTTTTTGACTGCACAGCCTTAATTTCTGATTGTCTCCAGGTGACTTTTATATATACTGTACCCGAATTGTTTAAAAGGAGTTGATTGATTTACATATTTTTCACTGTAATGCAGGCCATTTCAAATCACCCAATATAAATAAAATTTGTCGCTCAACATTTTTTATTTTCCTGATTTTTCTATAAAGAGTTCTTTATAGGTAGATAAACACAAAACACAGTACCTATGAAAAAATGTATAGGCCTATACCATAATTTTGTTTGGCAGCCATTTTTAAAATGGTGGTTGAGCAAATTTTCATAAAAAACATGGTTTGCGGAAAGTTTAATTGCCAAGCCATTTTAAAAGATATCAGAATAATTCAAAAACCACTCTGTTCAGCATACAATGGACTTCAAGTACACATTACTTTAATTATTCTTTAATACTAGAGAGTTAGTCAAACTCTCTCTGTAAAAGATTTGAAAAAAGTCGTCAACCGTTACTTTTTAAAACCATAAAATTTTATGAAGGAAAAGGGACTCACTGATAATTTTTTATTTCTGTGTTGAATACTTTTAGGACTATGTGCAGTATAAATTTTAGTCCTGAGATGCACTCCTTTTACTTTCTCCCCCTATACATAGTATATGGAGAAAGTATTGTTTTCGTAAAAATTTTCGAATTTGAGTTGTTAGTGGAAATATTCGTTTTGGTGCTCCCTGAACCCAAAAGTGTTTTTTACGTGATGTCTGTGTGTGTGTGTGTGTGTGTGTGTGTGTGTGTGTGTGTGTGTGTGTGTGTGTGTGTGTGTGTGTGTGTGTGTGTGTGTGTGTGTGTGTCTGTGTGGATGTGTACAGAGGTAGAGCCCTAACCTATGGGCCGATTTTTATGAAATTTGGTATGTTGGTACTAATCCACGATATCTCCAGGCGTTTTTTTTCATTTTTTTGAATTTTTGATTTTTAAGGGTAATTATCCCCCAAAAACCGCCAAAAAACATGAAAAATCCAAATTTCTCAAAAACGGCTCTAACGATTTTGATTAAACTTTAGTGGTTTGTAGAACTTTAGGTTTCCAACAAAATGACACCACCCGAATTTCTGGAAAAATTCGGGTTCAGAAATTACAGGACTTAAAACATCCAAAATTCAGTTTTTTGGATTTTTCATAAAAAATCATAAATGTTAAAAAGATTACTATTCACCATTAAAAAGAGCTCAAAAAACTAAATAAATTGGTATTTTAAATTACTATTCTACGATTGCTAGTTACGGAGAAAATTGAAATTTTCATTTAGCGGTAAACGCAGTACGTTGTCCAATGTTATTCTTATGGGGAATACAAAAATAACTATTTCTCTCTTATTTACCGATCAATTTCATTAAAATTTGATATGCAGGTCAAGTTAGCATTGAACAACAGATGATGTTCGAAATGTGTTGCTATTTAACCCTGGGGGGGCAAGGGGGCATTTCCCCTCTCAAAACCACTGTGTGTAGCAACGGACTCTATATAGTGCCTCCCAAAAAGGGATTTGGGTGGATATTTCTGAAAATAACTATTTTAGAAAATTTTCTGTACATTTATCTATACTTCATATTCTATATTTAGTAAATAACAAATGTTTTTGTCATTAAAGTTTGGCTTAAAGGGAGAAAGTATGTGTCAGTTTCCTGATACCGTTTATTTACTGTAGCTTTTCAAAAATGGACGAAAACAAAAAATGTAAGTTTTCTTACAATACCGGTACCGGTATCTGAAAAGGGACTGAATGAAATAAAGTGAAAATGTTACTGAATGTTCGGTACTTTGGTATTATACGGATGCCACTATTTTTGGAGGTTAAATTTTTACCGGATACAAAGGATAACTACATAATTCGAAAAAACTTACTTTTATTGACTTACTGTACAAATTTTACATCATTCTGATGAGCGGTCTTTGTGTTGTGCCTCCCAAAAGGCAGCGATGTCCGCTAGGATCGTGTTGAATGCGTCGCCGCCACTAGCAGCCAGACCCGATCGCCACAGGTACTCCGCCAAATATACAACGCGCTGCGGCAGTTATGTTAGGATGGGTTATCATAAAAATACGTACGGTTTCCTCTTCATTTCGAGGTAAATCCCACACCAAAAGAACGTCACTCATTATGAAAACAAATGTAACGTAGTGCACGGCAATAAATCACTCATGACACTGACCCAGATACAGGCGGTGACAGGTGATGCGCGCGCTCCGGTCAACGACCTGACCTTGGCCTATTTGGAGGGGGTTTGGCGGCCGGAAGTATGACTCATCAGGTATCATTCGATTCGTAACAAAACAAGGAAAGTCCTACAATCATTTTTATGATAACCCATCTTAACATAACTGCCGCAGCGCGCTGCACAAGGGTGGCATCCGTATAATACTAAAGTACCGAATGTTCTTTACACAAATAGGAATACCTCATAAAAAAATTATGACTGAGACTCAAATATATCTTACTCATGATATAATCAAGCCGTTGTGTGCTAACTTGTCAGTGAACTGTCGTGTACAAATGCAGCGTTTTTACTGAAATTCATTGCTTTATTTCTCAAAATATGGTTAGGTCTCAGTCATAATTTTTTTATGAGATATTCCTATTTGTGTGAAGAACATTCAGTAAAATTTTAATATTAAAAAAAAATAAAATTATCATCATTGCACAGTGGTAAGACTATTAGGCCTACTCAAAATAAACATATAGGATACTTTTATAATCCTGACTCCTCCACTGCCATGACTTAAAATTTAAACCCCTTCAAAATACGGTACCTTTCAAATTGATCGATGCTGGGCAGTCATTATCCAACGGTAAGCTCCTGGGTCTGTCAGGCTTACTTGTTGTGACGAGTGAAAGTGTTCCGATATAAGTTTCATCTGAAATAGATAAACAAGTGGTAATTAACTGTACATTTATCCGGATGTTTAAAATGTTGAGGTTTCTGTTGGTAGATTCAAATGTGCCTAAGCCTACATTATACATAGTTATTAGGTACACATACATATATATACATATTGTTAGTACCGTACTATGTGTAACTTAAGAATTCCTCAACAAAAAAGCTTATCTTTAAAAAATAGTTTGAAGTTTTAAAAGTTATTTCACAAAATAGTTGTGTTTTAGGTGTATAAATATAAAGTAAGTTACTGTATTATAACACTCTATTTATGTATTAAACTTAGATATTATTAGTATTTGAATAACGGGTATGGATTCATAAGTGGTTTGATTATTTTCAACCCATATTTTTTGGTACCGGTACTATAAATATTTTAACCGAATGCGACGTTACTATCAAAACAATGTTTAAAAATGGCAATTGCTACATTAGTTAGCCTTTATCAATAATGAATTTTCAGCAGTTAAAAGCTGTTAGGCCTATAGTTTTAACAGAAATATATGCAACAGCACGCTGTGCTGTTAAAATAAGGTTATGTTAGTCGTGTAACATACTTAACACTTTTAACCTAACCACCTAAGCGCCCTGTACAACAAGTGGTAGCCCACACAAATCAATAATATTTTATCATTTGCTGTACTCTTACCTTTTACTCTTAGGAAAAAACATCGATACATAAGAAATAGGTAGGGCTATAGAAAAAAATAGTGGCTTGAAACTCATTCTAATGTAGTTTTAATACAGAATAAAAAAAGTGTTGAAAATAATTTAACCGCTTAATTAATACCAATTAAAAACCCTACCATAATTAACCCTTCGATGTATTCATTCATAACTGTTGTAACCACACAAAAATGATATGTAACTAGTAACCTATTTTAACTTACGTACCGGTAGGTAGTCCTAGTTGTAAGTTAGTAACTTAACTGTTAAGGTAGTGAAAGAAACCTGAATAATTGCACTTCAAAGCATGGACTGATTATGGATTAACCAAAATTAATTGCTACCTGCATGTTCTTTGAGTTTTAAAGTAACTTAGGCCTATATACAATTTTACAAATATCTCTGA
Organism: Allygus modestus; assembly: GCA_963675035.1. Classification (NCBI taxonomy): domain Eukaryota; kingdom Metazoa; phylum Arthropoda; class Insecta; order Hemiptera; family Cicadellidae; genus Allygus; species Allygus modestus. The sequence goes on from OY776116.1 coordinate 31,035,711, forward strand.
CTTGTAGTAAATAGGCCAAGTTATTTGATTCTTGATTATGAATATGGGCATATTTAGCTTCAAATAACTTTATTCAATTACGTTTGTGACTGCCGTGTGAAATTAGGAAATAAGAACAAGTTGGAAAGCTTTAAAATAGTTGTAAAGTTAACTAACCATAACCTAGCCATGGTTTAAGCCAAAGAAAAGTGAACTAATGCAGGGTCCAGTTGAATATTGACAATAAAAATAAGTATTAAAACTAATTATAACTATTATAAAACTGTTTACTGTATTTACCTTTATCCATCGTTATGAACACTTCCAAAACAGATTTCTTGAGTACTTTCATATCGGCCGAAAGAACTTAAACAACAAATCTAGAAAATAAAGGCAAAATGGCGGCGAGTTAGTTGACAGTTGAACAATACGTTTCATAAACGTCCGCTGTCACGTGATCTGTGGGGAGCGCGACGAGCGCTGTTTAACTGAAAGTGCTTTCAATTGTAACACACTCCTATTCAAACTTCTTTAATATAAGTTTTTTAACTTTTATCGTAATGTATATATAATCAAGTTTAAAATCGCAATTAACTCGTATTAAAATAAGGGTAATATAAGTCGTTTAACTGTTTGTTGAAATTGTTTCAAAACAACTTTTTATAATTGATATAAACACGTTTTAAAACAAGTTTAATAATGCAACTATTTTAACTATTAAAGAAATTTTTTCAATTCAACTTTACAATTGTTAAAAACTCTTATTACAAAAAAGTTTAATATGAGTCTTCTAACTATTACAGAAATTGTTTCAAATCAACTTTACAATTGTTATAAACTCGTATTGAAACAAGTTTAATATAAGTCTTTTAACTGTTATTGAAATTGTTTCAAAACAACTTTAAAATTCTTATAAAGTTGTATTAAAAAAGTTTAATAAAAGTCTTTTGGCTGTTTTTGAAATTGTTTCAAAACAACTTTAAAATTATTATAAAGTTGTATTAAAACAAGTTTAATATAAGTCTTTTAACTGTTTTTGAAATTGTATCAAAAAAACTTTAAAATTATTATAAAGTTGTATTAAAATAAGTTTAATATAAGTCTTTTAACGGTTTTTGAAATTGTTTCAAAAAAACTTTAAAATTATTATAAAGTTGTATTAAAACAAGTTTAATATAAGTCTTTTAACTGATATTAAAATTGTTTCAAAACCACATTAAAACTGTTATAAACTAATATTAAAATTTATTTTAATATCAGACATTACAACTGATATCAAAACAATTTTAAAGTTGTTTTGAGTTTGTATTAAAGTTGTTTTAATATAAAACTTATATCAAAATATATTGAAATTGTTTTAAAACAATTTTAGGACCGTTTTCAACAATTTTTATGCTACTTGGGAAAGTACAAATGTATTAATTTGTAACGTAATATTAATGTGTCTGAAATGAGACAATAATGACCTTGGACATTTTGTAACAATAAATTCAGCTCTAATTATTTTACTAAATACAGGTACCATTCAATCCAATTCTGATAAAAATTAAGATTCTTTAAATCTGACAATACTTATTGATGATGGTGGTACATTGGTCATAAAGCCTGCTTCACTGGACCGGGCCCGGCATCGGAAGCGGAGTCACACACCGTGATTGTCGTGGAGTACCATTGGGTGTAACCCTACGCAATCTGAAGGTTTCCTTGGGTACTAGATCAATATGTTAAAAATACAGTATCATTGTTTTAGTTTTATAAAACAAGCCAGCTGAGAAAGAAAAACCAATAAGGGTTCTGTAAACATGCGTTTCTCAGAAATCCCCCAAATGTTAGCTTGCACAAACTGGCAACATTGCAAAATCCCCCACCCGCCTAATTTGACGCTCCTGACCCTAGTTCAACTTGCCTGAATATCCTCCAATCTCAAGTGTACAACTGATAAATTCAACTAAATTAACAACACCACTTAGGGCTGCTTTCCCCAACT